>JAANYP010003023.1:940000-1400000 GCA_020465985.1 Centrapalus pauciflorus
ATTTACGAACAACGCATAAATTAGCAAAATAAATAGCAAAATATTTAGCTAGAAGTTATGGCTTATAGATGTTGCAATATTGAGCTAGCAATATTAATTTAGCACATGTTCTGTAATATTAAACTTCAGATATTATACATAAGCTGTTTAGCCCAGCTGCGAGTCAAAGCCAGTGCCAGTATATATATTGAGCCTAGATAAGCAAGTGCAAGCGTTATATAGCAATTTAAAGCGTAAATAAGCCCGAGCAAGCATTTCAGAATATTTCAAGCATTTTCAGTACAGTGAGTAACAGTTATTCTTGTTTACATGTTTTATATGAAATTGAGACATAAATTGTTTCTATATGATTTATTTGGAATTCAATAGACTTTTGTGAGTGAAGGCGAACACTGTGGTACAGGTGATGCCCAGCTTAGCCGGATCTTACATTTGATCTATTAATATGCATATTTATCTGCTATCTGTTTATTGTTCTGCATACTATACAGCAAACCTTGTGTTAGCGTTTCTTTGTGCATCTCATAAGCATTATATTTAGCGAGCAAGCAATTCTGATGTTCACCACTATCCCTTGAGCATTATGCGGGTAGCTAGCCCCGTATCACAGATTGATCATCTGTCAGCGGTAAACCCATAGTGGTGGCATCTCCGTTCTGCGTGAAATGTCTCAATTGTGCAGCGTTCTTTCTGGGTATTAAGCAAATGAGCAAGCAAGCAAGCATAACAGCCTTTTTAGGCACTTTCGCCTCATATTTTACATGCATTCATGAATATCTGTTTACTCACTAAGCATTAGCTTACAGTTGCTACTTACAATTTTTACAGGAAAAGGTAAAGAACAAGTTGGACCTTCTGCTTAGGTCTATTTTCTGATCAACCCAGAGGACTTAGCTCACTTTCAGCTTGTGGTATAGCTTTATGATGCCTTGGGTTCTGGGTAGCTGCTTTTATTTTAATAGTGATGTTTTTAGCAACTTAGTACTGTAACCTTGTAGCACGTGTAGTGCAAGACTTATTGTAATATTTTATTTAGCTTTTTGTATTTATTATAATTTCTGGGATAAGCAAGCGTGTTTTAAAGCAAGGATGTGACAGGATGGTATCAGAGCATTAGTTTGAGGGATTCAAGTATTAGCAATAACACTTGGACTCAAACTTTTAAGCAAAATTATTAGCTTCGAATATCTAGGCTTTAACTTGACCTGAGATAGGCTTTGACTATGCTTTAGGAATTGGGAAATGGGGTAGAATAGGAGTTATGCCTATTCTTATGCAAGTATTATTTATATAATTTCAGAACATGTCTGGATCTGGTGAAGGAGCTGGAGGTGGACTCACTCCTGAACAGATCATGCAAATCATGCAAACTATGCTTAACGAGAACAATGAGCGTCAAGCTAAGTTCTTACAAGATCAATTTCGTGCTCGTGATGAAGCCGAAACTAAGCGTAGAGAAGAACGTAGGAAACAACAGCATGATGACACTGGACGCCACAACGACGACACCGACGAGGAGGAAGCCCCTATAGTCCCTCCTAAGGGCTGCAACTTCCGTTACTTTAAAGCTTGTGGAGCTCAACCCTTCAAGGGTGCTGCAAACTCGATCGAAGCGCTTGAGTGGATTACTGGCATCGAGCGGATTTTTCTCATTAGTGACTGCGCTGAGGAATCAAAGGTCAGCTTTGCTACTACATTGTTCGAGGGTGGCGCTGTTATGTGGTGGAGGTCTCAGGAAAACATGCACGGAGCCAACTGGATTAAGTCCCTATCTTGGGATGAGTTTAAAGTTATCTTCTTTCGTCAGTACTGCCCAGCTGATGAATAGAAGCGTTTGGAAGAGAAACTGATGTCTCTTACTTAGGGAACCAAATCGGTGACTGAGTATGAGATAGAATTTACCCGATTAAGCTTGCTGTCTGACTATCAAGTCGCTACTGAAGAGCGAAAGATCGACCGTTTTCTGATGGGTCTGCATCCTAAATATCAGAAGTTCTTGAAGCACCGGGGATATACCAACTATGCTGACTGTGTTGAAGCTGCTCGAATTCTCGAGCAGGATTTTATTCGAGCTGGAGGAGTTCCTACTTCCTCTGTTAACCCGATATGTCCATCACCGCCCAAGAAATCGCGCACCGGAAGCTATTCTGGATCTTCATCCAGATATTCTCAGCCACAGCAGTTTCAGTACCGACAGTTCAGCTCGCCTCCAGCACAGCAAACTCGATCATATGCGGTACATTCTGAGCCGAGGCAGTGTCGCCGCTGCCAGAAGTCACACATTGGGCGTTGTAACCCCAATGATGTGAGGTGCTATGTGTGCAATGAAATAGGACATAGCAGTGAAGAATGTCCTAACAAAGTTAAAGTTTGCAACAACTGTTTACGCCCTGGACATAATGAGCATGCATGTACGCATCCGTTCAGCATGATTTACCCGAGTGCAGAGCATCATCCGCGATTGCAGCAACAGCAATACCGACCTCAGCAACAACATCAACATCAACAGCAAAGACAGAATCAACCAGCCCGACATAGCGCATCGCGTGGAGGTTCTAGTCGCCGTAACGAGCCAACTAGGAGTCAGAATCGCGCATTCCAAATAACAGCCGAGCAAGCGAAGGAAATACCAGATGTGGTATCCGGTACGTTTCTTGTTAACTCTATCCCTGCTAGAGTTATTTTCGATTCAGGAGCCAATCGCTCTTTTATATCAAGTGCATTTGCATCTAAGCTTGGAATTACTCCGACAACTCTGCCTGTTATATTTGATATCGAAACGGCCAGTAACGTGTGCGTGTCCACCGATAAAATTTACCGCGACTGCATAATTCTGTTAGATAATTGCACGTTCCAACTTGACCTCATTCCTATGGACTTTCACGAATTCGACGTCATCGTCGGTATGGATTGGCTTGATCATCATGACGCCAACATTGTCTGCAAGAAGAAGTTGATAAAGCTCACTACACCGGATGGCCGCAGTATCTGCATCTTTGGTGACAGAAAGAAAGGTGACTTATGTTTAATTTCTGTAGTCAAAGCTAGGAAACATATAGCTAAGGGTTGCGTGTCATACTTAGCATATGCAATAGATGCTAAGTCTGAAAAGAAAAGTTTAGCCGAGGTACCGATAGCCTCTGAATTTCCAGATGTCTTTCCCGAGGACATCTCTGGACTCCCACCAGACCGTCAGGTGGAGTTCAGAATTGATTTAGTGCCCGGCGCGGCACCGATTGCTCGAGCCCCTTATAGACTTGCACCTGCAGAGATGCAAGAAATGATGAAGCAATTGCAAGAATTGCTAGATAAGGGACTCATACGACCAAGTTCATCTCCCTTGGGAGCTCCTGTTTTATTCGTTAAGAAGAAAGATGGGACTCTCCGGATGTGCATTGATTATAGGGAGTTGAACAAGGTAACAATAAAGAACAAATATCCATTGCCCAGAATAGACGATCTTTTCGACCAGCTTCAGGGAGCCAGTTACTTCTCAAAGATCGATCTTAGATCTGGGTATCATCTGCTCAAAGTTCATGAAGAAGACGTCCCTAAAACGGCTTTCCGTACCAGATATGGGCATTACGAGTTTCTTGTTATGCCCTTTGGCCTTACAAACGCTCCTGCGGCGTTCATGGATCTGATGAACCGCGTTTGTAGACCAATGCTCGATAAGTCCGTTATCGTCTTTATAGACGATATTCTCATCTACTCAAAAACCGAAGCTGAGCATGTTGTGCACCTTAGAGAGCTGCTAGAGTTGCTGCGCAAAGAGCGACTTTACGCCAAGTTCTCTAAATGCGAATTTTGGTTGCGACAGATACAATTCCTTGGTCATGTGATATCTGGTGAAGGAATCTCTGTGGATCCTTCTAAGATAGAAGTCATTCAGAACTGGGAAGCTCCCAAATCAGCCACTGAAATCCGAAGTTTCTTGGGATTGGCGGGTTACTACCGTCGATTCATTAAGGACTTCTCAAAACTAGCCATGCCTCTTACATCTCTTACTCGCAAGAATGTTCCCTTTATTTGGGAAGAAGCTCAAGAGAACTCATTCCGAACTTTAAAGCAGAAACTCACCGAAGCACCTATTCTGGCCTTACCCGAAGGCAATGAAGACTTTGTGGTCTTCAGCGATGCTTCATATCAGGGGCTTGGGTGTGTTTTGATGCAAAGAGGCAGAGTCATAGCATATGCTTCTCGCCAACTTAAGGATCATGAAAAGAGTCATCCGACTCATGACCTTGAACTTGCTGCTGTGACTTTTGCGTTGAAAACATGGCGGCATTATCTCTACGGCACCAAATGTCAGTTGTATACGGATCACAAGAGCCTTAAGTATATATTCAGCCAGAAGGAGCTCAACATGCGCCAGCGACGCTCCATGGAACTCATCAAAGACTATGACTGTGATATTCTGTATCACCCTGGCAAAGCGAATGTGGTGGCCGACGCATTGAGTCGTAAATCCTACTCTGCTAAATGTCTCTATACCTTGACTCATACTTCGTTTTCATCTACTCTGATTGATGAAATTCTCGTTTCTCAAGCCGAAGCCCTAAAAGAAGAAAACCTCAACTCTGAGGACATGAAAGGGCAACTTCAATTCTTAATCGATAGCCCTCGTGGCTTAAAGCTCTTCAAGAATCGTGTTTGGGTTCCGAAATTTGGAGGTATACGACAGAAGATACTCTCAGAAGCGCATTGCTCAAACTTTTCTGTACATCCCGGCAGCACCAAGATGTACAACGATCTAAAAGTCGAGTATTGGTGGCCCGGTATGAAAAGAGACGTAGGCCAATATGTTGATAATTGTGTTACATGCCGATTAGTCAAAGCGGAGCATCAGCAGCCTTACGGCAGTCTTCAGCCCTTACCGATCCCCGAGTGGAAGTTCGATCACATAACTATGGACTTTGTCACGAAGTTGCCGACTACACGAAGACAGCACGACGCAATATGGGTTATCGTGGATCGCCTAACCAAAGTCGCACATTTCATTCCGATTCGCGAAAACTATTCACTTGAGAAACTAGCCAAGTTGTACATAGACGAGATCGTTACACGACACGGTGTGCCTTTGTCAATTGTTTCCGACCGCGACAGCCGATTCACTTCGAGGTTCTGGAGTGCATTACAAGATGGATTAGGCACTAAGATCAGAATGAGCACAGCGTATTATCCACAGCCTGATGGCCAGAGTGAGCGTACGATCCTTACACTCGAAGACATGCTGCGGGCATGTGTTCTTGAGTTTAGCGGTAGTTGGGATGACCACTTGCCGTTAGCAGAATTTTCTTATAACAATAGTTACCACTCATCTATCAAAGCCGCACCTTTCGAAGCCTTATACGGACGCAAGTGCCGAACTCCTACGTATTGGCATGAAGCCGGTGAAGCACCAATCGCCGGTCCCGAGCTACTTCAGCAGACAAATGAAAAGATCCGAATCATACGTCAACGATTGGAAACTGCTCAATCTCGACAGAAATCGTATCACGACCGACGCCATAAACCTTTAGAATTCCAGAAGGACGACTATGCTGTATTAAAAGTCTCGCCGATGAAAGGTGTGTTCAGATTCGGCAAGCGTGGCAAGTTAGCACCACGATTCGTTGGTCCTTTCAAGATCACCGAGCGTGTTGGAACTCAATCTTATCTGTTGGACTTGCCAAGCGAACTGTCCAACATACACCCCGTGTTTCACGTTTCGCAGCTTAGGAAGTGCAAAGAAGATGACAGAGAAAAGTGGGCCGATCATCTAACTTACAAGATTAACGAGAAACTGCAATGTGACGAGCCTGAAGTTATTCTAGAAACAAAGATGAAGAAACTGAGAAATAGAGAAGTAGCAATGGTGTTGGTGCAGTGGAGGACTTCTCACGGAATTTCTCAGACCTGGGAATCTGAGGAAGACATGAGAGTTCGATATCCGCATCTGTTTGAGCCTTAGGTACTTCGAGGACGAAGTGCAAACGTGGTGGGCTCATACTATAACACCTTGCCTTTTATTTGCATTTTTATTTTAAGTAATTTTGAGCAATTTGCGTATAAAGATGTAATTTCGAGATTTAGTATAAATAGGAGTTGAGTGCTCCATTTTCACACTTTTGCAAAACCCGTCTAGCATTTTCAGAGTTCCTCTCTCTAGAACCCGAACTTCTCTCTAACTTTTCTCTCAAACCGACCGGCCAAATCTCGAGTTCTATACGTCATCGGAAAGGTCTCGAAGTGTACTACGTGGATCTACCATTGCATGTGAGATTTGATACGAATTCGAGGTAAGAATTGCCATTTTCGTATTCTGCATTATTTGGGTTTTTGAAGGAAGCTTCATATTTCATTTTTGATTCGATTTTTAGCCATTTAGCTTGAGTTTTAGCCTGATTATGGTAGATTATGTATAATATAACTAAACCGAGGCTTATTACTTAGCTTATTTGTGGATTTGAGGCTTGAAAATGCATGTTTAAAGCTGTAGTTTATGAACAAACTCGAGTATGCATCGAACAGACTCGAAATGCCAAGAACAAGCTCGAATAGAGCTAAATTCGAGACATTGGTTCGAATCTATATACAGATTCGAAAGAGGTTCGAATCTGACCCCATAATTCGAATCTGTCTTCGAATCTAACCCCCATAATTCGAATCTGTCTTCGAATCTGTCCCCTAAATTCGAATTTAATTGATAAAGTTTACGAACAACGCATAAATTAGCAAAATAAATAGCCAAATATTTAGCTAGAAGTTATGGCTTATAGATGTTGGAATATTGAGCTAGCATTATTAATTTAGCACATGTTCTGTAATATTAAACTTCAGATATTATACATAAGCCGTTTAGCCCAGTTGCGAGTCAAAGCCAGTGCCAGAATATATTAAAGCCTAGATAAGCAAGTGCAAGCGTTATAAAGCAATTTAAAGCGTAAATAAGCCCGAGCAAGCATTTCAGAATATTTCAAGCATTTTCAGTACAGTGAGTAACAGTTATTCTTGTTTACATGTTTTATATGAAATTGAGACATAAATTGTTTCTATATGATTTATTTGGAATTCAATAGACTTTTGTGAGTGAAGGCGAACACTGTGGTACAGGTGATGCCCAGCTTAGCCGGATCTTACATTTGATTTATTAATATGCATATTTATCTGCTATCTGTTTATTGTTCTGCATACTATACAGCAAACTTTGTGTTAGCGTTTCTTTGTGCATCTCATAAGCATTATATTTAGCGAGCAAGCAATTCTGATGTTCACCACTATCCCTTGAGCATTATGCGGGTAGCTAGCCCCGTATCACAGATTGATCATCTGTCAGCGGTAAACCCATAGTGGTGGCATCTCCGTTCTGCGTGAAATGTCTCAATTGTGCAGCGTTCTTTCTGGGTATTAAGCAAATGAGCAAGCAAGCAAGCATAACAGCCTTTTTAGGCACTTTCGCCTCATATTTTACATGCATTCATGAATATCTGTTTACTCACTAAGCATTAGCTTACAGTTGCTACTTACAATTTTTACAGGAAAAGGTAAAGAACAAGTTGGACCTTCTGCTTAGGTCTATTTTCTGATCAACCCAGAGGACTTAGCTCACTTTCAGCTTGTGGTATAGCTTTATGATGCCTTGGGTTCTGGGTAGCTGCTTTTATTTTAATAGTGATGTTTTTAGCAACTTAGTACTGTAACCTTGTAGCACGTGTAGTGCAAGACTTATTGTAATATTTTATTTAGCTTTTTGTATTTATTATAATTTCTGGGATAAGCAAGCGTGTTTTAAAGCAAGGATGTGACACGAAGGACTAAAAGTGCACAAACTTAGCAAAATAGGGATGAAATTTGACCTTATTATGGTTAAGGGACTGAATCCGGGTAAACCATCAAACCACAAGGACCAAAAATGTCATTTACTCTTTTTAAAATTTTCTTTTCACATAACCATGTTTAATTTAATGTTATACACATGATATATGAATTTCACATAGATTCACATTTTTTGTGTCATTAAAAATTATGTGAATGCTCAATGCATATTTATGTGAATGATCATCCTTGTGGATGGTTATTTCACACCATGTGAATGACCATTCACATGATCTTTATTTTTCCATTCACATGATTTATGATGTTGCTCATTTTGAAAAAAAAATATTATAATTTTGTCTTATACATGTCTATTAAAAAAAATATATGTGAATGATCATTTACATTAGGGTACGCTGGGTACGCTGGAATCTCATAGGTACGCTGATGAACCTGATTCTATATATATATATATATGATATAATTTGGATGCATATTTAAATATTTATAAAAAACAATATATTGTATTAGCCTTTATATTTATTAATGTTTATATATATTTATATTTATATTTTATTTTAAAAATAGTAGTATTTATCCTAATATTTATTAATCTTTATGGATATTAAAAATAAAGAATTATATTTATCTTTTATTTTATTTTAAAAATAATAAAGTATAGTTATTTTTTAAGATAAAATGTGATTATATCATTTGACAATCTATATAGATTAAATAATTAAGGGTAATTTTATATGCACACCCCCTCACTTGCAAATCACACACACCTTCTTAATGTGAGAGGATATTAACTTTTAATCATAAGTTTCATGTAATTAACAAAAATCATGTGAGTAATGAGTGTTTGATTAGTACAATATAAGGAGAGGGTGTGTGTATGTAGTAATGCCCAATAATTAAATATGTATATCGATAGATGCGTCATAGAATTTGTAAGATTCGCTACCTTTCATCAAAGACTACAGGGCAAATGAAATTCGAACTAATGGTTCAATAGCTACTTTTCTTGCATTTTATATTATAAAGAGAAAGTTGTTCACTAAAATGTTCAATAATATATTTCTATGCTATTAAGTATTAACTTGTTACACACACATGTGTGTGTGTGTGTGTGTGTATATATATATATATATATATATATATATATATATATATATATATATATATATATATATATATATATATATATATATATATATATATATAGAGAGAGAGAGAGAGAGAGAGAGGTTCAAAAAAGTACATCTCGAAATTAAGTGCACCCGAAGATACCAACCTTAAAAAACTTTTTTTAAATTTTTTTTTCTCATAACCATGTTTAAATTAACTGTATACACATGATATATGAATTTTACATACATTCACACTTTCTGTCTCCTTAAAAATAATGTGAATGCTCAATGCATATTTATGTGAATGGTCATTTCACACCATGTGAATGGTGTGAATGATCATTCACATGATTTTTTTACCATTCACAAGATTTATGATGTTGCTTCTTTTGAAAAAAAGTCTTATAATGTTGTCTTATACATGTGTATCCAAAAAAAACTATATGTGAATGATCATCCCATCCCCGACCCCGACCCCGGATTTACAATCGGGTATTACCCGTCCCCGTCCCCGATACCCGGTCAACGCGGGTAATACCCGGTCAATTCGGGTTCGGTTATCGGGTTCCCCATCGGGTACGGGTTTTTTTTACCATCTGTCTTATTAGATTCCCAAAAAGAGTGAATAAAGTTTTTTTTTTTGGCATGATGTTGAATTGTTGATTCTAGTATAACAAAAAAGATTGAATGCAACTTCCTATAAGTTTTTGTATTATCCAATGTTAGATCATGCCATGCAATTATAGTTATGTATCGAGTTGATTTGTTTTTTTTTTTTTTTGGTCATATCGATAGGTGTTAAGGAGGGCATTTTTCTATATATTTGAAACATCAAATTGCATATTTTATTTTTTGTTCGTTAACCAGCTTTCTGTTGGCAGCAAGACGAAGAAAAATGATAGATTAAGATGTGTGTATGTATATATGATTGATGCTAGTAAAAAAAATAAATTGTATATACATGGATGACAACCTAATGGCTTAAAACCTTCTTTGAAGTCTGCTGTTGAGGGTGTTTTATCTAGGTAGACTAAGAAGATGAAATCGGTTGAAATGTTGGTGTGGAGGAGTTTGATGTGGCAAGATGAACCGTTGGAATAGAAGTTGGTTTTGTGAGGTGTTGATAAAACACCCCGAAACTTAATATAACATAACTAAATAAAAATAATAGAGTATGAAATTATAGTCCAAAGTAAGAAATGCTACAAAAACAAGATTTAGTTACTTTGGATATCATATTATTAATTCTCATGAAAAGTAGAATAGTTTGACTATAATATCAACATTTAGCATTTTCGATTATCGGGAAATGCACCCTACGTAACTTGCCGAGCAAGAAACGAGAGGATGTGTGTGTATGGGGCTATGGCCGGCGGCCTAGGGGCTACCTCTCGTCATTCTTGTCCCCTCATCACCTTAATTACACATTGTGTAATCGAAGAAGTAATGATGAATTCCAATCATCTAGTTAACATGCTACCTCCTTTTTATATTAAAAACTCGTCTAACTTGTGTACCATTCTTGCCTTTTCCATCTCTCTCTCTCTAAAATTTTCTGCACTTGTTTCTCCTCTCTTGCTCTCCATCTCCCCCTATCCATTTTTGTATGTGTGTTTGGAAGGAGCAAAGAAATACAACCAATTTTCAAGTCGAAAATCTTTAAGGTATAACTTCTATTAATCTCGTTTCTTTATGGTGATATACATATGTAAAAAGCTTTATACTCTTTTTAGAAAATATTCATCGTCTCTAGAACTCCATTAATGGAGTTTCAAGCTCATTACTGGTGATTATTACAAAAGTCCACGAAGCTTTAAATAAACAATTGTAAAAACATTTATAAGATGATACCTAAGTATTTTCTAAAGTATGACATGAAATACTTGAGTTTGAAAGAGATATATTTCAAAAGTTTACATAAATAACGGTTTCGATAATAGGTGATGAAACTTCAAAATAAAACACATGGAAGTATGTTTATAGTGGTTTTAGAAGTTTTAACACAAATCTTAGTAACAATGGTGAAATATATGGTTTTCTAAGGATTTTCTTGTAAAAATGTCTATTTTAGTAAATAAGTTTTGTGAGTTTTAGTGTCTTTAATATATTAAAATGATTAGAATTGTGTTATAAATATTATGAGAATAATTTAAATAATGATTATAATAAAATGTGATGAAATTTGGTGGATTTCTTGAATAAACCCTAGCCTTTAATTGTTGTTAATATGTCGATGTGCTTGTAAAGCATGTCTTGCTAGTTAGTAAACTCTAAGCTTGAAACTTAAAAGCTCTGAACGTTTAGCATACTTATTAGACATGTCATGGTTGCCGACGAGCTTTATCAGAACTTTTTCAAAATTGGGTTTTAAAATAAGAAAAATAAATAAATGGTAAAAAAGGTTATATATGATTACGTAGATTGAGTAAATATGGAATCCAACAGGAAGTTAATAAATTTATACATATGCATTGAAAGAGATTCATCGTAACTCAAGTGTACAAACACATATATATAATATTCCGTACCAAAATAGGGATAAGTCGAAACCGAAAAAAGAGATGTGGAAGAACCGAATACCGAACCAATTAATTTTATATGGTACCGAAGCCGAAATAAGAGATTCGGGATAAATATGGTACCGAAACCGATTTTTAACTAATTCAAAACCCGAGTAACGGACCGAATATATTAAGTCGGTATCGATCGGTACCGGTCCCTGTTCGATACCGGGTCGGGTTTGGGAAATCGACTCCGTCGCTCACCCCTATACCAAAAAACTTATAACGGCGTACATATTTATGGTATTAGGAAGTACGAGGCCCGAAATTAGTGATCGTGCTTGACTTAGTTCTCGATATCGATTCAATTGTTATCCGGTATCTGTGAGTAAATCCCATTTGCTTCATAATTTGTATACTTGTTAGGCATGACAATAGGACGGGATCTCAGTTTCCATCCCCATTTCTTAATCCTCTTCTCCATCCCTGGCCACATCCTCGTCGGGGAATAAGTTTCTATCATCATCCTCGTCCCAACCGGAGATTGGGGATCCCCATAGGGGAATGAGGTTTTTCAGGTTCCTAAAAGATTATTAAGTTTAAAGTATAAATAGTAATTAGTAGAAAAATATATATAAATAAACTTTAAAACAAAATCAATTCAAACATATTTGAGTTATTTACATATATGATTTATAATTAATAATAAAATAAAACAAATAAATGTATGCAAAAGAATTATAAAACAAATAAAATGAAAAATAATAACAGTATTTTAAACAATAGAAAACTTATATAAATTGTTATTTATAATATATTATATAACTGTAATGAATAATTACATTGTAAAGTTAAATATAGATAATAATATATAATATAAAATATAATCGGGTTCGGGGATTAAAGTGTCTCCCGTTCCCATTATTTTAAATCGGAGATTGTTGTGAATACAATGATGGATAATGTACTCGATGCATGACATGCATATGAGTTGTGAATACAACGATGGATGATGGATAATGGATTGACTAAGGAAATGTACTAGTGTTTAAATATAGGAAAAATTGCTCAAAATGACAAGAAATTTTATCTTTTTTTATTATAATAATCTCGTAATTTTTGTCCCAAACAATGGAATCAACTTTTGGTTTACTTCCGATTATAACATTTAGTAAAACAAGAAGTAGATTATTATTTCAAACAATATATTAAATGGTAAAAAATAAAACTCATTGTCATAATAAGAAAAAAAATAAAAAGTATGTTGTTATTTCAAACAATAAACTATATGTAACCCTTTTTTACTGGTTAAGTTTTGTTGTTTACCAGTTAACTGCTATAATCGGGAATGAACACAATTTGCAAGATTGTTATAACGAAAAAAGAAAAAAAATTAATATATAAAAAAGTTTAAGGCTTTGTTTGTTTTTCATTAAGTGGCTCTTAAAACGGTCTGAAGTCTAAACTTCAGATCTAGAGTAAATTAAGATTGTTTGTTTAGTTTTAGAATTAAGAGGTTGCATTTTCTGAATTTACCTCTTAAACTTGTTGGCTTGGTCAAAAAAAAAAATTTAAGAGGTTTTTTTTTTAAAGTTTAAAAACCTTAAAACTATTTATCATACTGTTATAACTTCATTAATCTTTTTTGAGGTATTGATTAATGATATCGTCCAATTTGTACATGTTTTATCGGACGATATCTCGTGTTTTGCATAGCTTTTTGGTTGTTATTGTTCTCAAACTCGATCTTATAGGTTCATGTTGTCATTTCAGGTGTTTGTTGAGTAAATAGAAGTGGAAGGAGCTGAAACGACAAGAACTCGGCGAGTTCACATCAAAACAGAAAGTCTGACCTGCTCCTGAACTCGGGGAGTTCCTCCTGAACTCGGGGAGTTCCTCCTGAACTCGGGGAGTTCCCCCCTGAACTCGGGGAGTTCCACCTGAACTCTGGGAGTTCCTCCTGAACTCGATCAAATGAGGAGTCGACAACTCATGAACTCGGGGAGTTCCTTCATGAACTCGGCGAGTTCTATAACACCTTGCCTTTTATTTGCATTTTTATTTTTAAGTATTTTGAGCAATTTGCGTAAAATGATGTAATTTCGAGATTTGGTATAAATAGGGGCTGAGAGCTCATTTTCTCATTTTTGCAAGCCAAATTCCTTTCCAGAGCTCCTCTCTCTAGAATTGAACTTCTCTCTAGCTTTTCTCCCAAACCGACCGGCCAAATCTCGCGTTCTATACGTCATCGGAAAGAACTCGAAGAGTACTACACGGATCTGCAATTGCATGTGTGATTTGATTCGGATTTGAGGTAAGAAATGTCATTTTCGACTTCTGCATTTTCGGTTTGAAATACAAAATTCGAGTTTATTGTTTTTAGGCGATTTAAAGCTAATTTCGTATGAATTTTAGCTAGAATATGATAGATAATGTATAATATAACTAAACCGAGGCTTATTACTTAGATTATTTGTGGATTTGAGGCTTGAAAATGCATGTTTAAAGCTGTAGTTTATGAACAAACTCGAGTATGTATAGAACAGACTCGAAATGCCAAGAACAGACTCGAATAGAGCTAGATTCGAGATATGGGTCTCGAATCTATCCTCAGATTCGAATGAGGTTCGAATCTAACCCCTCCCCTGTTCGAGTCTGGCTTCGAATCTAACCTAGTTCGAGTCTGGCTTCAAGTTTGTTACTCAGATTCGAATCTGACTTCGAATCTGATACTCAGATTCGAATCAAGCCCCTAAATTTCGAATTTTAATTAATAAAATTTACGAACAACGCATAAATTAGCAAAATAATTAGCAAAATATTTAGCTAGAAGTTATGGCTTATAGATGTTGGAATATTGAGCTAGCAATATTAATTTAGCACATGTTCTGTAATATTGAACTTCAGATATTATACATAAGCTGTTTAGCCCAGCTGCGAGTCAAAGCCAGTGCCAGAATATATTAAAAGCCTAGATAAGCAAGAGCAAGCGTTATAAAGCAATTTAAAGCGTAAATAAGCCCGAGCAAGCATTTCAGAATATTTCAAAGCATTTTCAGTACTGTGAGTAACAGTTATTCTTGTTTACATGTTTTATATGAAATTGAGACATAAATTGCTTCTATGTGACTTCTTTGGAATTCAATAGACTTTTGTGAGTGAAGGCGAACACTGTGGTACAGGTGATGCCCAGCTTAGCCGGATCTTACATTTGATCTATTAATATGCATATTTATCTGCTATCTGTTTATTGTTCTGCATACTATACAGCAAACCTTGTGTTAGCGTTTCTTTGTGCATCTCATAAGCATTATATTTAGCGAGCAAGCAATTCTGATGTTCACCACTATCCCTTGAGCATTATACGGGTAGCTAGCCCCGTATCACAGATTGATCATCTGTCAGCGGTAAACCCATAGTGGTGGCATCTCCGTTCTGCGTGAAATGTCTCAATTGTGCAGCGTTCTTTCTGGGTATTAAGCAAATGAGCAAGCAAGCAAGCAAGCAAGCATAACAGCCTTTTTAGGCACTTTCGCCTCATATTTTACATGCATTCATGAATATCTGTTTACTCACTAAGCATTAGCTTACAGTTGCTATTCACAATTTTTACAGGAAAAGGTAAAGAACAAGCTGGACCTTCTGCTTAGGTCTATTATCTGATCTGCCCAGAGGACTTAGCTCATTTTCAGCTTGTGGTATAGCTTATAATGCCTTGGGTTTTGGGTAGCTGCTTTTATTTATGTTATGATGTTTTTAGCAACTTAGTACTGTAACCTTGAAGCATGTGTAGTGCAAGACTTATTGTAATATTTTATTTAGCTTTTTGTATTTATTATTATTCCTGGGATAAGCAAGCGTGTTTTGAAGCAAGGATGTGACAGGATGGTATCAGAGCATTAGTTTGAGGGATTCAAGTGTTAGCAATAACACTTGGACTCAAACTTTTAAGCAAAGATATTAGCTTCGAATGTCTAGGCTTTAACTTGACCTGAGATAGGCTTTGACTTTGCTTTAGGAATTGGGAAATGGGGTAGAATAGGAGTTATGCCTATTTTTATGCAAGTATTATTTATATAATTTCAGAACATGTCTGGATCTGGTGAAGGAGCTGGAGGTGGACTCACTCCTGAACAGATCATGCAAATAATGCAAACTATGCTTAACGAGAACAATGAGCGTCAAGCTAAGTTCTTGCAAGAACAGTTTCGTGCTCGTGATGAAGCCGAAACTAGGCGAAGGGAAGAACGCCAGAAGAAGCAGCATGAAGACACTGGACGCTGAAATGATGACACCGACGAGGAGGAAGCCCCTGTAGTCCCTCCTAAGGGCTGCAACTTCCGTTACTTTAAGGCTTGCGGAGCTCAACCTTTTAAGGGTGCTGCAAATTCGATCGAAGCGCTTGAGTGGATCACTGGCATCGAGCGGATTTTTCTCATTAGTGACTGTGCTGAAGAATCAAAGGTCAGCTTCGCTACAACACTGTTCGAAGGTGGCGCTGTTATGTGGTGGAGGTCTCAGGAAAACATGCACGGAGCCAACTGGATTAAGTCCCTATCTTGGGATGAATTTAAAGTTATTTTCTTTCGTCAGTACTGCCCAGTTGATGAAAAGAAGCGTTTGGAAGAGAAGCTGATGTCTCTTACTCAGGGAACCAAATCGGTGACTGAGTATGAGATTGAATTCACCCGACTAAGCTTGCTGTCTGACTATCAAGTCGCTACTGAAGAGCGAAAGATCGACCGTTTTCTGATGGGTCTGCATCCTGAATATCAGAAGTTCTTGAAGCACCGGGGATATACCAACTATGCTGACTGTGTTGAAGCTGCTCGAATTCTCGAGCAGGATTTTATTCGAGCTGGAGGAGTTCCTACTTCCTCTATTAACCCGACATGTCCATCACCGCCCAAGAAATCGCGCACCGGAAGCTATTCTGGATCTTCATCCAGATATTCTCAGCCACAGCAGTTTCAGTACCGACAGTTCAGCTCGCCTCCAGCACAGCAAACTCGATCATATGCGGTACATTCTGAGCCGAGGCAGTGTCGCCGCTGCCAGAAGTCACACATTGGGCGTTGTAACCCCAATGATGTGAGGTGCTATGTGTGCAATGAAATAGGACATAGCAGTGAAGAATGTCCTAACAAAGTTAAAGTTTGCAACAACTGTTTACGCCCTGGACATAATGAGCATGCATGTACGCATCCGTTCAGCATAATTTATCCGAGTGCAGAGCATCATCCGCGATTGCAGCAGCAGCAATACCGACCTCAGCAACAACATCAACAACAACAGCAAAGACAAAATCAACCGGCCCGGCATAGCACATCGCGAGGAGGTTTTAGTCGCCGTAACGAGCCAACTAGGAGTCAGAATCGCGCATTCCAAATAACAGCCGAGCAAGCGAAGGAAATACCAGATGTGGTATCTGGTACGTTTCTTGTTAACTCTATCCCTGCTAGAGTTATTTTCGATTCAGGAGCCAATCGCTCTTTTATATCAAGTGCATTTGCATCTAAGCTTGGAATTACTCCGACAACTCTGCCTGTTATATTTGATATCGAAACGGCCAGTAACGTGTGCGTGTCCACCGATAAAATTTACCGCGACTGCATAATTCTGTTAGATAATTGCACGTTCCAACTTGACCTCATTCCTATGGACTTTCACGAATTCGACGTCATCGTCGGTATGGATTGGCTTGATCATCATGACGCCAACATTGTCTGCAAAAAGAAGTTGATAAAGCTCACTACACCGGATGGCCGCAGTATCTGCATCTATGGTGACAGAAAGAAAGGTGACTTATGTTTAATTTCTGTAGTCAAAGCTAGGAAACATATAGCTAAGGGTTGCGTGTCATACTTAGCATATGCAATAGATGCTAAGTCTGAAAAGAAAACTTTAGCCGAGGTACCGATAGCCTCTGAATTTCCAGATGTCTTTCCCGAGGACATCTCTGGACTTCCACCAGACCGTCAGGTGGAGTTCAGAATTGATTTAGTGCCCGGCGCGGCACCAATTGCTCGAGCCCCGTATAGACTTGCACCTGCTGAGATGCAAGAAATGATGAAGCAATTGCAAGAATTGCTTGACAAGGGACTCATACGACCAAGTTCATCTCCCTGGGGAGCTCCTGTTTTATTCGTTAAGAAGAAAGATGGGACTCTCCGGATGTGCATTGATTATAGGGAGTTGAACAAGGTAACAATAAAGAACAAATATCCGTTGCCCAGAATAGACGATCTTTTCGACCAGCTTCAGGGAGCCAGTTACTTCTCAAAGATCGATCTTAGATCTGGGTATCATCAGCTCAAAGTTCATGAAGAAGACGTCCCTAAAATGGCTTTCCGTACCAGATATGGGCATTACGAGTTTCTTGTTATGCCCTTTGGTCTTACAAACGCTCCTGCGGCGTTCATGGATCTGATGAACCGCGTTTGTAGACCAATGCTCGATAAGTCTGTTATCGTCTTTATAGACGATATTCTCATCTACTCAAAGACTGAAGCTGAGCATGCTGTGCACCTTAGAGAGCTGCTAGAGTTGCTGCGCAAAGAGCGACTTTACGCCAAGTTCTCTAAATGCGAATTTTGGTTGCGACAGATACAATTCCTTGGTCATGTGATATCTGGTGAAGGAATCTCTGTGGATCCTTCTAAGATAGAAGCCATTCAGAACTGGGAAGCTCCCAAATCAGCCACTGAAATCCGAAGTTTCTTGGGATTGGCGGGTTACTACCGTCGATTCATTAAGGACTTCTCAAAACTAGCCATGCCTCTTACATCTCTTACTCGCAAGAATGTTCCCTTTATTTGGGAAGAAGCTCAAGAGAACTCATTCCGAACTTTAAAGCAGAAACTCACCGAAGGACCTATTTTGGCCTTACCCGAAGGCAATGAAGACTTTGTGGTCTTCAGCGATGCTTCATATCAAGGGCTTGGGTGTGTTTTGATGCAAAGAGGCAGAGTCATAGCATATGCTTCTCGCCAGCTTAAGGATCATGAAAAGAGTCATCCGACTCATGACCTTGAACTTGCTGCTGTGACTTTTGCGTTGAAAACATGGCGGCATTATCTCTACGGCACCAAATGTCAGTTGTATACGGATCACAAGAGCCTTAAGTATATATTCAGCCAGAAGGAGCTCAACATGCGCCAGCGACGCTCCATGGAACTCATCAAAGACTATGACTGTGATATTCTTTATCACCCTGGCAAAGCGAATGTGGTGGCCGACGCATTGAGTCGTAAATCCTACTCCGCCAAATGTCTCTATACTCTGACTCATACTTCATTTTCATCTACTCTGATTGATGAAATTCTCGTTTCTCAAGCCGAAGCCCTAAAAGAAGAAAACCTCAACTCTGAGGACATGAAAGGGCAACTTCAGTTCTTAACCGATAGCCCTCGTGGCTTGAAGCTTTTCAAAGATCGTGTCTGGGTTCCCAAATTTGGTGATGTTCGACAGAAAATTCTTTCGGAAGCCCACTGTTCTAACTTCTCGGTACATCCTGGCAGCACCAAGATGTACAACGATCTAAAAGCCGAATATTGGTGGCCCGGTATGAAAAGAGACGTAGGCCAACATGTTGATAATTGTGTTACATGCCGATTAGTCAAAGCGGAGCATCAGCAGCCTTACGGCAGTCTTCAGCCCTTACCGATCCCCGAGTGGAAGTTCGATCACATAACGATGGACTTTGTGACGAAGTTGCCGACTACACGAAGACAGCACGACGCAATATGGGTTATCGTGGATCGCCTAACCAAAGTCGCACATTTCATTCCGATTCGCGAAAACTATTCACTTGAGAAACTAGCCAAGTTGTACATAGACGAGATCGTTACACGACACGGTGTTCCTTTGTCAATTGTTTCCGACCGCGACAGCCGATTCACTTCGAGGTTCTGGAGTGCATTACAAGATGGATTAGGCACTAAGATCAGAATGAGCACAGCGTATCATCCACAGCCTGATGGCCAGAGTGAGCGTACGATCCTTACACTCGAAGACATGCTGCGGGCATGTGTTCTTGAGTTTAGTGGTAGTTGGGATGACCACTTGCCGCTAGCAGAATTTTCTTATAACAATAGTTACCACTCATCCATCAAAGCCGCACCTTTCGAAGCCTTATACGGACGCAAATGCCGAACTCCTACGTGTTGGCATGAAGCCGGTGAAGCACCAATCGCCGGTCCCGAGCTACTTCAGCAGACAAATGAAAAGATCCGAATCATACGTCAACGATTGGAAACTGCTCAATCTCGACAGAAATCGTATCACGACCGACGCCATAAACCTTTAGAATTCCAGAAGGACGACTATGTTGTATTAAAAGTCTCGCCGATGAAAGGTGTGTTCAGATTCGGCAAGCGTGGCAAGTTAGCACCACGATTCGTTGGTCCTTTCAAGATCACCGAGCGTGTTGGAACTCAATCTTATCTGTTGGACTTGCCAAGCGAACTGTCCAACATACACCCCGTGTTTCACGTTTCGCAACTAAGGAAGTGCAAAGAAGATGACAGAGAAAAGTGGGCCGATCATCTGAGCTACAAGATCAACGAGAAACTGCAATGTGACGAGCCTGAGGTTATTCTAGAGACAAAGATGAAGAAGCTGAGAAATAGAGAAGTACCAATGGTGTTGGTGCAGTGGAGGACTTCTCACGGAATTTCTCAGACCTGGGAATCTGAGGAAGACATGAGAGTTCGATATCCGCATCTGTTCGAGCCTTAGGTACTTCGAGGACGAAGTGCAAGCGTGGTGGGCTCATACTATAACACCTTGCCTTTTATTTGCATTTTTATTTTTAAGTATTTTGAGCAATTTGCGTAAAATGATGTAATTTCGAGATTTGGTATAAATAGGGGCTGAGAGCTCATTTTCTCATTTTTGCAAGCCAAATTCCTTTCCAGAGCTCCTCTCTCTAGAATTGAACTTCTCTCTAGCTTTTCTCCCAAACCGACCGGCCAAATCTCGCGTTCTATACGTCATCGGAAAGAACTCGAAGAGTACTACACGGATCTGCAATTGCATGTGTGATTTGATTCGGATTTGAGGTAAGAAATGTCATTTTCGACTTCTGCATTTTCGGTTTGAAATACAAAATTCGAGTTTATTGTTTTTAGGCGATTTAAAGCTAATTTCGTATGAATTTTAGCTAGAATATGATAGATAATGTATAATATAACTAAACCGAGGCTTATTACTTAGATTATTTGTGGATTTGAGGCTTGAAAATGCATGTTTAAAGCTGTAGTTTATGAACAAACTCGAGTATGTATAGAACAGACTCGAAATGCCAAGAACAGACTCGAATAGAGCTAGATTCGAGATATGGGTCTCGAATCTATCCTCAGATTCGAATGAGGTTCGAATCTAACCCCTCCCCTGTTCGAGTCTGGCTTCGAATCTAACCTAGTTCGAGTCTGGCTTCAAGTTTGTTACTCAGATTCGAATCTGACTTCGAATCTGATACTCAGATTCGAATCAAGCCCCTAAATTTCGAATTTTAATTAATAAAATTTACGAACAACGCATAAATTAGCAAAATAATTAGCAAAATATTTAGCTAGAAGTTATGGCTTATAGATGTTGGAATATTGAGCTAGCAATATTAATTTAGCACATGTTCTGTAATATTGAACTTCAGATATTATACATAAGCTGTTTAGCCCAGCTGCGAGTCAAAGCCAGTGCCAGAATATATTAAAAGCCTAGATAAGCAAGAGCAAGCGTTATAAAGCAATTTAAAGCGTAAATAAGCCCGAGCAAGCATTTCAGAATATTTCAAAGCATTTTCAGTACTGTGAGTAACAGTTATTCTTGTTTACATGTTTTATATGAAATTGAGACATAAATTGCTTCTATGTGACTTCTTTGGAATTCAATAGACTTTTGTGAGTGAAGGCGAACACTGTGGTACAGGTGATGCCCAGCTTAGCCGGATCTTACATTTGATCTATTAATATGCATATTTATCTGCTATCTGTTTATTGTTCTGCATACTATACAGCAAACCTTGTGTTAGCGTTTCTTTGTGCATCTCATAAGCATTATATTTAGCGAGCAAGCAATTCTGATGTTCACCACTATCCCTTGAGCATTATACGGGTAGCTAGCCCCGTATCACAGATTGATCATCTGTCAGCGGTAAACCCATAGTGGTGGCATCTCCGTTCTGCGTGAAATGTCTCAATTGTGCAGCGTTCTTTCTGGGTATTAAGCAAATGAGCAAGCAAGCAAGCAAGCAAGCATAACAGCCTTTTTAGGCACTTTCGCCTCATATTTTACATGCATTCATGAATATCTGTTTACTCACTAAGCATTAGCTTACAGTTGCTATTCACAATTTTTACAGGAAAAGGTAAAGAACAAGCTGGACCTTCTGCTTAGGTCTATTATCTGATCTGCCCAGAGGACTTAGCTCATTTTCAGCTTGTGGTATAGCTTATAATGCCTTGGGTTTTGGGTAGCTGCTTTTATTTATGTTATGATGTTTTTAGCAACTTAGTACTGTAACCTTGAAGCATGTGTAGTGCAAGACTTATTGTAATATTTTATTTAGCTTTTTGTATTTATTATTATTCCTGGGATAAGCAAGCGTGTTTTGAAGCAAGGATGTGACAAGTTCTCCCTCCTGGAGATCAAACCAGAAGCTGACAACTCATGAACTCGGGGAGTTCAAACCTTGAACTCGGCGAGTTCTCCCCAGCCTATAAAAGGAGAATTCTGCTCATTTATGAAAGGAGACGAATTTTTATCATAAAAACACACACATTCTGATTTCGAGAGGAAGAAGGAAAGCAATGGAGGAGATTATTTTGGAGTTTTGACATAGTGGATTGCATCTTCATCATCACATACATCATTAGGGGAGTTATTCTTATACCTTAATTTATCTTAATGTGTAGAATTCTTTCTTATATTGAGATGGTGTTTTACTCCATTAGCATGGAGTAGTTTTGCTATGTAATCATTTGGGTAGCAAACCCTAGACATTGGATGATTTATATTTGTATGTAATCGGATAATATGTCATAGTTTGCTTACTTTGAATGAAAATCTTGTTGTATCGTTTAGACTTGTTATACTTGCTATGAATGCTTTATTATGTCCATAACGAGAGTTCGAGATAGTTAGTATTCATTTTCGATGATCCAAATATCTTGGTGTCTTTGAACCTTTATACTAGAGATGGTGAAAGAGTATGTTTAAAAAGAGTTTTCATAACAATGAGAGGGGATTTATGTTTTTATGAGAATATAACATGAATTTTATGATTCGGTGTCAATCGAATCATCTTTCAAAGTTCGTAAATTTAATGTGAGCATTCGGTTTTGCATGACTCAAGTTCTGAACATATAAAAGAGATTTGCGTGTTCAATTCGTGAGTTATGGGATTATTGTGCTATAACGAGAGATCCGCATAGCTAAATTTTCATTGCTTACATTATGAGTCAATATTGTTTTCATGTATAAGAGATTTGAGTGATCACAATATTGACTATCATGATTAAATAATTCAACCAGAGCTTAGAGATTTGTGTGGTTGTTTCATTAAAAATCATGTCGACATATTATCCAATCTGCGCTTTCAATTATTCATCCGTTGTTTAGGGGGAGTGATCCCATTTGGTTACATATTCCCCCTTGTCAGAAATCCAAGTCATTAATCTCCTTTCCTGCTCGTGTGTGTTATTGCGATAGATCTTTTGTCCGCATTTATCTTATATGCATTTTAAATCAATTTCAACCATAGCTAACCATTAACTGAGCGTTCCTATCATCATTACACCAATTGTCCCTGAGTTCGACAACCCGGACTTACCTAAGCTATGCTAGTAAACGATAGGTAATACTTGCCTATTTGTCCGCTAGTTTTAGTTTATTTATATCCGTTTCATAATTAAAATAAAGGTGTGCTAGCGGCACATCAATTAAAATATAAGTTCAGTTAATTCTAATTTAAAATTATTTCATATTATTTAATTTTTTTGTATAAATTATTTAATTATAATATATAATTAAATAGATATAATATTTTAATAGTTATTTTTCAGATGTTTCATATTAAAAAACAAACAATCTTAAGAAAACCTTTTAATTTCAGATTTCAGATTTAAGACCACCTCTTAAATTCAGATGTGATTTTCAAACTTTAGACATTTAACCCCTTGACAAAACAAATAGCAACCATGAGTCGGTAGTCTGTACCGCGGTTAAAGAAATTATAAACGAAGGGTTCGAAGTAGGTCATCTCCTTCTCCGTTACCATTCGAAACCCAAACACACTCAAGCACCTTCAAATCCCCAATCCCAATCCTCTTTCGTTTGTAGTCTCACTATTCGCGAAGTGGATTAACTCTCTAATTTTGGATTTTGAGATGCGAAGAGGTTAAAATTTGAAAAAGTTAGGGCTGCAAAAGGGATCCTGCTTTCATCTTACGATTCGATACCAAGTTTATCAGGTAATTCAATCCTCTATATCCATCTCCAATTCAACACATTTGTTTGCATGTGAAATTCCTTTATTCAATCATAATGTGATTTGACAACATTAACATATTAATATGTGTTCTGGAATTAGGGTTTTGATGTAAAATGTTGTTATTTGTGTATTTGTTTAGAGTAATAACTACGATATGGAAGAATCGAAGCATAAATCTAGCAAGAAGGAAGATTCTGTGAAGAAAGAGGAAGAGTTGAAGAGGGGGCATCGAGATAAGGAGCGAAATGGTGACAGGCGTAGAGAAAGGGAGAGAGAGAAGGATAGGGACAGAGAAAGGAGTGTTGATGATAAGTACAAGGATAGAGAGAAGCATAAAGAGAGGCATAGGGATAAAGAAAAGGAGAGGAAGGAGAGGGAGAGAGAGAAGGAGCGAGAAAGGGAGCGGGAGCGGGAGCGTGAAAGGGCAAAGGAGAAAGAGAACAGAGAGAGGGAGAGAGAACGGGAGAGGGCAAAAGAGAGAGAAAGGGAGAAGGAGAGGGAGAGGGAAAGAGAGAAGGAGAGAGAGAGAAGGGAGAGAAGAGAGAGGGAAGAAAGAGACAGAGAAAAGATGCGTGAAAAACGTAGAGAAGCGGAGAGGGATCACAATGTTGCTGGTGTCAATGATGATGTCAGAGATCGAGATAGAAAGAGGCGGAGGAGAGACGATGATTACAAGGAGGAGCGTGAACGTAGCACTAAGGTGTCTAGTAGACGGAGGGAAGATAGTGTAGATAATAGGGAATTGAAGAAGGTTGATGAAAACTCTTCGGATAAGAAAGAGGTAAGGACCCGTGAAGAGGATATGGAGGAAGAACAAAGGAAGTTGGATGATGAAATGGAGAAGCGGAGGAGGAGAGTTCAGGAGTGGCAGGAAAAAAGAAGAAAGAAAGAGGAATCTGAGAGAGAGCAGCTTGGAGTAGCTGGGGAGACTGATGAACCCAAATCAGGTAAGACCTGGACCCTAGAAGGGGAGTCTGATGATGAAGAAGCTGCACCTGTTGAGAATGCAGAAGGAGACATGGATGTGGATGACAATGTGAAGCACACCAATGGAAACGGAGATGGAATGGTTGATGGATTAGATAGTGGGGATACTGTGCATGCTTTGCAGAATGGTGGTGACATGGATGATGATGAAATTGATCCTTTAGATGCTTTCATGAATTCCATGGTGTTACCAGAAGTTAGCAAGTTGAGCTCTGAGGTTTCTGTCTTGGATCAAAAGAGTTCTTATTCAAAGAAAGACGACAAGATCCAGGACAGTGGACAACAGCGGAAAAAGAGTGCTGGCAAATCAATGGGCAGGATCATTCCTGGTGAAGATTCTGACTCAGATTATCCTGGTATTGAAAACGATGAAGATCCTTTGGAAGATGAAGATGATGACGAATTCATGAAACGGGTGAAGAAGACAAAGGTTGAGAAATTGTCGCTTGTGGACCATTCAAAGATTGACTACATTCCATTTAGAAAGAACTTTTATATTGAAGTAAAGGAGATACAGAAAATGACTCAAGAAGAGGTTGCTGCTTACCGAAAACAACTGGAACTGAAGATACATGGAAAAGATGTACCCAAGCCGATTAAAACCTGGCACCAGACTGGACTGACAACTAAAGTTTTAGAGACAATCAGAAAGCTGAATTATGATAAGCCAATGCCTATCCAAGCACAGGCATTGCCAATAATAATGAGTGGCCGAGATTGTATAGGTGTTGCTAAGACAGGTTCTGGTAAAACCCTAGCTTTTGTTTTGCCAATGTTGAGGCATATAAAGGACCAGCCACCACTCATGTCTGGGGATGGACCCATTGGTCTCATAATGGCACCTACAAGAGAGCTTGTCCAGCAGATTCACAGCGATATAAAAAAATTTACCAAAATAATGGGTCTCAGCTGTGTGCCTGTGTATGGCGGTTCTGGTGTTGCCCAACAAATTAGTGAGTTGAAAAGAGGGGCTGAAATTGTTGTTTGCACTCCAGGTAGGATGATTGACATTCTCTGTACCAGTGCTGGGAAAATCACAAATCTGCGAAGAGTCACATATTTGGTCATGGATGAGGCTGATCGTATGTTTGATATGGGTTTTGAGCCTCAAATCACCAGAATTGTCCAAAATACTCGACCTGATCGGCAGACTGTACTATTTTCTGCCACCTTTCCTCGACAGGTGGAAGTATTGGCACGGAAAGTGCTAAACAAACCTGTGGAAATACAGGTAGGTGGGAGGAGCGTTGTGAATAAAGACATAACCCAGCTAGTGGAGGTAAGGCCAGAGAATGAAAGGTTCCTTAGACTGTTAGAGCTACTCGGAGAATGGTATGAGAAAGGTAAAATCTTGATATTTGTCCATTCCCAGGAAAAGTGTGATGCTTTATTCAGGGATTTGCTCAAACATGGATATCCATGCCTGTCTCTTCATGGGGCGAAGGATCAGACTGATCGAGAATCCACCATTTCTGATTTCAAGAGTAATGTATGCAATTTGTTGATTGCTACAAGTATTGCTGCTAGGGGTTTGGATGTCAAGGAGCTTGAACTTGTAATAAATTTTGATGTTCCTAACCATTACGAAGACTATGTTCATCGTGTTGGCCGGACAGGGAGAGCTGGGCGGAAAGGTTGTGCCATCACTTTTCTATCTAGTGAAGACGAAAGATATGCACCAGACCTTGTAAAGGCTTTGGAACTCTCCAATCAAGTTGTTCCTGATGATCTGAAAGCTCTTGCTGATGCATTTATGGCGAAGGTAAATCAGGGACTTGTGCAAGCACATGGGACTGGTTACGGTGGAAGTGGTTTTAAATTTAATGAAGAGGAGGATGAAGTGAGGAAGGCAGCAAAGAAAGCACAGGCCAAAGAATATGGATTTGAAGAAGATAAATCTGATTCAGAAGACGATGATGATGGGGTGCGAAAGGCAGGAGGCGACATTTCCCAGCAAGCTGTCCTTGCACAAGCTGCTGCTCTTGCTGCTGCCAGTCAGCAGCCTTCCTCTGTTGGAGTGCCAGTGCCTCTGCCTGGTATTCTTGGTATGCCTGGTGTTGCTGTCGGGAATGAAGGGGCTGCTAGGGCGGCAGCATTGGCTGCTGCCATGAACTTGCAGCACAATTTGGCAAGGATCCAGGCTGATTCTTTGCCTGAGCATTATGAAGCAGAATTGGAGATCAATGATTTCCCTCAAAATGCGAGGTGGAAGGTTACACATAAAGAAACTTTGGGTCCAATATCTGAGTGGACTGGAGCTGCTATCACCACTAGGGGCCAATATATTCAACCAGGTAGGATCCCCGGGCCAGGAGAGAGAAAACTCTATTTGTTCATTGAAGGAGGTACTGAACAATCTGTTAAGAGGGCCAAAGCAGAATTGAAACGCGTTCTTGAAGATATCACAACACAAGCATTATCACTTCCAACTTCACAACCAGGACGTTACTCTGTTGTATGAGAACCGTGCTCAAGTGTGTCTGCTGTTAATTTTTGCTGAGTTCTGCACAAGGTGTGTACAATATCTATATAGCCTAATTTTTTGCTCATGGACTGTAGTGTTTTTATGCAATCTTTAATTTAAATGTTGCATATAGTTAGGAGAATACAAAGTAATTCTATGTACATGTTTGGTACTTTGGTGAATGTGCTATTGTTATCTGGTTGGATGTCATGTTGATGGTCATGCGTATTATATATATTTATTTATTTTTAATGCATTTTTGTAGCTTTGGCTTGAAGGAGGATCCAGCTTCCACATGTGTTGAGCAATTGTCTTTGCCATATACAATTGCTTTAGTGGCTGACAGGAGATGGCGATCCCCGAGTTTCTCTTGGTGGTCCTTTTTTTCCACTTAGAACATGTATGACTGATGTATACTGGAACTTCAGTCTTGAGTTGCATACTCTTTCTATCTCATGTTTGTTCTGATTCGAGCATATATTTCTGATTGTAGGTTGGTTGGGGAACGGGAGCACTTTGACAGTGTCCTGAAGTTATTGCTTCATGTAGCACCATGACCTTGCATATGAGACCTGATTTTTTTTTACTTCCACAGATCATAGACTAGCATAGGTTTTCTATTGAGCTAGGTTTAGTAAAAGCATTCCTTTTTAAGAGCCTTGCAGTTGAATTGTCATAGCATTTCGGCCATATACTTCTTGGAAAATTGTTGTTACATAACCTGTTGTTCAAAGCGTTTCTATTGTTGTCCGTTCCTTATGTGGAATGCATACGTTTACAGACAAACAAGAAATCATGAAACTTTCAATCACTCATGTTCTGATCTTCCATTTGTTTTTCTTGCCTTCTTTTAGTTTCCTTCTTTCTCCAGGGGCTTCTGTGTTGTCTAAGACAATGCAGAGCTCTTCCACTTCGTTCCACCTAACTTATCATATTGATTACTTCTTCCATCTCTAATTTATCGCGTCTAATTGTTGACAATTACTGCTGGTGGATGGCAACAGTAAGGTTCCTTCATTATCTGTGGCATTACACACAGTAAGATTACAGATTTAAGAGCAGCAGCAAGCACAGGAGTGGTCATGGATGAAATGGATGTAGGGGAAGTGAGGTTTAAAGAGTTGCAATTGGCTTTTAGGATTTTGTATTTTTGTGTGGCATGGATAAAATGGTGTTGCCGTATACCATGCATAGATTTTAAGAGCGAGTGGTTTGGTTGGTAGTTGACGGGAAGGTATCTTTGGTTTGATTGGATCCTGTTTATTTGTGTATATTAAATCAAAAATTTCCCTCAGCCTCTTGCAACAAATGTTCATTCTGGGATGTTCCAGCTGTATTGCAACATTTTCTTGGCTTATTTGCAAGCTAGAAGTTACTTTTTGCCACTAGTCATCACAAAAATTTCATACTGCTTTTGTTTTACAAGATTCCCAATTATTATTATTATTATTATATTATTATTATTATGTCAAAGCGGTTTTTTTAAGACATCTGATACCAACTATGATACGAGTCAAATGCTAGAACTTTAATCCGTGATGGGTGAAAATGATTCGTTATTTGACTATTTCTTTTTCATATTGATATTATAAGCAAGCATGAGAGCCTGTGGATTGAGATTTAGATTGAAACTTTGTCCGTCACTCACCTTCGTAAGTGCTCGTATTGATAGGTGAAAATTCTCTTCCCCTTCCACAAGAAGCCATAAGATGTCGTTGTGTACGACATGATGATAACCACACTATCAATACTAATGTCCAGGACGAAAACTAGGGACTATGCATACTTTTGTATTTATAGATCTGTATGTAAAAGAGAAAACTTCCCAGTTAGAGTTTTATAAATAAGCAATGTGAATATTGCATTAGAGTGGGGTATGCTGTTACTTTCTGATCATTCCTTTTGTCAGACCAACGACATTCTTGGCTACATTTGCCATATGTATTTTTTTGGGAACAATTGCAATATATATTTGACATGTTTTTGCTTGATCATCCTTTCTTCTCGGTACTTGATTTGGCCATAACAGTTTTGTTGATAGTTTGTTTAAATTATAATTTACTTGTTCTTCTTGCCCTAATTATTAAGCCTTTATTTACATGCTTGATATTTCATTGATTCTGACAATT
This sequence comes from Centrapalus pauciflorus, assembly GCA_020465985.1. Classification (NCBI taxonomy): domain Eukaryota; kingdom Viridiplantae; phylum Streptophyta; class Magnoliopsida; order Asterales; family Asteraceae; genus Centrapalus; species Centrapalus pauciflorus. Next base: position 969,505 of record JAANYP010003023.1, read on the forward strand.
CTAGCATTGCAGGTTATAGATTCTCGTCTTTGAGGATGAAGCGTGTTGGTTTATATAAAGAGCTCTTTGATCCAAGAACTATGCAGTATTGGGGGCAGTACAACCGAAAGCGGTAGCGTTTTCTTTGTAGTTCGTGAGTCCCATCACTGGTGAAAGTGTATTATGTTTAAGCTCCCTTAGTCCCTTGGTTTGTTTTTATTTCATTATTATTAGTATTTTATCCTTCTTAGAGAATCCAACTATTGGGGATTTGTAATATTAACTGATGGTATATCTAATACTTTATAAAAAGAATATTGGGAAATGGACACTAGGTTGTGTGATCTGGTCTAGCGCGGACCTACTGTAACCATTTTATGATATTGAGTCAAGATGAGGCTTTCCTGGAGGTGTTTATTCGAGTTACAGGTAGTTATGTCTCATCACGTTACTTGCATCAAATTTGCATAATCTTGAATACTTGCTGCTACATGACTTTCACTTGCAGAAATATTTTTGTAAAGCGATTGCTATACTAATGGAAATACGAACTGCATCCAGGACTGTTTCTGCCACACGTTCAGGTTAAACTTTACATTATATAAATTCATTGCCCGTTTCTCGAATATCTGAATGCACTATATTATCACTGCATCCATCATGTGTTGAGATCTGTTAAAATTGAAAAATACATGTTGGCCGCGTAATTTGTTAAGGACAACTTATTATGCAAGACTCTGACCTTTGGGGGTATGATTAATATACTTACAAGTGGATGATTCGTGAAGGTGGAAATCTGGTTTGTAAGGAGTTGAACCTAACGTGATAAAATGCATGATTGTACGACATATGCAGATACCGAAAAGAATTACTTTCTTGGATTTAAAAGATCAGGTTCCAAATTGAGATGCCTTGTGTTGAGATGTGGAGATTAGGAACAAGTGACAGGAGGATACAAAAATGTGTCAAAATGATATGGATTTAGATGCCTTTGATGGATTAGATGCTTTTATTCTTCATCCAATTGGGGTTGACTCTATCCTTAGGAGCCAACGTCTAGGACCCGTTTGGACGGGTGCTGTAAAGGATCTTTGGTACCGACTTGTGTCAATTAAGGTCCCACCAACATCTTGTGTCTGATTTTTGTGATTATAAATAGGAGTTACCTCTTTGGTGAAAATACAAATGAGTAGCATCGAAAGGCAATGGTTGTTAACTCTCCCTCAAGGGCTTCTTTGCTTTAGCTTTGTCTTGTATGTTTTAATGATTTTGAAACACACGAGGGAAGAATGTCAAACAAAGAGCTCTTGAGGGAGTACTAACAAACAATGTCTTTGTTCTAGTTTTTTGTGTGTGACTTGGATATCGTCAAGGCTGCTTTTTGCCATCTCTCCCTCAAAGACTTCTGACTGTCCAAATGGTCGAAAGTCTGAGGTCTTTAGGGGGAGATGGTAAACCGTTGTCTTGATCTATATATTTGCCGTTGAAAACCCTTGCATGGACTTCGCCCGGTGTTTGTTTACTTTACAAACACCGAGCAACCAAATGATGCATATCGCGGTTTTGCATTGACCAAGAAAGAAATTTAGTCCTTGCTTTAGGAAAACTGCAACGATTTTCCTGTTTACGTGTTGTGCAATGAAAAGTGCTTCCTTTTTAGGTGATTTTGTTTTTAACCTAATGTTCACTCATTGATCGTGTTTAACTCTTATAATTGTCCTTATTTTGTATCAAATTTCTGAAATTCGTCAATATGAGGTTGATAATCTGGAAATATATATGTCTGTTTGACGGACTTGATGGTTCTTGTTTGCAGCAAGCTTTTACCCTTCAAATTTTCTTAACTTTTGGTTTCAAATTTGGAAATTTATTTGTTGGTATGGTTGGCATCATGCCTAAAAAGTAAGTTGGTTTATAGTTCATCATCCGTATTGCATACTAGTTTCAAATTTGGAAATTTATGGTTTCTGTATCATAGCAAATTGAACTCAACTTCTTAGATTGCGTCATTGCGGTAATGGTTGATTTCGTGCTTGTGGAATTCGTCTGGTAACTTGATAGAGTATATGTAAATAGCCCGCGAATCACTTTGTGTTTCAATTCCTAGGTTTTCCGTTTTCCAAAAGAAGACAAATGAAGAACTACTGATGCCTCCGTGACTCATGGGGATCGAGAACGATGCTGATATAACGCCGTATCGTCAAAATAATTGCTTTAAGCATCCACAAGTCTTGTTTACACCATACAGAATGTCTAGTGTTTGATGTTTGAAACGTTCTGGTTTGCAGGTTTGACTTCAAATGTTATAGATAATTTTCCACTCATATATGTAAAAAGAAAAAGAAACAATTCAAGGAAGTTTAGGGGTTTTCCATATTTATAAAGCTCCTCATTCTTCTGTTTTATTAATTTAACCTTCAATAACTCTCCGAGACTTCCTCGAGAATAGTTTCTCGTAGAGAAAAGTCTGCGTGTTCAGCCTTGACATTAGGGGTGTTCAGCCTTGACATTAGGGGTGAGCGAGCGACGAAGTCGATTTCCCGAAACCGGTCTGGTACCGACCGATGCCGTATTAATATATTCAGTCCGGTCTCGGGTTTTGAATTAGTAAAAATTCGGTTTTCGGTACTCACGGTTTCGGTACCATATTTATCTGGATCTCTTATTCGGTTTCGATACCATATTTATACCGAACCGGTACCATATAAAATTAATTGGTTCGGTATTCGGTTCTTTCACATCTCTTATTTCAGTTTCGGTCCGGGTACCGAGCTCACCCCTACTTGGCATGTTGTCTGGGCTGTGATTCTGATCACCAACTAGGCCTCTTTGCAATTTACAATTTATGAAAAATTAAGTAAACAGATATAAATAAAAGGAATTGAAAATGTACTAGTAATGGAACATGCATGAGGCTTGATTCAGATCTTCAGTGTGTTTTCACTATGTTTGGCACGTCTAGATGATTAGAAACCCTAGTTCCGCTACCCATAATAAGACATCATACGAGATCACGATCTCGCTTTTTAAAATTTTGAATAATTGGTCCGTGATTGAATCGTCATAGATATATTTCGTTTCGTTCTTATTTATATTTTAACATGAATTTATTTTTAGTACAAGAAACATTGCTATCTTATTATTAGTAAAACCGTTGAAGTTAATATCTTGTTCATACAATTCAAGTTAGTGTGGGTTTTTTTTTTCTTCTAAATTAGTTAATTCAGTATTACAGTTTTGACTGTTTTTGCTGTATTTTTCTTTTGAAATATGATGGTCTTCGTTGTATTCTATAATCATCTAGATTTAACGTTGTGTTCCACGAAAAAGTCATTAAAGGAGAGGAAAGGGAACCGTGAGAGAGAAAGAAAGGGAGAAGAAGAGTGTTTGAGGATTAAAGAATACGGTTGGAAGCTTTTCAGTTAAATTTTTTCAATAATCTTAAAATTGGGATGATTGAAATTGAGGGTGATTCCTTCACTTCCCTTTCTTTTCCTCTGTAAAAAACATCAAAAGAACACGCATGATGTTTGATTTCCCCTTATTTCTTTGCGTTCCCGTGTGATTCCTTCCATTTCTATATATGGTTATGGAACACAGCGTAAGGGTATCATAGTAAAATTATATATACCTTTTTTCTTCATTTTTTCCCTTCATATTCAAGAACACAAACAATAATATTATCTTCACTTCCTTTCCTTTCTTTTCTATTGATATTCGAGTTCCATAATGATATAGTTTTAAATTTGATAAACAATAAAACACATGATCAAATTCCAAAATTATGTATTCACCATAAAAGGGTTTGAATTCAGACTATTGTTCATCTTGATTTGCCTAACCTCGACTCTCTTAACAATTATGAATATGTATTAACTGTGCGTTTGTTTGATAGATTTTCAAAGAGTGAAATGAGTACAGGTTTCATAAAACTTGTTTAGTTGATTATTTGAATTAAAAAAAATAAAAATCATCATGAAAATGTGAACCCATATGTATTTTTCACTACTCATTTATTCATTCGTTTTCCACCCGAGTTTTGACACAACCCTAGCTAAGCCAAGAAGATGTGAAAATGAAGTGATTTGTGATGGGCCCAGGTTTGGGCTGGGCTTGTAGGCCTACTTGTACATGCTTCCAATATTATTACTGGGCCCACTCTATAACCTAAGCATGTGAATGTCAGTGTACCACTTGTATTTGCCTAAATTATGCCTTCCAGTTATGGCAAGTACTAAAGAAGAAGACGACTCATGCTCCACACAATCATTCCCTCCACCACACACATACAAAGTTCAATCTTCATCGTTCATTTTGTTTTAAATTAAACAAAACAATCCATTTAATTTGATTGTATTGCAAACCAGATTGTTATGACTTAAAAACGAACGTCGAGTATATCGCAAACCAGATTGTTATGACTTAAAAGATCGATGTTACACTAATTGACAAGTTCAATTTTTATTAATCTTGGCATCCAATGTTTATAAGTAACTGTAAGAAATAATATAAATTAGGATAACTGTACAGTGCCCAGCTGTCTTCAACTTTAATCATTTAACTAGCATGTTTTATTATTTATAAGATAATTAGATAACAAATTTGATCTGTAGGAAATAAGAAGATATTTAATTTGTCATTTTATATCAATAGGATTATTTAGAGACAAATTGTCGGACAATCATTTTAGACAGCTTTGTTAATAAAAACGAAACTCATTTAAAAAAAATCTAAGAATTATGTTTGTAGACGGTATACACAATTCACATTTAGGTAAATAATAAAGCAAGAACTAGACGATATTTTAACGTGACGGTAAACACCTTAAGAAGTGAAATTGAAATTCTAATTACTTTAAATTTCATTTCGTCAACCAAACATATCAGACATAAATTTAATAAAATGGCTATCTAACTTTGGATTTTATTTTAGTAAAGAATAGTTGTGGATGATTTATCAACGAACTAAACAATATAAAAACTTTTTTTCTACATTCCTTTATCAAAAAGCTAAATTACATAAAAATCATGTATTCTTACAAGATTATCAGAAATTCAACATTAACATGTGTTGGAGGCCCAAAATTACATATAAACCGAACAATTTGAACACACCCCCACAAAGATGATAAGTTTGAAGAATCATACTTATTTTTCAATTATAGAAAACGTCAGATTTTAATTGGATAAAATATATTTTCGACCAATAAAAATAATATATAAGTTCGTTTTAGCCAATAAACTATATGTAGTCATTAAACTTTGTTTAAATAAATAAAATACAGAAAAATTAATTGTTAAATAGGCTTTTGATGAATCAGGTTCATCAGCGTACCTATGAGATTCCAGCGTACCCAGCGTACCCTAATGTGAATGATCATTCACATATATTTTTTTTGAATAAACATGTATAAGACAACATTATAAGACTTTTTTTCAAAAGGAGCAACATCATAAATCTTGTGAATGATAAAAAAAGATCATGTGAATGGTCATTCACACCATTCACATTGTGTGAAATGACCATTCACATGGATGACCATTCACATAAATATGCATTGAGCATTCACATAAGTTTTAAGGACACAGAAAGTGTGAATGTATGTGAAATTCATATATCATGTGTATAACATTAATTTAAACATGGTTATGAGAAAAAAAATTTAAAAAAGTTTTTTAAGGTTGGTACCTTCGGGTGCACTTGATTTCGAGAGGTACTTTTTTGAACCTGACTCGGCTTTTGATAACGTGTCTACCATGTGTAAAAAGAATGGATAGAAGAGACACGGTAGATATAGAAGTGTGTAAAAATTATAAAAACATTTGTCAAATCATAGACCTATACGAGTGTTTAAAGTGTGTAAAAATTCCTTTCTGTTTTTGTTTTTTTATTTTTTTTATTATGAATAATCATACAACATTTTTTAATTTAAGGTGGTGTTTGGATGTGCGTTTGAAAAAAAGTTGCAGTGTTTTGGAAACTAATAATAAGATAATAGTTGTAACAAAAAATGTTGTTGAACGGGTTAGATTTTCTTTAGGTGTGTGGATATTGAATCTTTTGTAGTTCTATTACAAGGGCAAAAAGAAAAATATCTCCAGAATGGGTTAGATTTTTATTTATTTAGCATTTACATTCTTAATATGCTATAAAATATGTTTGTGTAATAGCATATAATGTATGTAAGAGTGTTGGAATTTATCAATAACTTGTTTGGACATTTATTTATTATAAGTATAACCGTTAGTTTTATCTAATAGTATATTATGCATTAGTGTATCTAATTACAACGCGTGATGAAAATATTCAAAATGATTCGGTAAGTGTTTGATTTATTCATTATAATGACAATATGTCTGTGTATTGAGAAAACCCTACGGACTAGTCACTGGACATTTTTTTTCCAAGTGTTTAAATCCTTAGACAAAATTTATTATATTCAAAACTATATATTTGAGTTGTTCATTAAGTCATTAACTGATAAACAATACAACGACTTAAATAATAACGAATGTCCACGACTTAATTGTAAAAATAGAAAAAGAATCTTGATTTTTCTTCAATATTAGAATATTTAATAAACTAATTTTTTTTACTGGTTAAACAGAGAGTAAGTAAAAAATGTATAGTTTTGGATAAGATAAAAATCGTTTAAAGATTTAAGTACTTCAAAAAAATCTATTGACTTAATCGATAAATATATGAAGGTTCATGGGTTTTTTTTCTATATTAACCATTTATTTATTATTTATGATTGTTATTTTTATTTAATAGTGGATTATGTATGTATAATTGTATATATAGCAGGGTCGGCCCTGAGGGAGGCACATGGGTTAGCACCCTGGGCATCATGCCAAGAAGGGACATTATTTTTTCAGTTTGATAAATAATATATATGGCGCATACATGTATTTTTTTTTAATTTTTCAGCCCCATAAATAAAAAAACCCTTTAAAGATAATATGTTGTATTGTTAAAAATATATTATTTTTCTATCTTGGCCAATATGTTTTATTTATGTAATTGAGTAATGAGTATCATGGGTGCGTGTATTTAATTTAGCGCTTATTAAAATTCTTTTAAAAATGTTTGAGAGTGATAAGGATATGTACTTAGTTGTAGAGATTTTGCAAAGGTGAAATATGAGAAAAGGATGATGAAAGACATTATTGGATAAAATTATGGCTTAATTAGATAAAACTATGGTACTATTTATGGAGTTCTAGCTGTACTTTAAAACGTTTTTTGGATAAAATTTTACTTATTTAGGGATTTTTAGATAAAATTTTACTTAATTTGCAATGGATAATACATTCTTACGAAACTAACTATATTTATTAGATATAATCTTAAAATAGTTAGATACAAGTTCACATAATTCAATAAAACTTAAAGTCTTAAATGTTATTAATTAAATAAAACTGAATGTTTAGTTAGATATAATCTACAAAAAAATCAAGACGTAAATGTAAAGATATTTGATTGCCTTCTTCTTCTTCTTTTTTTTTTTTTTAATAAAAAAGTAGAAAAAAATTTACAACCATATAACAAAAGGTCACATACTTTAAAAAATTAGATGAAACTTAACTCATATTTAGATAAACAATATTTAAAGTTTACAGGTGGTTTTTGATGAATAACATGTCTACTATGTTTTTTTTTAACGGAAAAATTAACTACTCTTGCTCCTAAACTACCATTTTCGCCCCCCAAATGGAACTTCAGAAGTTACTTTCACCACCTAAATCTTAACTTGCCCTTGACGGAATCGAATCCGTGATCTCATACTTACATGTCACCCCTCGTACCAAATGAGCTAAACCCCTTTGGTATGTCTACTATGTGTCTACCCTGGGTATAAATATTAAATAATAGATAAAGGAGAGAATACGAATAGGAGATTATAAAAGCGTTTTGTCAAATTATAGCATCAAATAAACAGGGAAAGAGGTGTATGAGGATACAAATAAGAAGTGCAGGAGGAAATTGTGGTTCTAATAGTTAAACGAATACGCGTGCAACATTTTTTAAATTTTATGTAGCTGATAATTGAGGTTAACAAAAGCTTATCCGCATGTGACTTGGTTGATCTTTATCCACTTAAATTTGTGTAACCAATTTTTGTTTTTAGATATGATATGAAAATTTGAAAATGACACAAACAATCTGATATCATTTTAATCTGTTTTTACATACCACATTACCACCTCACATTCTAATCCAATTCCTACATTTATATATATATTTTTTTTTTGCGTTTTAGTAGGATACAATGGTTACTTTGCAACGCGTTTGCTAGATTACAACTAAAGCCTTGATCGTTTTTTTGCAATAAGCTCTTTTAGAACACTTATATCTTCACGTGGAAAGATATTTTAAATAAATTGCGTATATGAAAATGACTTCACACATTTAATCTCTTAAAAAAACAAAGAACACCTGATCAATACAATATCTTACTGATCATTCATCATATCTTAGGCAGTATCAAAAGGAAATCAACTCTCAAGAGAATAATAAATAGACCAAAACCACATATTCTTTATTAACACCATAATATGAACAGCTACCAAATGTTTGCAAGGCACTGAGCAATCCTGCAAACAATGAGCTGCTGCTACTACTACTAATACTTGCCCATCAGCAAATTATACAAAAAAAGACTCCTAATTTACACCATACATGCCACAATAACTTAAAAACCAAACCACATTTCAATGAGCAACTTCAATTCATGGGGACGATTAAATGGCGCGTCCTGTCTGATCATCCTGGACGGCCATCCTTTCCGAGACATCAGAAAGTGATTTAAGGTTGCAGTTGATTAAGGCTTTCACAAAGTAGCATGTTTCGTCCTTGGTGTTGCCATCGGGTATGTCCACCACGAATGACTCTATCACTAATGTCCCCGATCTTCCTTCAATAACCTCTGGATGGACGGTGAGAATTGAAGAATAGTTCTGTGGAATCAAATAATCAAGTAGGTAATGAAGTTGGTATATAATACTTACACACTAGAACATGTGAGTTTTGAATCTTTAGACAATTAGGCCCGTTTGGCTTGCAGAACGAAATTTGAATGAATTGGAATTGAGTGGTTGATGTATGAAGTGACCTTTAAGGTCGTCTAATGGTATCGATAGTGAAATGTTAAAAATCTAAATTCTATTACAAATAGCTAGGAATGAAAATTTCCTTCAACTATAGATATTGATGAAATCCAAACAAATTTTAATTCAATGTTATTGTAATCCAAACTTCCAAACACACTGTAATTAAACTCAAATTCCATTCGTGAGCCAAATGGGGCCTAAGTCTCTACTAGAAGTGCATATGCATTTGAAAGCTCTGGTTGAGGATTGGGGTGCAAAGATCTTAAGACATATTCATAATCTAAAAACTGACCACTACGTAAATTTTGGTTTATCTGGAGACCTGTGATGCAGTTTTAGTAGAGTGGTATTTAGCATATGTTTGCAAATATTGACCTGTATGAAATTGAGTTCTATACCAATTTAGTTGATTTCATGGAAATTAATATATTTGGACGGTTGAAACCATGAACAAATGTCAGTATGTCACAAAAACCAACCTTTATATGAAATATGCATTTTGGAACAGGGCCAAAAGTATGCACGGTTCCCTTTTTTGGAAATATTTGAAGTCTAAAATTTCTTATTTAATCTTTGTTATTTATTGATATATAAAATTATAAATATATATATGATATTGACTTGGGTCAAGACTCAAGACAATCTTCTACTGGGAATAATTAAGGAATTTGATAGGCAGTAAAACTCAAATTATGTGTGCTGTCAAATGTTACCAACTCTGATAGTCATTTTTAGCCACACTACAATGCATTCATACCTGGCACCCTCCAGCCATCCATGTAGAAATCATAACACCCTACCAACTAGATTACCAAATTTCTCCAACAAGATCTATATAACAGCATTCTGAGTCTCCTCTACTATAAGGTACAACATGGTTAATTAGTTATGTAGGCCTGGAGGGCACTAGATGCAAGAAGGTTCAAGTGAAGTATTGAACCCACTGAGATTTGAAAACTATTAGAGAAATATGTATGGAGTTTGCCAAATTTTAGTGTAGATTGTCATATTGAACTCACTGATTTTGTTTTTGTTGAAACCATTGATTTTCCTTATCTAAAAGTTAAAAACAAGCAGCAAACTTCTAATCAAAGTTGTAATCCAGTTGGAGCTGATATAATTACCTTCAGCCTATGGTCGCCACCGACAATTCTGACACCAAGGATATGCTCCTCGTCATCAAGAAGTTCCAGCCTCTCTGTGCTGGTAGTGGCTGGAAGCCCTGACTTGACATTCACTTCTCTAACACTTCCTATATTAAGATCCCCGCACATTGTGCACCTGCTCACAAAGGGCTTGTACTTTTGAGGTTGATCAAACCTTCTTACTAATGACCAAACCTGAGCAATTATTAAAACCAGCAAAAGCCAATAAACAAATTTTTATTTAGCTAGAAATTCATTCAAGAACAACGGTCACATAGCAAAAATAATCTGCAAAGTTGTGAAATTAAAGTAAAAAATTGGTACTCAATGTTGCAAATATGCACTCATAAATCCATTATCCGTACAAAGATCATAAAAAATCCTTAAATCCACAATAATTTCGTAAAAAGAAGCCAAAAACCAGGACAACTTAGATATATTGAAGATCCTATAGGAAGAAAACTACCTTTATATATATTTAAACTACATTAAGATACGCGGATTTGGCAACTAAATCAAAGAAACAACCAGAATTGCCAGTGGAGAAATCCGACACCATTCAGATCATCCAAAGATGTATGCATTTCATGAGCAAATACACAAAACGTTGATAGATCATGTATGAATATGCAATAACACATTATCCTCAAGAGAACTTGACTTATTTTTCCAATAGCAGTGTATATCAGCAAAATGACTGAATAGATCCACAAAACTACACATCCACAGACTAATACAGAAAGCGATCATATACACATTTACACAGAAAAATATGCCTACAGATAGATAGATAGATAGATAGATACAGATTGCGTGACTCTGTGTGTGTGGATATCAACTGGAGCTTTGAGACAGAGATTTTGATCGTACAGAATCACAGACAGAAATATGCATACAGTTTGCAATATAGAGAAAAGATAAATACGATGTCAACGGGAGCTTTGACGTGCTTGACGACGGCTGAAGCGCACTGTTTACGGCCAAGATTATGCCTGTGATGTCTTCTTATGTAGTGAGCAGCCTCCATTGTTAATCGACTTGTCAGATCTCCTTGTTCTTCCTTCGATCGCAAAACAAACAGAAACCAAACGAATGTTTCCAATCGAAATATCACAAAAATCCACGACCAGAATCGGTGTTTCTTTTGCCTTTTTTTTGAAGATAAAAGATAGGGGTCAGATCTGTTAATGGAAACAGTTAAATTAAAGTGATGTCAATGGGGAAACCCCACCACCGAGTACCGACATATTGAAAATCATAAAACCCGCCCGTTGCTTTTAGTGATCACGTTTTGGGTGAAAATTTTCGTCGAAAAGTGGATGCGTTTAGTTACAAAAATTTTTCAAAGTTTCCGTATCACTTTTCAAAAAAAAAATAAAAGTTGTTTACTTAACAACAATTTCATAACCATCAGAGCTTGCCTTGGTGGTCACCAAGTTTCCATAAGGGGCTTGGGGAGGGTTGTTACCGGGTTCGATCCTCGCTAGAGGCAGATTTTGGGGTTTTTCCCTTCAGGTGAACTAATCTAACAATGAAGATTTTAATCTAATTAGGAGATTGTGGTGGGGATCGAACCGGGATCTGTCGGCACTTGGGCCTAGGCGATAACCACCACACCAGCCGTTCAAAAAAAAAAAACAATTTCATAAATTTTCATTTCACTTTTTAAAATACCAATTTTCATATTCTTTCTCTTACTTTTCTATTACCTACCCTACATTCTCTTTCTCTCTCTTACTTTTCTATCACATATCCTATTTTTCTTATTTTATAATCACAATATTATTTTTCTTAAAACTAAAACTTTATCATCTAAACAAGTTTTCACTTTTTACAGAAACCCTTGTTTTTTTCCGAAAACTATAACTTGAAAACTGAAATTGAAAATTGACTAGTCGTTAATTAAACGCACTTCAGATGTAATGTTTTCAGTTTTTAGTTTTCAAAATTACAAGTAAACTTGAAAACACATTTTTTAAGTTTTCAAATTTTGTTTTCAATGTACTCACCTAAATCTATGTTATAAAAGACAGTTAAAAATGAAAAAGCAAAAACTATTTATAACAAATCTAAACACATTCACATTTCTAAAATGTGTTTTTTTCTTTAAAACTCATCATGTTTTCAGTTTTATTAAAAAATCTAAACTTTATTATTATAAACTAGTATTTTTTTTTTTTAAAGTTATATAATTTATTTATGAATGAAAAATATGTTAAAGACCTTAAAATAATTTTTGGTGAATAATGTTGTATGATTTCTTTTTTAATTTTGTTTAAGTTAGATGTGTGCATGTGTGATACTAGAACAATTAGGTAAAAAGTGTGAAGGACCATTCATGGGAAGTATGTAAGGAGAATTATGTAAGCAAAATCCTTGAGTAGAAAAATTGGTTGATATATCATTTGCATTGAATCATAAATCATCATTTTTTTCATAAATTAATTAATTTAGAATCACTTATAGTTGATTCATATAACATTCATGAGCTGGAATTCAATAATTATGTTACTTAAAACAATTTATATAAAAGATCATCTATGTCAATAATACTTAAAATGAAAAAGTAGTAGTAGCAGTTGTTAATAATAATTATAATAATGATAATAATAATAATAAAAGACTTCGAATTATCAAATATGTCAAGTAGATATCACCAACTTTACTTGGCTTAGTGGCTTACCCGCTTACCGATCACCAATCTACCTATTGACTTAGGTAGAACAAAAGTTGAAACTTTAATGACTTGAATATACTAAAACACGAAAAACTTGAAGCTCTGTTGGAAAATTATGATTTGTATTGATTAACATTCTAGATCCATGGATGGTGGGGGAGAAAAACGCCCCCAATTTTATAATGAATAGTTGAATACTGAAAAGGACAAAGCCGTCTCGGAGAGGTGTGTGGGAAAGTCGATTGCACAACGCCCCCAATTTTGTAGTCTTGTAGTCATTAAAAAAATGATCAGATTTCGGGACTTGAAATTTCATGAAAATTTTTTGACTACATAATTAGAGTCTATTAGATAAGTAAAACTTAAACTAATTATATATAACTATTGATACCATGACATACAATATGAATGCATAATATTTGTCATTAACGAACATCTCTACTTTTTGAACGACAAACTATCCTACTCCAACTCCTAAACTACTCATTTACTCCAAGACTATCTTTCTCCACCTAAATATCAACTTGCCTCCGACGAGAGTCAAACTCGTGACCTCTCACTTACATAACACCCCTCTTACCAAATGGGCTAAACCCCATGGTATTCATGTTTAAAAAGTTAACAATAACGTTCACAGGAGATTATGAAAGCAAGTTGAAAGATGGACTATTTGTCAATTTCTATAGTAAATTAATTGTAATGTCCAAATTCGTACGTTATACCAAGTTATAACTACCATTGTTGTCCCCACAACAATGGCTTAGTGATTGGGTCCATGGAATGCATAGTAATGTTTAAGGTTCAAACTTAGCACATGTTTTTTCATCATGGGTTACGTGATTTTATATCCACCATATTTAGAGATGGCAATGGGTGAGAAAAAATCTGCAACCCGTGGATACCAGCTTATTATGGGTGGGTAAAACCGTGAAAACACACCCGTGGACATGGGTATGGGTACAAAATCATACCCGCTGGCGGGTGACGGGCGAGCACGGGTATAATATTTTATCCACGGATTTACCCGTCACCCGTATCCGACTATCCGTGAAACCTGTCACTTTCACCCGCGGATATACCCACGTGTATTTGGATTTACTATCAACTTGTTAGGTCATATTCCAAGTATTTTCATGTTCAGTGTATGTATTCTCATTTAATAATACGTTGGTATGTTGTTGTTTCATTGTTATAATGTTGTCGAAATACTTTGAGTGTGGAAACATTAATAATTAATTATGTATTTATGTTTGTATGTTTGATATTGTTATTATTTGGATGTGTTTTCAATATCTATATGTATTTGGATGTGTTTGAACGTTAAATATGTTTCGTTATGTAAAAAAGTGTTTATAATTGTTTTAAAAGGTGAAACATGTGGGTTTACCCGTGCCCACGGGTGACGAGCATTAGCGATAATATCTACCCGTTGACGGGTGGCGGGCATAAAAATACCAGCGAGCACAGGTGACGGGTGATATGTATCCGTGCCCGCCGCCTGCGGGTGCCATCCCTATCCATATTGGTTATGAGACCGGTCAGTAGGGTCGTTAGAGGATGGACTATCCCTTTTTTTTTCTTTGTATTTTGTTCTATATACTTTATTATATGCACGTTTTGAAAATATTATCATACATTGAAATTCACCTTTACATTAAAGATGTATTTGATACGATGGAATTGCAAAATGAGGAATAATGAAAGATATTGAATAAGTATACCACTCATATATATTTTTATATTTATTCCATTGATTCTCAAGTTACTTAGATACATGATTCCACTAAAATATGATGAAAGTTAGTTAAACATTATAAATTGGGAACAATAAAAATAATCCAACTTTTTGGTTAGTTATTTTTATTTTTATTATTTAAAAGAATAATATAAATTTTTATTTTTCATTCCATGTGATTCCACCGATCAAACACATGCTAAGTTTTCATTTGGTTTAGCAAAAACTCGATAACAATAGTTTTTGGTCAACTCTAAACGAGACAAGATGCATCACTACAAAACTAATTTTTTCGGATGAATATTGAAAAAAACTCATCAACTTCATTTGTTTCACGGTTAAGTGGCTAATTTTTTTTCTTATTGATTAAGTCCCTAAAATATTGAGTTTTTGTTCAAAAGTGTATAGTTAACATGTTTGATCGATTACCAAACAAGTTACCTTAATTTTTATGTGATTAATGTTGGAAAAAAAACCCGCTATCTTTTTATATTTTAGCGATCAAGTACCTAAACTTTTTTATTTTATTAGTTGTGTTTACCGGCTAAATGCGGTAGCCGGTAAAAGATATATGTTTTCTAATAAAACTATGAAAATATAGGGACTTAAACAATTATAAAAAATTAAAAATTTTATTGAAAAAATAAAAAAAAGATTGAGTTTTTTTAATATTAACCCATTTTATCATCGGGTTAGGAACCTAGGATCGAGGATAATGACGGATCTACCCCAGAATACCGTAAGGCTCTTGGGCTTTTGGTAATTTATCATCGACATGGATCAGGAACTTAAGTAGGCCTCAAATGTGGGCTCACTTTCACCGACCATTCCCACGCACTGAACCTTATCTTTATAATAGATGACAAAATATACTAACAAAAGTCATCACTCTTTAACTTCTTTTTGGTAATATTATTACTAATATAACTATTTACAAACCTTGTTCATTGAACAGTGAAGCTAGCTACCAGACAGCTGAAGCAGGCAGGTAAGTAGCTGACTTATTTTATTACTTTATATATAATATATAACGTTTTTGTTTTTCTATAATAACTTTTGATATATTATAATTTATAAAAATGTGAATGTATCATTATGATCGCATTGTTTTTATCTACATTTCGATATAAAATTTATCGCCGTCGGAACTATTTTTATTAAGCAGGTAGGTAGGTAGCTGATTTATTTTAAAACTTTAACGTTTTTATGATGTATTATATTTTATAAAAAAATTGTATATATCATTACGATCGCATTGATTTTATCTACATTTCGATATAAAATTTATTACCGTCGGAGCTATTTTCAATATATAACTGGTTTTTATGTTATACCATTTGATACCCTATTATATAACAATTCAAATATGTCATTATGATTGTATTATTTTTCTCTATATTTCAATACAAAATATTTTTTCAAACAAAAACTATGATATTGTTCAATGAACAAATAATCTCGCAACCAGACAACCTAATCTGACAGATAAGCAACTGATTTACTTTATTACTTTATATATAATAATAGATAACATTTTTGTTTTTTTAATAGTAACTTTTAATATACTATGTTTTATAAAATTCAAATATATCATTTTGATTGTATTATAGCAGACAAATATGCACCTGGGTACCTGACCATTTATTTTGTTTTACATATATTATATAACTGTTTTGTTTTTTTGTTATAATATTCGATATTATATTTGTAAAAATTTGAATATATTGTTATGGTCGCATTATTTTTATTTATATCCCAGTATAAAGTTTTTTCGTCCAAAGCATTTTTAAAATGATAAAATTTATATTTAGGTATGATCCCGCTACAACGTGCGGGTAAAACTACCTCGTTCATACTAAATTTAAATTCACTCATTAAAATGGATAAGTAAATAATTAAATTGAATTTGATTTGATTGGGTGATATTAAAAAAATCAAAGATAACTTATTTAGTTATCATGTTTTTGCTTTTAATTCTATATACTATTTAGGAATGAGCTTGGGGTTATTACCGTACCGTACCGATACGTCCCAAATTCTAATTTCTCAACTTCCGAATTAGACGAAAATACGAGACCCGAGTATCGTACCAAGTTGTGATATTCGAGATCGTAACTAGTATCGTATTTGGTACTGGGAAACCGGTACTAGTCCCGTTTGGTACCATTTGGATATACAACATATAATGCATGATGTACAATGCTAAAAAAATTCGTAACAAATCTTATACAAATTAGTAACAATTTTTATAATGTTATAAATGTTGAAATTAAAAATAAAACACAAAAAACTTCAAAGAAAAAGATTAGCAACGGTTTTATCTAACTGATTATAGTTTTATATGTATTAAATGATTGCTTGCTAACAATGATTAATGAAAATTGAGAAATTGAAATTTAAAAACTCCAGCGTACAAAACGTCAAATAAATGTATACTTTTATCTTTTTATGCTTAAAAAATTAAAAAAATTAAATTAAATTAAATACAGTAAAGACAAAATCTTGGTTTTTTGTTCTCTCTCTCTTCATCAAGTCCATGTTTTCTCTTTCATATAATCATATTCGATCAATCCAATCTCTTTCTCTCTTTATTTATATTAAAACTAGTTTATTACCCGTGTACTACACGTGATAATTAATTAACTGTTTTTTTAAATTTGTATAAACTTATAAAATTTTTATAGAAACAACAAATAAAATAGGAATATTATATTTGATTAAATAAAGATATTAGAATTTAGTTTTGTAATTTTTAATGTACTCATTTTAGATGCTTAATCTAAATAAGAAAAAATAGGTCGAAAACAAAAATAAAAACGTACAATGTGATAACATGCGACATGAGTTACTCGCTTTCTAATAATATAAAGTTTACATAAAGTTACACAAATAATTATTTATTTTTCAATAAGAAAATTCATTGAATAGCATTTTTTTTTTTTGTATTTTCAAAAATTATGAATAGTAATTACTAACACAATATTATTTTTATCCTTTTAAATGCATGAGATATTTATATAGTTACATAAAAGTAAGGTTTAAAGTTGAAACTAATTAAAATCATATAATAAGATTGTCTTTTATATATATTGGTGTTAATTTAGGTAGTAATTAATTCTATGTTGAATTTAATTTTTAAAAATAAATTAGATAATTAATTTAGAAGAGTTATATTAAGAAATTTAGGCGGGAAAACGAAATTATGACTAGCTTATAATATGACACTTGGCACTAATTGTTTTCTTTTATTATTATATATAGAAATAGATATATATTTGTGAATAATATTTAGAGTAAAGGACATTTTTGGTCCTTGTGGTTTGATGGTTTACCCGGATTCAGTCCTTTAACCATAATAAGGTCAAATTTCATCCCTATTTTGCTAATTTTGTGCCCTTTTAGTCCCTCGTCCGTTAAACTTAACGACACAACCGTTAAAGTTGTAATAATGACATTTTTACCCTTTTCATTGAGACGTTTTTAGTCCCTATAGTTTTATTATTTACCCATTTATAGTCCAACATTTATTATTTTTATTTTATCTTTATAATTATATTATTTATAGATATACTTAATTCATTATAAATACACTTATTTTATTTATAAATATAGTTATGTTTTAATATTTTATTTACATTTACTATTGTTCGTATTTTATTTAAAATTTAACTTTTATTTTAATTTAAATATATATTTCTTTACTAATTTATTTAAAGTTCATCTTCTTTATTAATTTTAATTTTTATAATATTATCGTTGACATTTATACATGTAATTATGTTAGTTGTGTTTAAGTAAATATAATATAATATCGTCATATTTTTCCTTTCCAAAGTCACTATTTCTTCAAGTATCTTCCAACCTAATCAATTATCAACACATAAATATATCCACATATGTATATTTCTTCAAGTATCTTCAAGAAAAAAGATTGGATAGCAAAAACAAGGATAGAGAAAATGGTTGCAGCGCAGATTAGATGAAGAAATGCAGTTCTTCTTGACGAGGGTTTTAGAGGTCTCGTCATGGTGATGGGTGCCCTAGTTTTGTTGATCTGGTTCACTCGATGGATCGGTGGCGTTGGGGTGGAGTAGCATAAGTAGAGTAGGCGATAAATGAAGGAAGTTGCATCAGTGATAAATGAAGTTGCATCAGATTCGTCTATTGATTATTAGATCCAAGTGAAGTGAGAAACTGTTGAGTGCTACCAATTTGCAATCAAGAACCAGACACATCAACACCTACGTTAAAAATTAAAGCTTTTATAAAAATAGATAATTTAAATCAAAGTCACCAAACTATGTAGTATGTACAGGTCGGAACCTAAATCCAATGTGGTATTTGCATTTAAAATCCTGTGTTTGGTTCGTAGATTTCAGTAAGGATTTAAAATCTCAACATTTCATGAATCTCTTCCTTCTTTGTTATTTAAAAACTCAGCCCCCCCTATGATTTAAAATCGCAGTTACCTTGCATTCTTCATACTAACAATTTTTTCTATAAGATAATGCAGATTATTTACAAAATACTGACAAATGCAAATGTTGCATAATGTAAATCCTTTGGCAAAATACAAATCCCAGAGAAAAAATTTACGAACCAAACGTCCCCTAAGATATGTATATAATTTATGTGTTGATAATTGATTAGGTTGGAAGATACTTGAAGAAATAGTGACTTTGGAAAGGAAAAATATGACGATATTATATTATATTTACTTAAACACAACTAACATAATTACATGTATAAATGTCAACAATAATATTATAAAAATTAAAATTAATAAAGAAGATGAACTTTAAATAAATTAGTAAAGAAATATATATTTAAATTAAAGAAAAAAGTTAAATTTTAAAATAAAATACGAACAATAGTAAATGTAAATAAAATATTAAAATATAAGTATATTTATAAATAAAATAAGTGTGTTTATAATAAATTAAGTAAATCTATAAATTATATAATTATAAAGATAAACTAATATAAAATAAATATTGGACTATAAATGGGTAACTAATAAAACCATAGGGACTAAAAACGTCTCAATGAAAAGGGTAAAAATGTCATTCTTACAAATTTAACGGTTGTGTCGTTAAGTTTAACGGACGAGGGACTAAAAGGGCACAAAATTAGCAAAATAGGGATGAAATTTGACCTTATTATGGTTAAAGGACTGAATCCGGGTAAACCATCAAACCACAAGGACCAAAAATGTCCTTTACTCTAATATTTAACTTGGTTTATATGGTTTATTTATGCAACAATCTTCTCTCTTTTACCAATTTATGCTATAAAATCATTTTTAACATGAGTTATGCAATGACGTTTATACTTAATTTCAAAACATGCTATGACGTTTATATTTATTATTTGGGATGAGCATTTGGACCAAAAAACGCGGACCAAAAAAACCCAAAAACCGGTCAGGACCAAACCGTTATTAATAAAATTGGTCCGGTTCAGTTTTAATAAAATCACCATTTCCGGGTCCGGTCCATCGGTTTTCGGATCTTAACCCGGCCGAAACCGAAATTTAAAATTTATGTTATCAATTTTAAAGTTTATCAACCACATTCATTTCCATTTATAAACTTAGATTTTTAAAATGACAGTTTTATTATTTTATTGGTTGATCAATCACATTTTATTCCATTTATAAACTCAGATCTAAAGCAGAGACTGATCTTCGGGGTGAAGATCACGATCGTTAGCTAATGTTATTTTACTAATTTAAAGTAAATATATTTTTAAAAATACAATTTATGATCCAGCTGCAACGCGCGGTTAAACAACCTAGTTAAAAACTATAAACATGCTGGCGTCTTTTCAAGGATACAAAAATGAGCCCATTAATGCAAATATTGGGCTAGTGATTCTTTATGGGCTTAGTTTTCTACTTTGAATCTATAAATTTTAAATATTTGTGATAAATGTAATTTCTTGAACAATCTTTATGTGGCTTTGTGGATGTCTATTGTGTGACAAAAAAAATGTCTCGTAATAATCAATTGTATCGAGAAAAATTAACTGAAAATTTAAATGGGGCTATTATGTATTTTGATTGTATATTGTCTTCAAGCCGTCAGCTAATTAAAACGATGCAATAAAGAAAATTCAAAAATCAGTTTAGCTTTTATAAATATGCAAAGTTGTAAAAGTTTTCCGTTGACATTTGCATCAAAATAAAAATCAACTTGATTTGATTAGATTATAATTGTAACCAGTTTATAACCAAATTACGTTGATATTTAAAAAAAAAATATTTTATATAAAATGTATATAAGAAAAATAAAAAACACGTAATTGTTAATTATTAAAAGGATTATTATTATAATTTGTCGTAACTATTATTTTTCTAACTATATATATACTATATATATATATATATATATATATATATATATATATATGTATGTATGTATGTATGTATGTATGTATGTATGTATGTATGTATGTATGTATGTATGTATGTATGTATGTATGTATGTTATGTATTATAGTTGTTTTATATGCTTTTATATATTTCATTTTTTTAATTTATTAATATATTTAATTGATTTAAATTGGAGATTTAGTTTATGTATAATTTAATATTCATATATTTTATAAAATTAATATTTATATATTAAAAAAAAATGTATTGATATTTTTATATAACTTTATATAAAATAAAAAATTACACACATTAAGAGCCTACTATATAATTATTGTACAGGACTACCAAAATTGACGAGACGGCCCTGATCGGGTGTAGTGAGGGTATATAATACAAGATTAGATGAGTCATCTTCTCATAATTTCTCTCCTTAATAACCTTCGGTCCTTCACACTCAATTCATATCCTATACATACATATATAGACACACATACATGTTTTCAAACATATTTGGTCATCCATCCAGTCTTCCATATTAATGAAGAGAGAAGCAAAGACCACCCAGCTAGATTAGTGCCACGTGTCGGAAGCACAGAATGCCAAGCTAAAAACCGTTGTTTATGATCGATCCCACCTCCCAACGCTTCTCGAATTTAATAGCTAGTCTGGTTTTATGCTGCTAAAAAGGGGCCACTTACCTACATGCAACCGCACATTTGGCCCACTGTTGCCTGCCATATTACACGTGCATCCTCAACAACACTTTGATTCAATCTCACCTGAAACATTCTCCATTTCTCCTCCTTCACTCGTATTCTAATAATTCTATGGGTGGCCTGTTCATTTTGGCTTCTTTCCATTTGTTTTGTTTCTATTTTTTATAAACTTTTTTTAAAAATATAACTTGAAAACTGAAATTAAAGAATAACCAGTTTTCGTTAACTAAACGCAATCTTAAGATTTAAAATCCTAAAATGAGGTCAGGGTGCGTTCATTTGACGAAAACAGGTGTGTTTTCGGGTTTCATTTTTGACGAAAACAATGATTTTATGAAAACATGTTCACTTGCATATTTTCTAAAACAAATTTTCATTTTCAGGAAATTTTCATTTTCAAAATTTATAACTAAATGTTAAAAACGATTTAACATGTTTTCAACCATTTTCTAACTCAAAACGAAAACAAGGAGTTTTCAAGTTACAATATGAACGAAAACAAGGCGTTTTTATAATTCTCAATTGTTTTTTGAAAAACTAAATCTAAAAACATTTTCTTGAAAACTGAAATTGAAAACAAATGAAAAATTCTCGTCAAGTGAACGCAGCTTAAATATCTTGCATTCTTCGTAAAGCTATCACTATGAGGTTAATATAGGAAGAATGAGATTGGTTGGTCTTACATGTTAATTAGACATACGAGAATAATACATAAATAATGACCAAAATAGAAAGTGAAGAAAAAAATGATAATAACTTATTATTTTAATGGTCTTGATTTTCTTTATTTTGTTATAAATTGTAATGAAATGAGTTATTGAAGATCCGTGCGTTGCTGTGGGGTATTAAATATTAATTACAAAAGTAAATATGAAAAACAAATGAATAAATAATTTTCAAACAATACAAATAATGAAACACAACTGAATCATGATCGAAGAGTGAAATTGGAAATGTGATATACATCAAGAAGCAAGCTAAATGATATTGTTAGTTGATTCCTATCATTAGTTTCTAGATTTTACAATGCTAAAATTAAAAATCATGTCTTATTAAATCGGATTGAAACCGGAATTAAATAATTAAAAATTCATAACCATAATTTGAAATTTTGACATTGATTAGGTTTAATCGCGAATTTAATTTGTTGGTTTTACAATCAAATCAAATAAAGTTACAATTGTGATTTCTCCAATACATTGGGCTTGCCGACGTTTATATATAATAGTAATGTTCGATGTTAAATATAATCATATTTGATAAAAAAAATCTAAATATTAATTAGTTTTATTTTATTTATAAAGCAATTTCATTAGAATTTGTATTGTGCATTTAAGTAATAAAGTCTTTTTCATACAATTAATTATTAAACATAACATTATAGTTTTAAAAGACCACTACAAACGTATATATAATTAAAATCATAATTTTAAATGTGTACGAATATATTGTAACAATAACTGTTTAAAAGATGACTAAACAAAAATTTATTAAAATAAAAGAGTTAAATAAAAGATAATACTAAGATAATGTTGTGTTATGAAAAGTTTAAATTAAACAAAAAGAAAAAACCAACCAATCATGATTAATTAGATATGTGACAATTTTGCATTGGGCAAACTCATTTACAAATTGTGTGTATATATATATATATATATATATATATATATATATATATATATATATATATATATAATGACACTTAGGCCTTGTTTGTTTTTCATTAAGACCCTCTTAAAAGGGTCTGAAGTCTAAACTTCAGATCTAGATGAATTAAGACTATTTGTTTAGTTTCAGAGCTAAGAGGACGTTTGAATTTATCTCTTAATTTTAAGAGGGATGTTTGGGTCTGAAAAAAAATTAAGAGGTTTTTTTTAATTTTTAGTTTACAAACCCTAAAACTATTATTATATTAATTATTATAATTTTAATTATCTTTTTTTTGAGGTGTTGATTAAAATATAAGTTCAGTTAGTTCTAATTTAAATATATTTGTCATATTAATTATTATAATTTTATTTTATTTTTATAAATAAATCAATTATAATATATAATTAATTAGATATAATATATTTTAGTAATATTTTTCAGATGTTTCATATTATGAAACAAACAATCTTAAAATCACCTCTTAATTTCAGTTTTTAGATCTTAAGACCACCTCTTAATTTCAGATGTGATTTTCAGACTTCAGACATTTAACCTTTTAAAAAACAAATAGCACCTTACTGATTTACATAAATTCTCTATTTCATTTATTTGATAACTAAGACTATCATCATGCAATAAATGTGGTAATATATTTTTTGAACTGAAATAAATGTGGTAATGTATTATGTCTTTAATATAGTGGTGTCAATGTATTTTTCCAACTAAATAGATTTGCGTTCAAGTCTCATTAATTAATAGGGTTTATTATGAAAAACACTAACATGTTTTCATGTTTTCTGTGTTTTCGTCCCTCCGTGTTTTTTTTTCATAAAAGTCCTCAAGTTATTATTTTTATTTTTGTTTAGTGAAATTTGGATATTAGAACCCGGTTTTTCAGTTTTTTAAAACCCGGTTCACAAATTAGAACCAGGGGCTTAATGTCCAATTTTCACTAAACCAAAAAGAAAAGAATAACTTAAAGTTTTTTATGAAAAAAAATAAGATGTAGAGACGAAAACGTAAAAAACGTGAAAATATATTGGTTTTTTTCATATTAAACCCTAATTAATAATATAGATGTTAGTGTTATATATATACAAACACATACATCATGTATTTTTCCATCTAAAATCAATTGTTTCATTTGGAAAATTGCTCAAAGGAGACTCCCTACTAGAAAGAATCTACTTGCTAGGGGAATAAATGTCCATTCGGATTTATGTCCACTTTGCAATTTGGAAGAATAATCGATGGATCATCTCTTCTATGGTTGTTCGATAAGTAAAAGTTTATGGAAGTGGTTATTGGATTGGATTGAGGTTGAATGTAAAGAGCATCTTTCTTTTAATCAAATTGTTGGAATGGTTTTAGAAGGGGCAAAATCAAAATCACAAAAAAATTTATTTGAGGCTGTTATTGGAGGACTTCTATGGTTCATTTGGATTGCCCAGAATAAGGTGGTATTTCAGAATTTGAGAGTTTCGGCTTCTTGGATCAAGGACGATATTCAGGCCAACTTGTTCACTTGGATAAAATATAGTGGGGATTGTAAGTCGTTAATATGGTCGTTGTGGTGTTCAAGTCTCTCTTCTCTTTTTTAATCATGTTTTGTATTTTCGTCTAGCAACTTGCTAGCTTTATTTATTAATAATATTCTCGTTGGGTTCTAATCTGAGGTGATGACAATGCCGAAGCTTTGGGCTAGTTTCCTTCTGTTGTTAAAAAAAAACATACATAAATACGCAAGTGGTAACATAAAAAATATTATAGGGTTCAATGGAAAACCACTATGCACGTGAAAACTTTGGAAACCTACGCATACCGTTCGATTTGGTGCATTTCATGAAAAATGCGGTGACATGATCGTAAATAAGGTGATGCATCACGCTGGATTTTAATACATCAAGCGGGATTTTCATGCATCACGCGGGGAATTTGATACATTTGTGGTGGTGCAGTGCGATTTTCACAAGTTTTTAGGTGCATTGTGGTTTTTCCATTGAACCCCGCTATATATATATAAGTTTAAGTGAGTATCACATCTAATGCAGCGCACCAGAAGGTACCACTCTAAGAAGGGTGTTTGTAAACATTTGAATCCAAGCATCCGAATTAAAAAACCGAAAATCTGATTCGAAACTATTTGAAATATCGGATTCGGATAGTAAAATTCCAAAATTATGGATATACAGATATCTGAAATATCCAAAAATCAAATATATATATATATATATATATATATATATATATATATATATATATATATATATATATATATATATATATATATATATATATATATATATATATATATATGAATATGGTTCGAGAGAGTACCACCCAAATGCAGCGCACCAGGAGGTACCACCTTTAAAAAAACTTTTTTAAATTTTTTTTTCATAAACATGTTTTAATTAACATTATGAAGATCGTATGTAAATTTCACATACATTCACATCTCCTAGCTCCTAAAAAATGATGTGAACACACACTTACATAATTTTGAAGACATGTGAACATGCATTTATGTGATGTGTGTTTTCATGCACTTAGAGTGTTCGGATTTGCGTGAAATTCACATATGATCTGTGTAATGTTAATTAGAACATGTTCATGAAAAAAGATTTTAAAAAAATTACTTTTAAGGGTGGTACCTTCTGGTGCGCTGCATTAGAGGTGGTACTCACTTGAACCTAAATCATATATATATATATATATATATATATATATATATATATATATATATATATATATATATATATTTAAAATCTTATATATCTTTTGTATTGATTATTTACATAATATTGAGTGTTTATTGATATTTTAATGTATATATTTTTTAGTTTTATCTTGATATTATAGATTTTTTTAACATTTCATGTATTCTAGTTTTTTAAATATTAGTTTATACATCATAGTAAGAGTTTATTAAGATCACGTTAAAGGTTTAATTTGTAATGTCAATTACTCAGTCAAAGATTGACCAAAGTGAAACATACTTAAAATAGATTTATCAGGTACAAACACATGTAATAAATAAGTTTATTTTATTATATAATATTTATTTAAATTTGTTAGAGGGGCGAAAAAAATAAAAGGTTTAGGCTCTACGATGTTAATACAAATATATTTTTAAATATATGGTACATTTATTTTTTTAACTTCAGTTGTTCATATCAATATCAATATGATATAAATTTACGTTGAATCTATATTTTCATACTAACAAAGATCCATTTTATACAGAAAAGTAAAATATTGGTATGAAAAACAAATTTGCATGTTTGTAAAAAAAATATTCATAATATAATGGGTTTATTATGAAAAAAAACCAACATTCTTTTACGTTTTCGTCTCTCTATGTTATTCTTTTTTCATAAAAATCCTCATGTTAAATTTTTTTTTTGATTTAATGAAAATTGGACATTGGATACCAGTTATAATTAGTAAACCGAGTTTTAAAAAACTGAAAAATCGAGTTCTAATGTACAAATTTCATTAAACCAATAAGAAAAAATTAACTTGAACACTTTTATGAAAAATAAAAAAACATGGAAGAACTTAAACACAAAAAACGTAAAATATTTGGTTTTTCTTCGTAACAAACCTAATATAATATTTAAAAGAATCACCTTGATATTATTATGCATCATAAACTTAAAAGTGAAAAAAGAAAAAGAAAAAGAAACAACAATGAGTCAGGAAATGGAGAGGGTACGTGGCAAGCTAGAAAAACCACGTGAGAGATTCTTTCTCTCAAGTACCATATAAAAGTCGTACCAGATCTCACTAACCATCGAAAGAGTGTGTGAACCAAAAATTTAATCTCTCCTCTCTCCTTCCTTCTTGAGGGATGAACAATAATACCTCGTTAATTTCTGTGCGTGTTTTATATTCATATTTATATTTATATATGCGTGTTTGAATAATCAAAAAATTGTTTGAGAAACTTGTGATCGAGACAATCGATTGATCAATTCTGGAAGAAAAACCTCTGATCATTTCATCATAGATATATACATTCCTTCAAAAACCTGCTGCGGGAGTTCTCCATTGATTGGAGCTTTCGCAGCAGTCGACATGTAAGTCTCTCTCTCTCTCTCTCTCTGACATTCATTCACACATCGATGATCGATCAAATGCACAAAAAATACGTTTTCAATTGAGTTATATTATATTATATATCGAAATGAATAAAACGCCCAGTAAAATTGTGGAAATATTTGAGCGAACTGATTGTTCGATTAATTATACCGATTGATGATATTTGGAAGAAGAACGTTTATCTGGTTATCGATGTTTATATTTATACGTCGATTGAAGCTTTCGCAGTAGAGGACATGATATTAATAAGTTCTTCAATTTCTCCCTCTCACACATACACACAGACACAGAGAAAAACGATTTATTCACACACCGATTGATGTCCGGATTCATATGATTTGAATGCCGAGTAAAATTATGAAAACTTTGGAGGAAATTGATAGTTTAGTTAATTGTTGAATTAATTAATTACTTCTTTCAGATTTGTTCAATGCGAAATCCGATCCAACACGCTACGGAAACAGCTTGAATTAATCGGTGATCAGTCTTCAAGGTTTAAGGTATGTATTCTAATTTTGTATATGAAATTTATTTCAGATTAATATATATTTTGAGGAAAACAGGTATATCTATCATTCATTATTTCTATATTTTGAACGGTGGTTGTATCATGCCAGTTTAATGCTGCTTATTTATCGTGATATATGATGAACTGTTCGTAGAATATGGCGGGCTGTTGTGCGCATATTCCCATGTTAATGTTTATGAAGCATATTTAATTACTCGTTGGCATTAATATAAGAAATTTTTGTGATATATATTAATTTTTTTAACGATAAACTAACCTACTTTTATTCCTAAATTATCCATTCCATTAAATGGGGACTTCAGAACTTACTTTCACCACCTAAATTCAAACTTGTATCCAACGTAAGTCAAACTCGTGACCTATTACTTGCATATCACCCATCATACCAGATAGATTAAACCCAACTGGTTGCTATATATTAATTAAATTTTGTACCTGTGAAGTTAGAATTTATATGGACTAACAAACAATAACCACTCACATACCCATGTGTTCCTTAATATATATGTTTATTTTTAATATTTCTAATTTAGCAATTTTTCATAATATATCATCTCTTTAAAAAAAACTATATCGTCTATAATAAATATATCATTTCACCATCAATATTATTGTGTGTATTTATATTTGAGGTCCACAAGCATTTGTTATAACATATGTGATTTGTTTGGGAGACTAATAAGTAATTCAAATAGTGTTGACTAAATAAATTTATCACAAAAAAAATTATTGTTGCACACGATAAATTTAAAAATACATCTATTCACTATCTATAATGGACAAATAATTATGTGTAAACCATTAATTGTACAATCTGTGAAAGACGTAACTTTATAATAGTAATTGTTTCATGCTATTAAATTATAAATATTAATTCAAATAAAAGAATTCATCACTAAAAACTTAATAATCTTGATAAAATCATATGAGAGATATTTAATCATCCACACCCATATATCTCTAGTTGGAAATCCATTAAAATCGTTGTGTTATTATATTCGTTTATCAATATATTCATTATTAGTGTAAATTTTTATTTTTTCTTATGGCTGACTGAAAAATATAATAAGTGTTGATTACATATTATTCATTATATGTATGTATTTATGAAATGATAGAAAAAACTTTTATAGTATCAGCTACCTCAATTACTTATTTTCTGTATTTATCAATATGTCAGTTATTTTTTAAATTATTTCATAAAATATATCATTAGTTTCATATAGTTTATTTATCACTCATAACTTTTAATGAATATGTAATTATATTTGATTTTTTTTATCTATAATCCGATATAAATGTTATCACATTTTCAAAAAAAAAAAAAAAACACATGCCTTTTGGTTTCTAAATTTTTGGCACATTATTAACTGAAGAAAAAAAAAATTCAAACAGTATTCGTATTTTAGAAATTTTTATGTTCACTATTATCATTATGTATCGATTTAGGGTATTTATAGTTTTGTGTTAATAATGTTTATCTCTTATGAATAACGTAGTTATAGTTTTATATTTATAAATTTAAGTTACTATTTTATTTTATAAAAAATATATTAGTTTTTTAAATCAATCGTGAAAAAACCCGGTATAAATAATTAAGAAGCATATACATATTATTTAATTTATTATAATAAAAATGATACGATGCAAAAATTAAAAATCATACTTATATTATTCTATTCAATTTTTGAAATATAAAAAATATAATTTTTTCTGCATCGATTAGTAATCGATAATAATAAATAGTTTCGGATTTGAAAATAAACACTTAATAGATAATTTTGGTAATTATTACCAGCAATTTTGATTTGATCGTTATTTTTTCTATTTTCAACAACTTTGCGATCCTATTACTATTTTTTTTTTATTTTCAGTGGTTGTGATTGTATCATGTGAGCGCACAAGCGAATATTTCTGACTTTGAACGGCTAGAATTATGACAAGTGAACAAAATTTTTCTCTGTTTTGCCGACAATATATCTATATAATTTATTTTAATTTACCGATGAATGGTTTATCACTTTGTGTAATATGTCTATTATTTTAATTAAACTTTCAATGAAACATTAAATGTATGTTTATGCCACACACTGCAATATGTATTATTTATTAATGTATGCATTGGTCAAATCTTTTTATCGACTAGTATCATCAACTTAATTACCTCATTTTTATTATCAGATGTAGGGGTGGCAATTTGAGCCCGTTCAAGCAAATGAGTCAAACGGGTTGACGACCAAAAGTCATAAAATTTATATGATTTTGAAATTTTTTTCAAAGAACAAATTTTTTAATACACCGTTTTCTAAATTTTCATTTTTTTAAAAAAAATTATGTTCTTCTTAGTTTTTTACAATGGATCCATTTAATTCTTCGGCCCGTTGGGTCAAGATTACCACCCATATCGACAGATGTGTATTCTTTTCTGGGTTTATTACGGAAAAAACTAACATGTTTTCATAACTGAAAAACCGGGTTCTAATAGAGGCTATTAGAGGCCGATAGTAAACCGGGGTTTTAATAACTGAAAAACCGGGTTCCAATAGACATATTTCACTAAACCAAAAATAAAAATAATAATTTTTGGAGTTTTCCAGAAAAAAAAAAATATGGATGGACGAAAACACAAAAACCATGAAAACATTTTGGTTTTTTCATAACAAACCCTTCTTTTCTTGTAAATCAATAATTTTTTTTCCTTTTCATTTATTTTAATATTGTTGCATTTTCTAAAATTTTGGACTATTCCCCATTTTAGTAAAACATGCGTATTTTTGTTTTTTATTAATAAATTTTCCTTAATTAATATCATGTTTTTCATTGCTAAAGAAACGTTCATTTAAAGTAATATAAATTAAGAATCGATAAAATATGTAAATGATATAAACCATATAAATGACTAACTCCTTTATTTAGTATCATCTGAAAAATACATAAATGTGTATGTACATTCATATAATTTTTAAGAACACAGAAAGTGTGAACGTATGTAAATTTATATAACATGTGTATAACGTTAGTTTAAATATGGTTATGAAAAAAATTAATTTAAGGGTGGTACCTTCAGACGCACTTGATTTCGAGAGAGAGAAATGTTCAAAAATGTACCTCTCGAAATCAAGTGCACCCGAATGTACCAACCTTAAAAAAATTATTTTTTTCATAACCATGTTTAAAGTAACGTTATACATATGATATTGAATTTCACGTATATTCATACTTTTTGTGTCCTTAAAGATTATGTGAATGTGAATGGTCATCTACATTCACAACATTCACATGATCTTTTTTACAATTTGCAAGATTTATGATATTGTTCTTTTTGATAAAAAGTCTTATAATGTTATCTTATACATGTCTATGCTATATATATATATATATATATATATATATATATATATATATATATATATATATATATATATATATATATATATATATATATATATATATATATATATAGGGTTGGGATCATTGCAGAACATTAATTTAGTGCAGAACCATAGAACCAATCTAAACCATTAGATTATAATATAACACTAGGGATAAGATGGTAATTATACAATTAACATTGAATTCATAGCAGCCTACCAAGTTTGACTGTCCACTTTGACTTTTTTTTTTACTCTTTTAATATATAATGGACATGCAGTGTTGCATCGACGTTAAATATACGATATCAAAGTGTTCATTCGACATCGAATGGTCATATGGGTAAAAAAAATTTACGAAAAATAAACACGTAAAATTTTTTTCAAAAAAATATATTCATGACCGTTCTCGTTAAATCCACCAACTTTGACTACTAATTTTGACTTTTATTTATCTCTGTTAATAATGAACGTATATGCAGTGTTGCATCGGCGTTAAATATACGGTATCAAAGTGTTCATTCGATATCGAATGATCTCATGATCTCACCATGATATGTTGCATCGTGGTCTGGGTAAATTTTTTTTTACGAAAAATAAAAAATATATATCATAACCATTCTCGTTAAAATCCACCAACTTTGACTACTAATTGTGACTATTATTTTGGCTCTGTTAATTATGAACGTATATGCAATGTTGCATTGACGTTAAATATACGATATCAAAGTGTTCATTCGATATCGAATGATCTCATGATCTCACCATGATATATTGCATCGTGGTCTGGGTAAAAATTTTTTTACGAAAAATAAAAAATATATATCATAACCGTTCTCGTTAAATCCATCAACTTTGAATACCAATTGTGACTATTATTTTAGCTCTGTTAATAATGAGTGTATATGCAGTGTTGCATTGACGTTAAATATACAATATCAAAGTGTTCATTCGATATCGAATGATCTCATTATCTCACCATGATATATTGCATCGTGGTCTGGGTAATTTTTTTTTTTTTTTACGAAAAATAAACACGTAAAATAAATATATATACACATGTTATCTTTCTTGCCATAAACACGTAAAATTAAAAATTTACCTTCTTAATTGGTCATCAATATCTTTTTTTGTCAAATTTAAATTTTATGTTATCTTTCTTGCCATAAACAATTTTACATTACCTTTATTGTCAACTTTTGTATTTTATATTACCTTTCTTGGTAATTTACCCCTTGTTAATCCATGAATAACACGTGGATGTTTAATAATTAAATAATTTTTAAAACATTTAATTTATTTGAATTCAAATCAAACTTAAAACTACAAATTAAAATATTAAAATTTTGTAAAATTATAATACTTTTAATATGCTGAAATTAAAATATCATCCTAATTATATGTGTTATCATTAGACCAAAGCAAGTGATAGGCATAATAAAAAACATATGAAAAAGTGAACTATATACCATTTTTTAGAACGTATGGATTAATAGTTTCTTAAGTTCGGTTGTAAATTTTATGATAAGTTAAAAATGTAAAGTGTGGCATAATAAGAAAATGTATTTCCTACATTGTTATTTAGTAGACAAAGCACTTCATCTTGATTCTTCCGATTCTTGTTTAGTAGCTACTGGCTAGTATATTCTTTCCTAATATATTTAGGGGATGTTAAAGGTGGTGTTAAGGTTAGAGGTTCAAGTATCATTATGTACAAAGATATAGATTTAGGAATATGTTTAGATGGACTTGTGTGTTGGAACTGAATGAAGTCTGTAAATTTTTACAATCAATGTTAGTTACAACAAATAGATGTTCACATAGAAAATGAAGAAAAGCTATTAAGTCTCCATTTTTTTCCATTGTTTTTATTCTTTCCATGTTGAGAATGAAAATAGATAAATGAAAAGTATACTAAACTCAATTCTCTAGTCTTTCTCATTGAGAATCAATGTTATCATCACATACCAAAATACATGTAAATATCATATAATTCCACCGTATCAAACATTCCCTTAGGTAAATTCTAACTATACATATCCACAATTACTAATCACATACCCTAACACAATAATAAAGATTATGTTTAATCAGTAGATCACACATCATTAACAAAAGGGATAATTCTGCAAAAAACAACCAACTTGTCAGTTTTTTTTGTGATTAAAACCCCAAACCATTTTTCGTTGCATTAAAAATCTCGAACTAACTAAAAATCAGTAAATCAATGTTTTATCAATAGCTAACCGGTTGAAACCGTTTATTAATTCTACGTGGACCGGTAAATAATCTACGTAGAATAAATTTTATTGTTGAAACTGGTTGTCAAGGATTACACATCATTTAAACCCCCGTTAATAATCTTTAATTGTAGTTTTTAAACGGGATTACATCATCAACGAGTGTTTAAATGATGTGTAATACTTGGCAACCGGTTTCAACAATTAAAATTTATTTCACGTAGGTTATTTACCGGTCCACGTAGGATTAATAATCGGTTACCCGTTGATAAAACCTTGATTTAATGACTTTTAGTTAGTTCGAGGTTTTCTATGCAACGAAAAATGGTTTGAGGTTTTAATCACAAAAACTGACAAGTTTTGGGGCTTTTTCGCAATTATCTCTTAACAAAAAGATAAGAGGATATATAATTAGTAAAAATTGAGGGAAGTTATATATAACATTATAGCAATGTCTTACTCATGTTTTTGCAATTAGTTATATAGAATTAAGTCAAAAGAGACTTAATAATATCCACGTGTATCAACTTAAAAAAAAATATTCATAATCAATTTTAAATCAACATTACAGATACCATATTTAAATTTCACAATTTTTAAGTTTTTAAAAACCATGTGAACGTACATTCACATAAATTCATATGAAAATTCATGTTATTCTTAAAGACGTAAAAATTATGAATGTGTGTGAAACTCAATAACCAGGTTATGCAATGTCAGTTATTGCTAAAATTGATAAAATTATAAAATGTTGTTTATATATATGCATTAAAGTTTATTTTAAATTTTGAAAAAAAAATCTATATAGTAAATTACATAAAATAAAATTATTTACAACTTATTTTTTAAACACACTATACATTAATTATTTACCAAACTCAAAAAAAGACAAAAAGGATCAACTTAAGCTGAACCCATTTCAACTCGTTACATGATCTATACGTTTTACCTACTCTGAAATTTATACAATGTAGTTTAATAATAACATAAAATAAAGAGTGCATTTTTAATTTTAATCAGTAATTCAATATTCCTTTTTTAAAGATTTTTAATTACTCAATATTAAAGATTTTTACTTTTTTAGTTTAGTACCCTTATGTTAAAATTTTAATCAGTAATTCAATATTCCTTCCTCTGTCTAGATAGAAGTATATATTTGAACACTCAGAAAATTTTCAACCATTTTTTAAGAATGGTTAGAATTGGGTTTATGCATCCAACCATGGAGAACTTGCGTATGAGGACTCTTAACATTGTGTTTCACATTACCAGTTAACGAAAGAAAATGATAAAATCTAAAAGAAATACAAAAAACTCAGTCGTGTTTCAAGAATGAAAAGAAAATGATTGATAATCTGATTTGAAACAGAAAATAATATTGATGAAAACAGAGGAAAAAATCTAAGAATTTTGATACTGAATATATAGAACACGAAGAACACTTAACAATTCCAGGGCACAACTAGCCAACTAGGGGTGTTATTCGGGCGGGTTAATTGAGTATCGGGTTATTTGGGTTTGAGTGTGTGGGTTAGCTAGCCGAACCCAAACCAAATAAGATAACAGGTTAATCGGTTTCGGGTTAATTGAGTATCGGGTTATTCGGTTTTGGTATAAAAAATGAAATGGGTTATTCGGGTAAAACGGGTTAATTAATTTGAGTATCAAAAATGGGTATTTACATATTTACATTCTATATATAAACAATACTAGTTATAATTATAAACAAATAAAAAAATATATAATATATATTAAATGGGTTATTCGGGTATCCGAATAAGCATGAATCCTACCCGTAAACCGAACCGAATTACTTATTCGGAAACCATTTAACCCGAATAAGGAACCCGAAAACCGAATAACCCGACCCATTTAACCCGATTAAGGTTCGGTTCGGTTGGGTTATTCGGGTTCGGTTATTTTGCACACCCTTAGGCACAACCCTTTCTCTCAACCAAATGGTTGGAGACCCCTCAAAGCAACAATGCAATGAGCTACTAAATCCTAACAATATTTCTCTGCACACCTCTCACTCCTTTCTACCCTTTATTTATAGATTTCCCAAACTAACTAACTATTACTAATTATTACTAATATACCCTTTCTAGAATCATCTAATAGTAAAATCCTATCAGTACTTCCGCCTTCGAAAAAGTCTTGTCCTCAAGACTTGTGTTCAACATAATCCAACGTTGCTCCGAGTCAAAGATCAGGTGGTTTCGGTGGTGGAGAAGGTCCAGGAGGGCAGTGATCATGAAACATGTACAAGGAATCAAAGAAGTGTATGCAATCTGGGGGTTTGAGTGGCTTACGACCCCATACAAAATATGAGATCAACAAAACCAATTGTCTAACCAATTTTGGTATAGGACTTTCATCGAGCACCTTGTGTACATAGCCAAAACCCCAATTATCTGAATACATGATGATTAAAGTTGTCTTCGGGTATAACCATTGGGGCATCACTAGATCAGACTCCATAGGTTGAACGGAGAAAGTGGGTTTGAGGATAGGTTTAGGTGTCAATACCAATTTTGGATTCCCTTGCTGACTATTGAAGGTGAACGATGATACAACCGAAATTGCTCCCTTATCATGAATCAGATGATGAACCACACCACCAAAGTCAGCAATTCCACCTCCAGAATCGAAAACAACATTAGATTCACCGTTTTCCAACCCAACATCACCAACAGAATTGACAATTTCTGAAGGTGAATTTCCCGATCCAAATTCCCCATCGGTGACAACATTCCCCTCATCGGAATCAAAGAGAATTCCAGATGCTCTTCCCCTACTAGAATTAAAATCGTGATGCATACCCTGTTGCTTCATCCGCCCTAGCATGACCTTGCGGAATTCGCTAGCCTCCACTCTCTCTGTGTCCAACTTTTGCAAAGTTGATTTGATCTCGGTCACATCAGCTTGTAGTAGTTGAAGATGCTCCTCATGTTGTTCCAGTCGATTTTCAACAGATGTTAAACGTGTCTCCATCGGGAAAGAAAACGAAATGAGAAGAAGAGCAGCCAAAAGGGTAGAGACAGAATGGCAGGTCGAACCAATGATACAAAACATAATATAATATTGATGAAAACGGAGTGAAAGATCTAATAATTTTGATACTGAAAATATAGAACACGAAGAACACTTAACAAAATGGGCAACACCTTTCTTTCAACCAAATGGTTGGAGACCCCTCAAAGCAACAATGCAATGAGCTACTAAATCCTAACAATATTTCTCTGCACACCTCTCACTTCTTTATGCCCTTTATTTATAGATTTCCCAAGCTAACTAACTATTACTAATATACTCTTTTTAGAATCATCTAATAGTAAAATCCTATTATAATCCTTTCCTTTTCATTCTATTCGTTTTCTCCTCCTTTCCTTTTCGTTCTTTTCTATCTTTCTTACGGTACACACTTACACACACGTAAGATGGCCTCTAAGCACCTCCAAGGCCTCGATGGAGAGAGGTTGGAGAAAATTTTGTTGATATTTTAAAAGGATATTTGATAAAGTCTGTTGGCAACTTGGCATCGATGAGCGTTATTTTGAAGAAAGTATAATATTTCCTTTTAAAGGCAGAAAGAAAAAGAAAAGGGTACAATATAGTTTCATCTATCAAGTACCAACCATCAAGGCATAATAACCAGATTTTCATTATATTCCTTCAATATTTTTCATTTCACCTCCTCCATAAAACATAAACAGTGGTTAGTGAATTACATTATTTTTTATCCAATTTACTAATTACTTTAATAGTCACCTTCAAAATAATTAATATATCTAAATATCTAATCAAATGTTAAGACGGTCAAAATGACAATATAATTGAATATTAAAAAAATTAGAAATGTGTTTTTGGGCCTTTGTAAGCACCTTTGCGTTTTCTTGTTCATGTCCATTTTGTTATTGTTTAAGCTTCTCCTTGGTAATTCCATTTTTTGGATGAAAATAAAGTTTGAGCATTTCAAAAGAAATTATAAATTTAATATCAGGATTTTTTTTGTTTTTTAAATATTAATTCTTGATTATATTTATTTTATATAAAATGAAATGTCATTTCTTAAGGTTAATATTAAAAGATGTCTTTAAAAAATATATACATAAACCAATTTAAATAAGAAGAGCATAAACGTTAATTGTCAAAAATACTTCTAAAACAATCATTATATTGAAGGAAACTTTTAATCATGCGTCTTTAATTCAACAGAAAGTGGACGTGATAAAAATTAAGGGAGCATTTGGTTCGCAAAATGTTTTCAGAATGAATGGAGTCTCTCAAATGAATGGAATGGAATTAAATTTCATTTCTTGCTATTTGGTTGGCAGGAATGGAATAGAATGAAATTAACTTCATTCCTTGTTATTTCTCTATTCTATATAGTTTGTAAAGTGTGAATGTGTGATGGGATATGTGGATGTATAGTAGGTAGAGTAAGATTGGGTGGAGTAGGGTAGGGTAGGTGGGGTGAAATCTCAATTCGTTAACTATTAGGTAAGAAAATAGATTCTAATTGAGGAGGAAAATTTTTTGTCAAAAGGAATTATCTTTTCTTTTCCTTTAGCCAACCAAACATACAAAGGAACTGAATTTTCATTCTACTTTCACATATTTCTTCAGGATTCTGTGAAAAAAAACAGGTTTTAGGTTATTACGCATGCATGCAACTTATGGAAGCTTGACTTTATGGTTTTCAAAAGCTCTGGCTCATAAGTTACATTTGGATGATTTTTTTCCTCATAAAAATCAGAAGTTCTTCAAAGAGAAGCCAGTCCAAGTATAGCTTTTGGAACGAGCTTAAGCTTATGCTTGATAAAATTTTAAATATACATCCTATCTTTTTTTCTTTTTTTTTTGAGAATACATGTTAAATATCTGTTTGTCTTTAGATGTCATTTTACACATAAAAGTTTCAGCTACAACTAATTGTGATACACATATTTATTGATAAAAGCTCTGGTTACAACTTACAAGCTTTGGTTATAAGCTAATTTTATAAAAAAATTTCCGTATAAATTATGTATTGAGTCATTGACATGCCTTTAGTTTTAGGGTGGGCCAAGTCTGATATTTGATTGATCCACATGACGGCATGTTAGCATTATTATGATATTATCTGAAATTGTTTAAGAGCCCTAATTATGAAACAATTGCACCTGATGTGCTGTGCATGAAGTATTCCCCCATTGTATTTATGGATTTTATGTGATTTTGTCGTTAGATTTTAGATATCTAAATTCATTGAAAACTTACTATGGTTGGAGCCTCGGTGGGCCGGGCCCGCTCTTCCAAGATAGAATGAACTTAAAATAGGGTTAATCACTGGAAAGTGATTGGTATACAATTATATTCCCATTATTATTTTTTTGTTATATATAATAATATTATCATATATTACATAATATATAAAGTATAAACATATAAATTATTTATTGATGTGGATGACAAAAAATTATTGTGTACAAATCGCCTCCTTTAAGATTGTATTACGGGCATTACAAGTTTACAATATTTATTTTGTTATTTTTAATGGCAAAAAAACCAGCAAGATCCTGAAAAAAAAAATTGTCAATAAGACATTAGAGAAAACACCACTTCACCCAAAAGACAAAACCCAATATTACAAACAAAACACTAGGAAGAGGATCACTTCGCTCAAAGAAGGATAAAACCCAAAATTACAAACATAGCGTCCGGAAAGAAGACCATTTCACCAAAAGATTTGCAAAATTTCTCCAGTTTGATCGTTTTTTAAACAAAAAAAAAAGAAGAAGAAGAAGAAGAAAAACATCACCTGAATCTTGCTAACAATAAAAAAAAATTCCATGTCTCTCAAGATGCCAAAAACACTTTTCCCTTTCGTAGAATCGTAGCTCCCAACACTTTTCCATGTATTTATTTTGTTAATCAGCAGTTTGTTTTGTCAGTGTAATAATATTTCAAATTTCAATAGAAAATGGTAATACTTGTTTTATGAAGTTAACTTATGATGTGGAATTTATTTAAAACAATCACCTCCCACATGCACTAATATATACACATTTAATCTTTAATTATTTATCTATTTACTATTATGTAAATATATTAATCAAAATCACGTCTAATTTTATAATCCATTCGGAGGACGACACTTCAAAATCCTTATGTTGTTTGACTCGTCTCCATGGGATACTCCGATCTTCTGTTGAGATCATTTTGGAGGACGACACTTCAAGAAATAAAATTCATTACCAAAAAAAAAAAAACAACTACTACTACTACAACGATGATACCAAGAACTGCAGATTATCCGCTACGGCGCTACTTTAATGCATGTCTTTATTACTTGGGATATTTGTATTTGAGTTTTTAGCATTTCTTTCTACTTATTGAGTAATACAAAATTTGATAAATAAAAAAGTATTTGACAAATAAAGAGAAAAAACCAAGTTCTTATAATGAAAAATATACAACACAGACTGTACTAGAATCGAAACTTTTAGAAACCCGGAATCAAGATCCAGACTGGCCATTTGATATTGGTTCCTCCTTGGTTTTGCATAGGCCTAGGCAGGGTTGAGATCGAGAACCATTATATTATCCACCTAAACCAGAAATAATCTAGGTGATGTAAGTTTAGTTATCAGGTGGTATCCCCTTTAAGTTTGTGGCATAGTACAAGCATTGTTATAGTTTCCTTTTCTAGTCACATATTGTCGACCAAAAATACCAAGGGAAGCCATGCTCGTTGTGAGATATCTATAGGATTCAACAAGCTACCAGCCTACGGCCTACCACCGTCCACTGATGACGTTTCTTTTCAGTTATTAAGTTCGTTTTCAAGTATATATTCTATAAGTTTGGAAGAGGCGGATGCTCCAAGAGAAGACACCTAAGGTAGAACGGTAAAACTGAAGTTTTCCAACATTGTTATCGACGACATCTAGGACAACTACCAGACAAATATGTTAGTATTCTGTTTGATTGGTATTTGATCTTGCTTTGTAATTGTTTAACCAGTTTTCTTTTTATTTTTTTTAATTCTTGTCAGTCCAAATTAACACCAAAAAGATGAATATCTTATACTAGAAAAACACATTAAGCTCACAAAATTGCCAGTGTCTTCTTTGGATCATTGTTATAATGTTATCATAGTGGTATGATGTTATTGGTTATATCTGATTCTAAGTCCTAGCATCATAGCAATCGGTGTCATCCCGGTTGTGTTCATGTTACTACTTTTAGTATTTTAGTAAAAAGTCAGTCGTCATCCCTCAAAATACATGTTACTTTGGTGAAATCTTCAAGGGACCTATTGTCGTCGTTACTTTCGAGGCTCCATTTTCTGTCTTATGCTTTGTTATATAAAGTTTGATGCTTTTATTGTTTTAGTTTCAGAGGACTCCAACCCAATAAACATTAAGTTCTCTACTCACGTTCTAGAAAAAGAATGTTGTAAAGATCAAAGCTGTGTATTTTTCAGGAAATCTGAAGGAGGCGAAGCATCAAGCATATGCTGTTAATGATGGCATGCAGTAGTACTATGTCAGTTTCCAGCCAGCCAGCCACCCCAAAAGCTGAAAGCTCGATAACAGGAAAGAGGCCAAACATCCTATACCGCTCAATCTCCAGTAAAAACTTAAGGCAGCATGCAAGAATTCAAAGAGCATACTCTGACAACAACCTGTGTCATTCTGCTAATCGTGTTCACGCCTCAATGAATCAGCCTAAGTTGAAAAACAGCCGATCGATGGGAATTTTTGACTTCAATATATCAACTTCAATCATCCCTCACTCACTCAAGACATTGTTGTTTGATCCCGAGACAAGTTATGACACAAACATAGAGACGGATTCAGAAGAGAGAGACGAATCCACAGACGCCAGTGACGTTGAAATGGAGAAAGAAGAAAAGAAACGTGCTAACTGGATTGAGAGGTTAATGGAAATTCGAAGCCAATGGGTTCAGAAACAACAGAAAAAAAATCTCAATGATGAGAATGAAGAAGAAAAAGGATGTGATGAAGATGGAGACGGAGATGGGTGTGAAGTAGATTATAGTGACGATGAAGACAGTATAAGCATCAATCCTGAAACATTCTCTGAAATGTTGAAGAAGGTTTCTTGGTCTGATACCAAGCATCTTTCACAATTGGCTTTTCTATGTAACATGGCCTATGTTATCCCAGAGATTGAGGTATCTTCTGTTACTGCCAGATAATCCTTTTGTATTCTGATCCATTCCTTGATTTTGTTTACAATTGGGGTAGAAACGTGGCTAAAAATCAAATTTTGTCACATCATTGTAGGAGGACGACTTAAGACGATACTATGATTTGACATTTGTAACATCTTCTTTGGAGAAAAAAGCGTTAGCGGAGGCCATTGCTCGGGACTCGGTTCACATACCTGTGACTACTTCAATAGCCAACCAGCAACCAGAAAAACATGGTGAACTCAAGCAACAGTGTATAACCCCTACTTCTGCTTATGAGATAGCAGCCTCAGCAGCAACATATGTCCAATCCCAAGCAGGCGGTCTTACAAACCTTGCATTTGAACCACAACCGCAGAAAGATGATGGCGACTTATGTCATAAAGATGACTACCCATTAGAAAAAACGGATTCTTCATCAAGAGTCTACAAGTCAGAGATGGCTGCATATATGGCCGCTTCGACTATGACAGCAGTTGTTGCAGCACCTGAGAAAGAAAAACAGGAGGCTGCAAGGGATCTTCAGTCCCTTCACTCATCTCCTTGTGAATGGTTTATTTGTGATGATTCAACCATATACACTCGATGCTTTGTCATCCAGGTACCTGAACACATCCTAATATTTGCAGTACAATGTTCAGGAATTTCTGCCAAGTAACTACAAAATGCTAATCTGTACCTCCCATCAATTGCAGGGTTCGGATTCAGTGGCATCATGGCAAGCAAATCTCTTCTTTGAACCGACTAAATTTGAGGTAGGACGCTTTTCTAACAGATCACCTTCATGGTAGTGTTTATGTCAATGAATTGACCCAAAAAAACCCCGTTACAGGGAACAGGTGTGCTAGTTCATAGGGGAATATACGAGGCTGCAAAGGGAATATACGAGCAATTCCTGCCACATATTTTGGAACATCTAAACAGATATGGTGAAAGAGCAAAACTTCAATTTACGGGTCATTCTCTTGGGGGCAGCCTCTCTCTACTAATCAACTTGATGTTACTGACCAGGAATGTTGTCAAACCATCGGCTCTACGACCAGTAGTCACCTTTGGTGCACCATTCGTGTTCTGTAACGGTCAAAAGATTCTTGACCAGCTGGGGTTAGATGAGAACCACGTTCACTGTGTCATGATGCATAGAGACATCGTCCCAAGAGCATTTTCCTGCAACTACCCGAACCATGTTGCCCAATTACTCAAGCGTCTCTGTGGTACCTTCCGAACTCATCCATGCCTTAATAGAAATGTAAGTACGCTTTTCGTCTCTCTTACTTCATACATAGCCTATAAACTAACACATATGCCCAATAGACCCGAATCCTATGACTATGTTTGGTAGGGAGCTTTTAGGAGCTTCCAGTAGCTTTTATTTTTAATAAGCTCTACTAAAAAATAAAAGCTTTGTTTGGAAGGAAACATAGAGCTTTCATTTTCTAAAAAATAAGCTCTTTTATAAAAAGCTAGTAGAAGTAGCTTTTGGAAAGCTCTGAAGCTTTTAGCCATACATATTTACTTTTTTACCCTCCTATTAATTATAAACTACCACTTTTAATTAATATTAATGTCCTTTTACGTAATTTAATACTAAAAATTACAGCTACAACTACTTTTACCAAACACATTTATAAAACTAAAAGCTCCAGCTCTTTTAAAAAGCTTCAGCTACTAAAAGTTCTACCTCTTTTAAAAACACAAACCTACAGCTAGTTTTGCCAAACGTACCCTATATCTAATAATTTTATCCTACTGCTATGTCATTGATATGCAGAGTTTGTTATATACGCCACTCGGCAAGATGTTCATCCTCCAACCTGATGAAAAGTCGTCCCCGCATCATCCTTTACTCCCTCCAGGAACAGCTCTATATGCTATGGAGAATACTCAACGAGGTTCCACCAAGACTGCTCTTAGGGCCTTCCTGAATACCCCACACCCAATAGAAACCTTACAACATCCTACAGCCTACGGGTCCGATGGAACAATCCTTAGAGACCATGACTCGAGCAACTACCTGAAGGCCATAAACGGAATCATAAGACAACAGACAAAAACATTCATCAGGAAGCCTAAAGAACAGAGGAGCCTCTTGTGGCCATTATTGACTTCGCAATCTCCACATTATTGGAGTCAAGAAACAAAACTCAAAGAGAAGAAGCTGAAGGTTTTGGATCAAAAGAGGCTAATCGTTACAGAGGTGGCGTGAAATCCGATACGTATCGGAAACTAATCTAACTGGGGTGATGTTTATAAGATAAGAGGTTTTGGCTTCAAATTGTTCATCTAATTACATTATAGTAAAATGTGTTCCTTCCTAGTCCCCCCCAACTCTCATTGTATGTATTACTTACTATATATATGTTAACTTCCCAACTTCCTGTGAGTCATCATCATTTAGCATCAATTATGTTGTGCTAGGAAGATGTTC
Source organism: Centrapalus pauciflorus (assembly GCA_020465985.1). Taxonomy (NCBI): domain Eukaryota; kingdom Viridiplantae; phylum Streptophyta; class Magnoliopsida; order Asterales; family Asteraceae; genus Centrapalus; species Centrapalus pauciflorus. Next base: position 1,013,771 of record JAANYP010003023.1, read on the forward strand.
CAGTTACACAGGTCAGTCTTAACTGTTTTAATGCTCTGGGGCAAGATTGAAAAAAAAAATATTTCTAAAAAATTTAAAATGCAACTTACTTTTTTTTAAATAGGTTTGGCCAAGCTAAAAAAAATGTCTCTTAAAAAATATAATATGCTATTTTTTAAAAGGTGTTGGTCAATTATTGAGCTGAAAAATTAAAAAAAAAAATACGTGTGTTGACCTAGTATATAACATATTGGACTGAAAAAATGTTGTCCCTTCACAACTTGATGCCCTGGGCGGTAGTGGTCCCCCCTTAGGGCCGGCCCTATAGTTACATAATTATGTTTTAGTACAGAGATGAAGATCGACACTGTGTTTGTAATTGAGAGAGATTCAAACAGGAAATTGACAAGACAGAGTAATTGTTCGTTTCATTCATAGGATGGAAAATCATGTAAAAGACCAACGCACTTTCAGTATTTTTCGAATAAGTCATTATACCAAAAATGTTTCCACAAAAGTCCCTCGACCTAAAACTTTTTCGTAAAAATCACCACACATAAAATGTTTTCATAAAAGTCGTTTAACTTAACAAAATCTTATGAAAAACTTCTGAAAAATCCTTAAAAAATCTCATAAAACAACACAATTCGTAAAAAATTTCAAGCTGAATGATTTTTATGGAAACGTTTTTGGTACATGGACTTAATCGAAAAATATCAAAAGGTACGTTGGTTTTTTTGTATAATTTTCCCTTCACAAAATGCAAACGAGTAATCAATGGAACCATTGCTTAAATCTCTTACTTTACATTAAAACTATAATCATTTGTAAATACTAGATATAAATTGGTAAACAACTTGATTTTGATATATACACTAACTATTTGCTTTTAACAAGATTGGTGTTCTAAACCCAGTAAAACACAATTTTCATTTCTTGTTTTAGATTTTCACCTTATTTAAAGACACAAACTTTCTGTCTTTGTCATAACAAATACCCTTTTAGTTTTCTTCATCACTCTTTGTGCCCGGTCATTATCGTTACTAGGGCTGGCAATGGATGGATTGGATTGGATTTGGATCATGATCCAACAGATCACTGATCCAATTAAGTGGATCATGGATTTGATCCATTAGCCAATGGATCATGATCTGATCTATGATTCAATTATTTTGACAGATGGATCAAGATCTAGATTGACCCATTTAATTTTTCAATTTTCAGCTATGATCTATCCTACCCTACCCCAAGTTGACCTACCCCTCAACTGCCCATCCCATCCCACCCCTCAACCTACCCACCCTACCCTACTCGTACCCTTACCGCTACCTTATCCTACCCTACCCCATCACCCTACCCTACCCCCACCCTTACCTTTAACAAATCCCTACCCCACCTACCTTATCCCATACCTACCCTACCCTTACCCCCTATCCCCTATCCTTCTCCAACCACCTTTCCTCCTACCTACCCTACCTTACCCACCCACCCTACCACGCCCTTACCTCCTACCCGACCCTACCCCTACCTATACATACCCTACCCCCTACCCACCCACCCTACCACGCTTACCTCCTACCTACCCTACTCCTACCCCACTCCCCCATTACACCCAACCCCCCCACTCTAGCATACCTATCCACTTACTACCCCACCCCACCCCTACCCTACCCACCAACACCCTTACCCCTACCCACCCAGCCCTTACCCTACCCCCACCCTCATTCCACCCAACCCCCACTCTAGCCTACTTATTCACTCCTACCATACCCCACTCTCACCTACCCTAACCCACCCCACCCCACCCTACCCTACCCTACCCCAAACTACCCCACCCTACCCCAAACTACCCCACCCTACCCAACCTACCCCACTCCTCATTCCACCCAAACCCCCACTCTAGCATACCTATCCACCTACCATACCTTAATCTCACCTACCCACCCTACCCACCCCCTCACCCACCCCTACCCTCATTTCAATACACCCCCATTCTAGCCCACCTATCTACCTACCACCCCACTCTCATCCTACTCTCACCTACCCACCCCTGCACCCAACCCCACCTACCAACTACCCCACCCAGGGTAGGTTGGGGTTTGGGTGGGTGGGGCAGGGATGGGTAGGTGAGAGTGGGGTCTGGTAGTAGGATTGGTAGGCTAGAATGGGGGTGGATTGAATGGGGGTTGGGGGTAGGGTAGGGGTGGGTAGGTGAGAGAGTGGGGTGGTGGGTTTGGATGGGTTGGGGCAGGGATGGGGTGGATGAGAGTAAAGGTGGGGTATGGTAGTCGGATAGGTAAGCTAGAATGGTGGTGGGGTAGGGCGGGGTGGGGGTGGGGTGGGGTAGGTGCGAGTGGGGTGGGTAGGTGCGAGTGGGGTATGGTAGTCGGATAGGTAGGCTAGAATTTGGTGGGGTAGGAGTTGGGTGGGTGGGTGGGTAGATGGTTGGGATGGGTAGGGTGAGAGTATGGCGGTAAGGGTGCGGTAGGGCAGGGGTGGTGTAGGGGTTAAGTAGTGGTGCATGGGGGGTAGGGTATGGTGGGGTAAGCAGGTTGAGGGTGAGGGTGGGATGGGTTGTTTGAGGTTAGTTGGGGGTAGGGGTGGGTGGCGTATAAGGTTGGGGTAGGGTAGGGTGAGTAGGGGTAGGATGGGGTTGCGTAAGATATTAGGGTAGGGTGTGGGGTAGGGTAGGGGGTAGCAGGTTGGTAGGGATTTGGAGTAGGGTAGGTATGTATAGGGTAGGGTAGGTGGAGGTAAGTGGGTAGGGTGGGTAGGTAGGTAGGAGTAGTGTAGGTAGGTGTAGGGTAGGGTAGGGTAGGTAGAGGTAGTGGTATGGTAGGTAGGAGGTAAGGCGTGGGTGGGTGGGGTTAAGGATGTGGGTAAGGTAGGGTAGGTAGGAGGTAAGGTGGTGGGAGAAGGGTAAAGGTGGTAAGGTGGGGTGGAGGTAGGTTGAGTGTTGTGAAATAAATTTTGTAAATGTGTATTTTTTAAATTAAATGGATTGATCCAGACGGATCATGGATCGATCTATTTGTTGATCCACATCCGTGGATCAATTTATTGGATCGTCAAATTGATCGTTGGATTGATTTTTTTGATCCATTAAGTGTGTAAATGGATTTGGATCGGATCGGATTTGGACCGAAAGAGATCCATTGCCAGCCCTAATCGTTACGTGTTTAGTTGTTAAGTTTTTTCTCGATAGCTTCTTTATGACTATAGAGTTTTGGTATTTAGCAAACGGAAATTCAAGGTGACAGTTCTTACAAATCCGTTATATTTTGTTACTTCTTAGCATGCTTCGAAGACATGAACCTACAATATATGTTTTTTTTTCAAAGTCCATACAAAAATTCGGAGTTCTATTACATGTTCTATTGTTGACCCTTACATGCACTTGTACGTAAAAAGAATACACACACAAATGGAAGGATCTTAATAACATGACAAATTACTACTATTACCTTTGAATTTATATATATATATATATATATATATATATATATATATATATATATATATATATATATATATATATATATATATATAGGGGTGGGTTCAATGGAGAACCTTATGCATCGAAGAACCTCGGAGAACCACAATGCATCGCTAGAAAATTGAAATGCATCACGTAGAAATCGATGCATCACGTTGGAATTTGATGCATCACATGGAAATAGTGATGCATTACGGGAGAATTGTGATGCATTTGTGGTGGTGCATGGAGCATCGCTAGAAAATTGAAATGCATCACGTAGAAATCGATGCATCACGCTGGAATATGATGCATCACATGGAAATAATGATGCATTACGGGGGAATTGTGATGCATTTGTGGTGGTGCATGGAGGTTCTTCAAGGTTCTTTGATGCATGGTGGTTCTCCATTGAACCCACCTATATATATATATATATATATATATATATATATATATATATATATATATATATATATATATATATATATATATATATATATATATGGGTTCAAATGAGTACCACTAGTTTTGCGGAGTGCTGGAGGTACCTCGCTTAAAACCATTTTTTTGAAAAAAATTTTCATAATCATGTTTAAATTAATAATATAAGACTACTTGCAAAAAATCACACCTAAACACACACTATAACTATGTGAAACGTGCAAGTTCACATGAACTGCACTGTTGTGAATGTATATTCACAGCTAAGCATGTTCACATGAATTTTTTCACGTTCACATGAGTTTTAAGAGGCTAGAAAGTGTGAACGTGTGTAATTCTTTTACGAATAGGCTTATATTATTTGCATCTAAGTTAATATGAAAAAAAAAAATTAAAAAAAAAAAAACTTTTTTTCGGAGCATGTTCACATCTAAAACCCGTGTGTTCACAGATACTCACGGTACTCTGCATTTTTTTAGGTACTCACACGAACCATATTCTATATATATATATAAATAATATACACACACACATACATTTAGCATCCATTAAATTAATGATTACTCGTTCAAGTAAATTGGAGCAGTAGCTCGCCGGTAAATCGCTCTGATCACACCATTAGTGATTAGTCACCACAAAAAATAAAATATACAATATTACCTCAGTTTATTAATAAAAAAAAAGGGTTGAATATGAAAAAAAACCAACATGTTTTCATGTTTTTTACGATTTAGTCCCTCCGTGTTATTTTTTCCTGAGAAAGTCCTCAAGTTATTGTTTTCAATCCGTTTTCGGAAAAGTTTGGTTTTTTTTTATAATCAACCCATGTTTTCACTATTTTTCTCCGAAAAGTCCACAAACTTGAAAACTTTTTCAAATAAAGAAAATTTTCAAAAATCACAAACAAATATATAACTTAAAGATTTTATTAGTAAAAAATAACACGGAGGGACTAAACCACAAAAACGTGAAAAACATGATGGTTTTTTCATATTAAACCCAAAAAAATAAACATGTTGCATCATCAATATTTTCTCAATGACTCAATCATTGAAAAATACAATAGAAGCTCGCTGGTAAATCATTCTGATTTAGTCACCACCAAAACTTGATCCCCTTTTAAAAGTAACAATATGTGTAAGGATTACTTATCCAAATTTTGTAATGTTGCATCCACAACTAATCTAATAGAACAAAAAGAAGAAGGTGAGACATTTTGCAACAACCACCGCCTAATCTGCATATCCTAAAACTCAATAAATCTACCCAATGAGCAGATATTAGACCGCAAGAACCGCGTCCCATTCCATTGGCCGTCGACTTGTCAGTTGTCACACAGTTTCCAAATACCAACAAAAGCAACTTTTCTTGGGTAGAAATAAGCATTGGATTGATGAACTTGATACAGAAGTAACGAGCACAAGCCATTGAGTAAATTTTATAGAAAGTATAATTCAATTTTCGTATTTGATGGTGATTAGCCTGCACAGGTTTTCTAAAAAGGTTTGAACCGTTTGCTTCGTGAAACAAATTGGATCATAAGATTTGAACCATGTATTTGACCATCTGTTTCAAACCATATATATATATATATATATATATATATATATATATATATATATATATATATATATATATATATATATATATATATATATAGGGCCGGTCCTGGACATGTGCATGCCCAGGGCGAAATAAAAAACCAATGCCCTCTAAAATTTTTTTAATGTACATGATTGGATGACCATAAAACTTCTTTCCAAGCTACAAAATAAAGCGTTTAGGAGAATGAATATAGACAATACATATAACTTAATAGACATCAAGTCTAGACACTACAGCAAAAATAATTTTATTGCAAACTAGAGCATGAGCCAAATGTACCCACAAAAGCCATAAGGTGTCTTAATCATCAAACTTTTTCTTCACTGTTTCCCCATCTTAGTCTTGTCCTAACAACCTATTGCTAAGTGCTAACATGGGTCACTTTGAACTGGTTTGTTTTATTATTCACAATGATTGCAAGATATCTACTTCGCTGGTGAGCTGTAAAAATTATCCTACTATGAATTTCACTTTGTTAACTACTGTATGATTCACAAGTAAAATATCCAGAAGCAAAGTAATCAGAATAAAGACGATCTGAAATTGAAACAGATTCACACACACGAAAAAGATAGATGAAATGGGGGTATCTATTTCTTTCTTAAGCAAACACACGAATGAGTCACCTGGAAATTGGGTGTTGAATGTTGAGGTTCGTTCTTCTTCATTTTCTGCAAAATGAAAGTGGCACTCTTATCTTGCCCTCTCTCGCTCTGCAAACCCTTCCGAGTAGTTGGGTTTTGTCCTTATTACTTAACTTTTGCTCCTTTTTATGACTCCTCTCCCTCAATGACAGTAAGTAGAAGAATAGAAAATGTTTGTGGGAGTCGAAGTCTGACCTTACACAATTCAAAGAATCCGCAGATACCATCGAATCTGATAAATTCAGAATCATAAAAAAGAACCCAAGCACAGAGCACAGATGATCGACAGATAGAGAGCACAGGCGCACAACATAGCTGATCGGCAAACACACAAATACAGAGCACAGAGCCGTCGATTGAATACAAAGCACAGAGTGATCGATTGAAGCATCATAAGCGATGTATTGAAGATTTGATGCAACCGACAGTAATCCAAGACATTCCGCATCCGCCAAATCCAAGCACCGAGAAGACGGCAAGACTCTCATCGCTTCATCTTCGCCCAAATACCAATCTATTTTTTGCCCAAATCCCAATCCCTTCGAGAGTCGCCTCATCTTCACTACGCAAAAACCATTCGCAGACGCTTCATCTTTACTGTGTGTATCTGCCTAAGCAGGTAAGCGACTAAGGGTTAAGGGCTTTCGATCAGCGCTACCAAATGAACCTACTCATGGGTATCTGGGCTAATTTCTATGATGCCCCCTAAAAAAATTAAAAATCTGATGCCCTGGGCTTGGGCCCAGGTCGCCCATAGGTATGGGCCGGCCCTGTATATATATATATATAGAGAGAGAGAGAGAGAGAGAGATCTAATCAGTCATTTACTCAAGCTCACATAGCACAAATGCAGCGCCAACCAAAACCAAACGTCCAAAACGGTTAAACATAGGAGTGTTGTCAAGTATGAGTACGCATCTAGAAATACGCACAAAAGGCCTTAATTCTAGCTTCTAAATGCTTAAATAGGAGCGTTGAACGTGCAAGATGTTGTATGGCTCTACTTATCTGGTGACTTTAACACCCCTGTATGATAGTAAGAAAAAAATGCCATTGCAAATCCCCACTTAATCATTGTGAGCAAGATCTTATTTACTCAGTTATTAATAAGATTTCCAACCTTGATTCGCTACACCACGCTTTTAATAAAGGTGGCGCATGTTTAAGAAGTATTATGGACACCAACAAATAGGTACTTCAATTCCACATTGATTTTTTTCGGTAAAAATATGCTCACATATTGCACACTTGTAGTACAAGTATTGTGTTACCTACGGGGCTATGTGATCTTCAACTTTCCGGTAGAACTTGAAAGATGTAAAAGTTGGTAGATCCGTTTTGCTAGCAACCTTTATCTTTAGCAGCAACAATCTCAACAATCAGAAAACTTAGGATATTTTGAAGTATCAGTAGCAGAATTGGAGAAAGAAACTAACAACATCTAAGTTCAACTTTAAAGAGATCATATAATCATATATATTCACTTTCTCTTCCAAATTTCGTAAGATGCATGGTTGTACATACAATGTAGGTATGAGTATGACGATAGACTCGTTTGTACTATTTCCATTATGCAATTTTGTTTGTTGAAACTAAACATATTACATGTATAACTACATCCCAAATCATTAATTTTGTTATCTTCATTAATAAATAACCTCATTTGCACTAGTTTCATTAAGCATCCAGTTTTGACCATGTCTCATGTCAGTGGTGATATGAGGCATCATCCAAGGTCCTACGACAGCTAACTAATCTAGAGAAAACGTAGGACTGCATATTACAAAGCTAACCAAGCCATCAACGAGTCAAAATATCACCAATGTATGTCTAAAATCATAATAAAATGTTTCACTAATGTCTCAAAAAGAATTCCTAAAGGTAAGAGATTTGAATTTTGTTTTGCTAATTAAACTGGTTATAGACTAAACCCTCAGTGTCTAAATACTTTCTTTTTGGCTGTCAAATTAATTTTACATGAGCAAAGAAAGCATATACCACCAATATATGGCCAAGAAATATACTTGCAAGTACCAGAACCTTTTTACTTTATAGAGCCTAAACAATAGTATTATTGTAAAAATCAGATTATATCAAGTTAATTTCACGATGTCGCTTCTAATCAACATATTTAGACAATAACTTGTATGTTTTCTAAGGCCGCTTCTTTTTGGCTGTAGTTTCAAGAGGTCGATTCTAATACACAATATACACACAAAATGACACAAAGAAACATGTATGCATAGACTTGATTTGTGTCTTTTATCACAGATATTAGAAATTCAGAATGACAGCTCATAACATCAATGCAACTACTCATACCTGATGTCTTGGTAAGGCATACTAAGTACAATTGTTTTTCAAGACGCTTATGATAAAAATTATTGTCTTCATACGATCAAGGTGATTGTCCAACCAAATGAACGATGCGTTTAGAGACATCTTGACGTATTTTACCCATCCTGACTCAGATGGATAATTTATTAAGATTTTCGAACAAAGACTCACATGAAGACAGAACTTTTAGTATCAAAATGTAAGAAAGTTAAAATATTTTACAATTAAAGAAATACTCACAAGAGTGTCAAAGTAGGCTTTAGCCACCACTTGTATACAATTAGTATTGTTGCATCAATCCATTGTTTGCCAAACCACACAACGCTCTTGGCTTTATATGAAATCAAGTACACCTTCGCCTTCTAGAACATGTTAGCCAATTAGACTTTAAAAAAACAATAACCCATACATCAAATGCACGCAGATAACTGAAAAGTTACGAACAGGAACTGCTTCAAGCCATTTTAGCCACGGGCATCGTCTCAGATAGCTTCTTTATGTGTGTCTATTAGTAAAGAATTTTGGAAAGGTGGTGACCATCGTCGAGAACCCAAAAAAAACTAAGCAGAGGGAAAGCGCTGTCACTTGCTGAAATGATGGCAGTTTAAGAAGGGTACAAATATATAAATACATCTCAAATGAAGAAATTAGGTTTTCTAACCATCAATCACACTAGTACTCTAGTAGCTTTGTTGCAAACTAACCATTGTACTTGCTACAAACTTTGGCTTCACTGAAAATTAAAATCACATGTCAATGTTAATAAACTCGTCTGCTCATTAAATATAAGAACACCGTGTATATCTTTCTACAGGATTCATAAACCAAATATGACAATACTTCAAGAAACATTCGTGAGTTTGTTGTCAACTTATAATGGCTGTAAACGATCTACACCACGTCACAGGTAGGATGACCAATTAATTTTCAGTTTGAGGTTTAATATGACCAGATATGCAATGTTATACTCCAATCTAAAACAATGATGAACAGCTGAAATCTGAATCCCAATCAGATAAACAAAGACTATCTTCAAGGTGAACATACGTTGAATAGCAACATGAGTTGTCTGCTTATAATGACTGTAAACGATCTATACCATGTCACATGGAGGATTAGCAATTAATTTACAGTTTTGAGGTTTAATATGACCAGATATGCAATGTTATACCCCAATCTGAAAGAATGATGAACAGCTGAAATCTGAAACCCCATCAGATAATAAAGACTATCTTAAAAGTGAACATACGTTGAACAGCAATACTAATGAAGTACATAATTCGTATTGTCGAAACAAAAAAGGGTTGAAATTACATGTTCACTATTTTCCTTCAGCAGCCATCCTCTTCCGTATTTCGTGTGCAGTGTTGAATATCCCAAGCGTAGGCTGGTTGCACACATAGCACTTTTTCTTCTTTGCATGGTGCTGTATATCAGAAATTCAAAAAAAGAATCCTTGTATTAAATCAACAATACAGACGAAGATATGTATTGGAATTTGTAACATCAACTAATTATTCATCTTTAAAAGCAACACAGGATTCTTCAAAACCTGAAATGAGTTTATATCCAACTACCCATACACCTATATTTTAGATTATGTTAGTGAAGATACATGACAAGGGCAAAAAAAAATTAGAGAGAACCAAGGTAAAATTAATAAAGCCAGAGACGAAGGTAGAATTACAAACTGCAGACCACAGTTAATTATTGAGTTGAACTATGGAGCTAAATGAGGACCAGGAGCCAAGGGTTGAGAGCAGGAACAAACTAATAATATACTGGAATCATGCAGGCCTAAGTCAACAAATTCTGTATATATAACAATATCTCCCTTCCATTTGTTATTATTATTATTATGATTTCTAGTATGATCAAGTTTTTAAACTAATTTTCCTTTACCTGTGTATCTTTCATTTTTTAGGAAATATATTTTTGAATTGGCTTGAATATTGTTTATCATAGAAAATAATAATAAGGGTTCTTATTAAGTTCTAGAGTCTAGTTGAGGTCAGCCATATATGACCAATGTGTCATTATGTCAACGTTAGTCAGCCCATCCCTGGTCACCATAATAGGGTCCTCAAATGGTTGTTAATCACTATAATGCACCCAGACACAAGCGTGTTTCATGACCCTTGTTGTTGATAGCGAATAGCGGACGATAGCGACAAGCTACCTATATGCTACATTGCGATAGCGTAGCGATATCGCTCGCTATTTCGTGTTTAGCGGGTATAGAATTAAAGCCAAAATACATATGTTACGTTAAACTGTTTAATGTACTTAACATTTTAACTTCAAAATAAAGTCTTAAAACTATTAAAAGCCAATCATAGATAATCTAATTCTTGTAAATAGGTCTTTTATGTATATATATACAATATATATTTAAAATAATAATAATAAAGGTAATAGCGGACCACTAAACACATAATAGCGGACGATAGCCGCTACGCTATTCGCTATAGCGACCACTATCGTCGCTATTGACAACTATGTTCATGACCCCATGCACAAAGCAGAGCCACAAGCCTCATCAAAGAAGGTGCAAACCATCAACCATGTACTGAAAAATACTTCATAGACATCACTACTCCATCAATTTATCTAACACGTCAGTTTGAACTCAAATAATAATGATTTTGCCAACATAAATATTAATCCTGTTATGCTATATGCATATTTCATTCTCTCTTGTATGCTCAAAATGAAATGCAGCTTCAAAGGAGCTCCAACCCAAGTGCTGTGTCAAAAATGGATTGCATATAGTAATCTGGTTCATGTATTCTGTTATACCCAACCCAATCATGTTTTATTTAGTTTGAAATACAATTAATATGAGTGCTCAAGTCATGTAAAACAGAAGGCACAGAAATCTAACCTTTAAAGCACAATGCTCGCAGAAATAGTGCTTGCACTTGGTCACAACAGGGTCAACAAATGGCTGCCGGCAGATAAAACAAGCAAAGGGAAGTCCATCTTCATCCTCATCATCATCCTGGTCATCTTCATCGTCTTCATCGTCATCCCCTTTCAATGCCAATTTCCTCTTTCTTGCCTTCTCTGCTTCATCCCACTCTTTCTCCATCTGCCATCCAGACTTATAATCCCCACGATCATGCATAAACTTACACGAATCACCATAACCACAATACCCTGTCTCCTTGTAATCTTTGCAAATATCTGGCTGGTAATCAAACCTTGCTGAAACCCTAATGTGAGCAGATGCTCTCAAAGGTCCATGTGATCCACCTGCTTTCTCACTAGCAACAGTTTGCTCTCGTCTAAAACCGGCCTTATAATCAGTGTATCCATGAATACCTTTATACAACTTATCATCACCAGCTCCATTACCCTTACCTTTTAAAGCCTCGTCTGCTTGTCTAAGAACTCTTTCACGAATCGCCCTAGCATCTCTTGAAAAATCTGTCTCCGTTTCAAGTGTTGCCGTTGCTCTACTGTCATTCTGAACTTGAATTTCCTTCGAAGAATCAAACTTAAATATCGTTGCTTTTGTATCTACCTCGGTATGTTCTAATGTTGCGGAACGCTTAGAGGACCCAGTAGCGAAATGCAACTTATTGTCTGGTGCAGGAGGTTTTTTCTTGTTAATCACAACAGAAGGTTCCTCTTGTTCTTCAGTTTTCTCGTCATCGCCATCATGAGCTCTTTTTCGTATATTTTTGTTCTTCGAGGGTTTTCTAAAAAAGTTGCATACTGTATAAAAACAAAAAAAAAAAAAAAAATTGTAAACAGAACTACAATTAAAATTATAATCTATAACCACTCAGATTCCATGAACTAAGAAACAATTATGCATAAGATAAGCAACATACCTTGTTCCGTTTTTGGTGGTTGTTCTTCCGGGTTTTCAGCCATACGGATCAATTACAAAGGATATTATGTGGTATGATAATGAAAAACACGGCCAAACAACCTACCTGCAACAATAAAGAACTAAACAATTAGGGTTTTGTTAACTGTTTACTGATCGAGAGGGACACGACTTGCGTTAACAGAGAATAGTGAATCGTGAGAACGGAGAAGGTCCCTCGACGGACGGAGGCTGCGTTCGGGCAAGAGATGGAGACGCTTGGGCCTGTTATTTTCTTTTGGGCTGAAAGTATGGATGACCTTTTTATAAAATCATAAGAGGGCCTGTACACAATTTGGGGTTGAAAACTTGCGAAGCAAAACGTCGACGCTTTGTTTCATGTGAATAAAGAAGGTGTTACATGGTGATCGATCACCAAAAACTTAATGAAACCTATTGATCTATATTATTAATAAAGCAAAATATTTGTCATATGTCATTTCCTTGTGACATCTCAATATCATTTTTCCGTTTATTTTATTACCATTATTTTTATTCAAATGTTAAGAAAAGTAAATTAATAATTCTAATATAAAAAGATAATTGTCCCAAGAATCCTGGAAACCTAATCCAATACAACTTATATAAATCACTTTTTATATAAATGAATAATATGTGGTTTGTTCACAAAACAAAAAATATATATATATATTCAAATATAAAAAGATGATGTATTTTAAATTTTTATCAATGATAGCAACAATTTTTTTAATCAATTATAACAATGGTAATTTGATAAACAAATCACCAGGTGGTGAAACTATAATTTTTGATTTGGTGGTAATAAAATACATTTGATATCTTCTAACTATTTAAATTTTTATCTTTTTTTTTTCTTTTATAACTTTAATAATACATGCAAATTTGTATAAATATAAATATTTCATTGTGACCACTCAATTTATCTACATTCTGATAAAGATATCATAATAATGCAATTCTGTTGCAAATACAATAATTTATATACAAAAAATATTATCACGTATGTCGTACGAATATTACACTAGTTTAATTAGATTAACTAAAATCCAGAGTTTTTAAGGTACGTATAAATTAAAAACTAAAATGAAGATTTTATGACTCCATTAAACCTCTCTAATGATAATGGAGTCTTTATCTTTATACTTTTACTTCATATTTGAAGTATGAAGAAGTAAGACTATTCGTTTTTGAATAAATGTTAAACCAAGTAATAATGTATTTATATAATATGAATTATTTGAAGTTGGAGATTTTGAATTATATAATTAGAGATGAAATAAATTTTAAAAAAATATTCCCAAAACATATTATGTTCCTTCATATTCGAAGTCAAAATATAATAAGTGGTTGGAAGCGGGAATGACTGGGGATTTCATTTCCTTTCCATCTTGTCGGTTAATGAATTCTAATTCTCATTTTCGGTTCCACGAGTACCGGGAACCCATTGTCGAATCGAGTTTTTTATTAGTTTTAAAATTAATAAATTTACACTACAAGTTATAATTTACTAAAAACACATGTATATAATTTTAAAACAAGTCATCTTAATATTTTTTTTTTAATTACCAAAACATACATTAGGCAAATTTATTTTGCCCAAAACACTATTCATAAGTGAGTTTTGTCATTTTGAACCTCTCACATAAACAATAAAAATTAAATGATAAATGTGGTTTACTAAAATGTGTTAGAAAGTGAACTATAAGCAATCAAATTTTACTGTGCTAAAATACACTAGAGAAAACTTTTGTAAAACGCTTATTGTTGTAGGGTTTTTGCTAATGTGTGATTATATTTTTTTTATTAGTTATATGTAAATCACATATAATTAGAATGTTTAATTGTTGTTACATTATTTGAATTTAGTTTGTTTAAATACTAATTAACTATTAGACATTTTGAATTAATACATTATGATTATAATTGTAGTGTTTTATAATGGTTTTTTTTTGGTATTTTTGTGTTTAGTTATACAAATTTTGATTTAACATAATGTTTGATTAATTCTAATTAGTTTGTAGTGTTTAGTTCATTAAATTTGGTTTATATTAATAATATTAGTATTTCAAATATCGACCAAGCCAACAAAAACTATTTAAGAAAAATATATTGGTTTACTATATTGTTCATTTATCGTTATTTTTCAGTCATATATCATAAATTTTATTTATTGTAATAATCATGATAGATGATAAACATGTGCATTGTAGCTCAGATCATTTGCTCATATATATTTTTTGTTTGGCGAGTAATTGTTTTTCTCCAACCTATCTCATTACATGAATTCAAAATATAATATTGATTTTTTAAATTTAATATAATTACTTTAATTCTAATTTGTTGGATAACTTTTAGTTTATATTTTATAAAATGCTGACAATTTTATTGCAATAAACAAAAGCCACCCATTCCGTAGCGACATACGAGTATCACTATCCTTATTATATACATAGATAATTTATAATTTATAATAAAACTAAATAAAAAAACTCATGTAAGAGTTTATAGAATATATAAAAATAAAAAAAAGTAATATAATTCATCAATATAAAATATATATATATATATAGGGGTTTCAATGGAAAACTACAACGCACCTGAAAACTTGTGAAAACCGCAATGCACCACCACAAATGCATCAAAATCCCGCGTGGTGCATCAAATTTCCCGCGTGATGCATCATCTTATTTACGATCATGCCACCACGTTTTTCATGAAATGCACTAAATCGGACAGTATGCGTAGGTTTCCATGGTTTTCAGGTGCATAGTGGTTTTCCATTGAACCTACCTATATATATAGATTGAGGTTCAATTGAGAACTTTTATGCATCGGGGCACCTCGAGGCACTTTGTGCATCGGATAATCCACCAAGGGTGCACAAAGGACATTTAGGAAAAACTAAAGACATGATAATTAATTTATTTCTAAAAATCATTAAATGATAATTAGGAGTTACATTTTGAATTAAAATCCCATATTAACTACATTCCTCATTTTCCTCTTCGTTTTTCTATCTCTCTCTCTCTCTCTAATCGTATTCTTCATGATTTTCTTAGTGATGATGATTTGAAGACGAAGATCAACGATGAACAACAATGATGATGAACATGAACAAGAGAGGTAATCGATGATAATTATGAAGAACACGATGCATAGATGGATGATGAACAATGACAATGCATAGATGGATGATGAACGATGAATAATGATAATGCATAGATGGATGATGAACAATGACAATACATAGATGGATGATGAACGATGAACAACGAAAAATGATGATGCATAAATGGATGACGAACAATGACGATGCATAGATGAATGATGAACAAGTTGAACATGATGCATAGCTAAATAAAGAATATGAACGACGAACACGATGCATAAAAGAATGATGAACAAGTTGTACACGATGCATAAATGAATTTGTGTATTTTTTTTTGTTAAATGCGTTTTCTTAACACAATGCATAGATAAACACAATCAACGATGAAATGCATCGATCTCCATCATCTTTTTTGAATTTGTGTAATTGTTTTAAATTTGGAAATGTATCAATTGAATAATTTAGCATTTTTTATTTGATTATTTGTTGAAATATTAAATTTAATGAGATATGCACATTCCCCAAAATGCTCTTCCTTCTTTGTTTTTATAATGCACAAGATGCATAAAATTGTCAAACTATTTACCCTTTTGCCATTAATCTAATCCATACAATTTTTTGATCTAATGGATGATATAGGTTCTTTTGTATCTCGATGCATAAAAGTTCTCAATTGAACCTCGCTATATATATATATATATATATATATATATATATATATATATATATATATATATATATATATATATATATATATATATATATATATATATAGATTGAGGTTCAATTGAGAACTTTTATGCACCGAGGCACCTCTAGGAACTTTTGTGCACCAAATAATCAAACAAGGGTGCACTAAGGGTATTTAGGGAAAACTAAAGATGTGATAATTAATTTATATCTAAAAGTCATTAAAAGATAATTAGGAGTTACATTTTTAATTAAAATCTCATATTAACTACATTCCTAATTTTCCTCCCCATTTCTCTCTCTATCTCTCTCTCTCTTTTTCTCTTTAATCGTGTTCTTCATGATTTTCATTGTGATGATGATTTGAAGACGAAGATTAAGGATGAACAACGATGATGATAAACATGAACAAGAGATGCAACCGATGATGATTATGAAGAACACAATGCATAGATGGATGATGAACGATTAATAATGATGATGCATAGATGGATGATGAACGATGAACAACGAAAAATGATAATGCATAAATGGATGATGAACAATGACGATGCATATGAATGATGAACAAGTTGAACACGATGCATAGATGAATGAATAATATGAACGACGACCACGATGCATAGATGAATGATGAACAAGTTGAACACGATGCATAAATGAATTTGTGTATTTTTTTTTTGTTAAATGCATCTTTTTTGAACACGATGCATAAATAAACACGATTACGATGAAATGCATCGATCTCCATCATCATTTTTGAATTTGTGTAATTTTTGTTAAATTTGGAAATGTATCAATTGAATTTATTTAGCATTTATTATTTGATTATTTGTTGAAATATTAAATTTAATACGGTATGCACATTCCCTAAAATGCCCTTCCTTGTTTGGTTCTATAATGCACAATATGCATCAAATTGTCCAACTATTTACCCTTTTGCCATTAATCTAATCCATACAATTTTTTGATCTAATGGATGATATGGGTACTTTTGTACCTCGGTGCATAAAAGTTCTCAATTGAACCTCCCTATATATATATATATATATATATATATATATATATATATATATATATATATATATATATATATATATATATATATATATATCGATAATTTATATAAACTGTAAATATTTGGATTATAAAATTAAATAAACATATTATTATATTATAATATTAAATGTGAATCTAGGTGTGTTTAGTTACCGAAAATTTCTAAAATTTTTATATAACTTTTCAAAAAATTTAAAATTGTTTACTTAACAACAATTTTATAAAATTTTCATTTAACTTTTTAAAATACCACTTTTAATATTCTCTCTTACTTTTCATACCTACCCTATATTTTTTTATAATACTCTATTTCTCTCTTACATTCTATCACCTATCCTATTTTTTATTTTTATATTCACTCATCTTATTTTCCTTAAAACTAAAATTTCATCGTCTAAACAAGTTTTCACTTTTTATAGAAACCTTTGTTTTTTTTTCCCGAAAACTATAACTTGAAGACTGAAATTGAAAAATGAGTGGTTTTCGTTAACTAAACGCAACCTAAAGCAATTTTGTTTTCGTTTTCATTCTCATTCAACTTAAGATCGAGAATTCCAGAAGTTGGAGCTGAGTTTTGGATTTCCATCGGGAACGAATTTTTTTGATAAAGCCTAGAAAGCATCCAACAAAAATTTTATTTTATATCACATATCATATGTTCTTAGAAAATAGAGTAAAATACAACAAATAAAACTAGTATGAATTAAAGATTTTTAATTTACATAGACTTAAAAAAAATTCTCCCCAGTTTCTCCCATCACCAGGATCACCATTTGTCCAATTTCGCCATTTCCCCTGCTCAATCGCCATTTCAAAAACCCCTTTTCTCTTAAATAATTTGCAGGAAAAAAAAACCCCACAAATTCGCAACCCCTTTTTCTTTAATAATCTCTCTCCATCTGATTCTACCAAACCCCTCTTCCCAACAATAATCAAACACTCAAATTTCACGATTATTTGTTTTTTCCCCTTCATATTTTCGAATCCTCAACCCATAAATTCAACACATTTTTTTCTTTCGATTTACCCTTCATTCCCAGATTGGTTTATGTGATATATAATCTTACATAACCCTTTATGGTCTTTTAGGGTTTTGTTGACAATCTTTTTACCGATTTTTTTGATCAGATTTTCGGAGTATTCTTTTTTCAACTTTCCCTGATTTTCTAGGGTTCCTGAGAAAGAGGAACTTTTAGCGTGGTTGGCATTTTTAGAGACACAATTAATAGCAGCTTATCATTGTTTAGACTTTTTAGCTACTAATCTCTTCAATCAGTGAATTTTTACGTGTGTTCAAATATATGTTTTAGGAAAAAACCTCTAATTTCTAGTTTTGGAGAGCCAAAAGTTTTAACCTGTTTTTTTTTTTGGTCGTTTAAGAAACCAAGAAGTTAGGTTCTTGGAATTTGTCTCGAGTTGAGTAGTATTGAGTAGTTGTGTATGGGTGAGATTGAGGGATGGTCACATATGGGTGGGGGTGGAGGCCGCCTATTGCCGAATGGGCTGTTGCCCAATGCAGGTCCACTGATAGAGAGTTTAGATTCAGAAAGATGGTTAAAGGCCGAGGAGAGAACTGCAGAGCTTATTACTTGTATTCAGCCAAACCAACCTTCCGAAGAGCGTAGAAATGCGGTTGCTGATTATGTACAACGCCTTATTATGAAGTGCTTTCCCTGTCAGGTTGTTTCTTTTTCTTAACTATAAGATGTTGGTTTGATGTTATCATAATTTTCCCTTTATTCACTAATTTAGGAAATGTGTGAATCTTGATTAATAATTATATGTTATACGTCGAACTTGAATACGATGTCGACACTCAAAAAAATTGAATGCTGACAACTTAGCAGAATGGAGGCGCTACACTCTTGAAGAGCATATAAATTCATGCTCAATGTAGTGAAAATGAGAGGGAGTTTGGTCTGGATGTGCATTATTACTTTGACAAAGAGTTTAGACTTTAGAGTGTGTGGCAAAAAATACTTATGATCCTGATCAAAATAGCTTCATTCTTCAAGCAGCATTAATCACTATGAAAATGCAAATGCAAACACCTCCTTTGTTCTCCAAGTTTAAGTACATGATTTACAGGGGGTAAGGGGTTAGCAGTTTTTTTTCCTGGTGGTGGTGCTGGTGGGGGGGGAAGGGGTACTTCATATGCATACCATAGAAAAAGCATAATGTTTAGGCGGTGTAAATTCTTTAAGATTGTTAATCTAGTGCATTAACCAAAAAAACTATATCGATGGTACTATCCCTGATTGGGAATGCTGGATCTATGCTACGGGGTAGATGAAAGTAGAAACTGATCATTCATCAGATATTCTTGGAAGACAAGAGTTCTGTATGGAAAAGGATTAGGAACAACTAACAAGAGTTTCCTGCACAATAGAGATGATACAAAATGTCATTCTATTTCTTGTTCTATACTTCTCTGATATATTTTCTGCTTTGCAGGTTTTTACTTTTGGGTCTGTACCACTTAAAACGTATTTGCCTGATGGGGATATAGACTTAACAGCCTTCAGTAACAATCCGAACTTGAAAGATTCATGGGCCAGTGAAGTTCGTGATTTGTTGGAGACCGAGGAGAAGAATGAGAATGCCGAATTTCATGTAAAGGAAGTTCAGTATATTCAAGCAGAAGTATGTTTCTCGTAGAGCAATTCTAGTTTTCTCTACTTATTATTTTCTGCAAGCTTATTTCAACATTATTAGGATAATAGTCGAACGGAAATCTAGTGTCAGATCTTTTACCTTTGCAGATTGTCTGGAATGTCATGATCACTTGATATCATGCTTATTATGTTTAAGGATTTTACATACTTTGGTATATGGCTATATGCATCAACATCCTCATAAAAAATCATGTAAAACAAGTTGCAGAGATCATGAAAACAATGGCTTGTATAAATCTTCATTTTACACAAGGTTTAGTACCTTCTTGAACTATGTTTCTTTTCCCAATCCTCTCAAAATACATGAAAATATACCCATTGGACATTGGTTTGTTGCTTGTGCAAATTAACAGTACCTTATAACTTTTTTTTGACAAGTTGGGATATTTTATGACACGAAGATTAGAATTATATAGTCTTTTTGGCATGGATTTTGGGATGTTTAAAGGCTATTTGTAGTATGGCGGAGTTGTGGACGGTGTTTGAAGTAGGTGTAGGCTAATGTTAACGTGAGCAGTAGCAGCAAACGGGATGTATATGATCAGCATACAAGGCGGTGTTTAAAAGTGAGCTTTTAAAGTGATTACTGTGGCTTGAAGAATCAGGAGTAGATGCTGCTGAGATAATCAGTTGCTTAAAGCTAGGGGTAGTTAAGAAGGTTTTTTACAACTCCTTACCTTACTAATTAAATAGTCCAAAATTTAGAATCACAATCGGTTGCTGTTGCTCAAGTCACAACTATTCATGACCTCAAATTTCAGTAATGAGTTTGAAGGCATACCCAGACACCCCCTAAATAGGGGTTCACCCTCTTGTAGATTCTGGAATAATGGCTTGTAGATGAGTACCCTGAGGGCCGAGGCTCATTTGTCTTCTTCATCTTTTTGTAGTTCGTGTCAGTTGTAGCCTATATTTTAGCCTACCTGCTAGTTTGTTGCAATGGTGTTCATGCTATTGCAATGTGGTTATTTAAATGCAGGTGAAGATTATAAAGTGTCTCGTGGAGAACATTGTGGTAGACATATCATTTAATCAGCTCGGAGGACTTTGTACCCTTTGCTTTCTCGAGGAGGTTAGTGTAGTGTTCCTACACATAGTTGTAAGTTTCGTTTTACCGCTTTTTATGATGATGATAAAATTGCTTTTGCAGGTTGACAATTTGATAAGCCAGAATCATTTGTTTAAGCGTAGCATTATACTGATAAAAGCGTGGTGTTACTATGAGAGTCGTATACTCGGTGCTCATCATGGACTTATATCTACTTACGCCCTCGAGACCTTGGTGCTTTACATATTCCATGTCTTCAACAATTCATTTGCGGGTCCTCTTGAGGTTGTCAAAATGATGAATATTTGTTTTTCTTTTTCTCTTTTTGGGCATTGTGTTTTCAAAGTGATTATTGTGACTCGATGAATTAGAACACAATATTTAGATAATGGACAATCAGTTTCTTAGCTAAAGAACTTAGGCAATTTTGCATTTATTTTGGTAGACATAATTTCAAGCAAGTCCATGTTACCTTCTTCTCCAAGTCCGCTTAGCATCATAATCATTTTTTGCCAAACACTCAAGAGAGAAATCACAATAATATCATAAGTACGTTCAGATAGCCCCATAAAAGGAAATGCAGAATACGATATAAATTTATTTTTTTCATTCTTCTCACTTATGATTGTCTCTTTGCAAGTGCAGGTGCTCTACCGTTTTCTGGAGTTCTTCAGTAATTTCGATTGGGACAATTTCTGTGTTAGCTTGTGGGGTCCTGTACCAATAAGTTCACTTCCAGATGTAACTGGTAATATTCGATGATAAACTGATAGCCTCAGAAGCAAATTCGTATATTTTAATGATTGTGTTACTTTCTTTTAACATCACAGCGGAGCCGCCTCGTAAGGACAGTGGAGAGTTGTTGCTCAACAAAATGTTTCTCGATGCGTGTAGCTCTGTGTATGCTGTTTTTCCTGGTGGTCATGATAATCAAGGACAACCTTTCCTTTTGAAGCATTTTAATGTTATCGATCCACTGCGTGTGAGTAATAATCTTGGACGAAGTGTCAGTAAAGGTATTTATAATAATTTTTCCTTAATTTTTTTGGGGCGAAAATGACATGCATGTTACTTATTTTCTCCGCCACAGAAATCCGAAGCTTTTTTCTTTTGTTTAGTCGTTCGTTTTCTCATTATTATATTTGCGGACCTCATTTCCATAAATGAATCCTATGGTTTTATTACTCCTAGTCAGAATTGCCGAAATTCATGATGTAGAGTGTGTTGACTATGAGAAATTGGTGTGAGTTTTGGTTTTTACTGCCTTGTTTTTGGGAGAATGAAAATAAGTAATGCTAACCGAGTAAACTTAAGCTATCAAAATGACATGTCAACACATCCACCATGTAAAGAGAACAGTTTAAAGAATTATAGAACTAAGCGTAACAATATGTTAGGTTGTTGTAGAACGAATTTTGCGACTTGAGTCACAATAATCAGGTTTGAGTGATCGGCAGAAGGTAATTAGAATCTTGATATTCATGTGACGGTAATTATTTAAGGATGCGTTTGGTTGATGGAATCGAGAGAATGGAATCACGAGGGGTTTACAAGTGTTTTTATCATGTGACAAGAGGCTTGCTTCTCATAGGAAAAGAGTTAATTTTAGTATGAAATTTCATTTCTCTCCTTTTCTTATACAACATGGAGAGAATAAAAAATATGGAAAGGGCATGAAGTTTTTCCTCTATTTTCTTTGTCAATTGTTGTTTATGTATCATTATCATTAGTTAAAAAAAACTTGAAAACTTAAACGGTTCCACCGTATGAAAAAAAATGTTACTAATATAAATCTACAATCACCTAACTACGCATACTTTAATCAACTTATGAGTTTTGATTCTTTAAATCGTAGTATTACAATAATCACTTAGGAAAATGAAAATGCACATTCCAATACCCTTAATATGTAGGGTGTTTGATTTTGTGATAATTTTTTAGTTTGGATCTTTGGCTACAGTTCTGCTTGATGTGCAAATGGCAAAAAAAAAAAATTATTTATGTTTTTTTACTATTTTTATATCTAATTATTTGCGTATATGGTTATTGCTCGGTTGGTCTATCATATCCAGGTAACTTTTTCAGAATACGTAGCGCGTTTGCTTTTGGGGCTAAAAGGCTGGCAAGGTTACTCGACTGCCCAAAGGAAAACCTTGTTGCTGAAGTGAATCAGTTTTTTACCAACACATGGGACCGGCATGGCAATGGTATTCGTCCTGATGCACCTGTTATCAATTCTTTGGTTTTGAAAATTTCAACGGATACTCAAATGAGCAATTTGAGTAGCAAAAAGTTAGAATATGTTGGCCAGGAGAACGACTTTGAGGACCCTCATTCTGGCAATTATCAGTCAGAAAATCTACCTAGGACTGGCGTCGTTAATGCCATTCCTCATACTCAAAGCCAAAAGAGAAATGGGAATTTGAACAGCTTGAAGGCGTCTGATTCGGTTATGAAGGAGGCTGCTCCTGTTCATGCTAACAAGGGACAACGAAATTTAAAACCTGGTTATTTGGTAAATGACATTCAAAGGTCTCCGTTTGCTAGAACACGCTCGAGCCCTGAACTAACTGATACATACAAATATGTTCCGTTTCAAGGGATCCTTAACAAAGCCCCTGAAAGCGAAAAGTACCAGGCTCCCTCAAACACGCATACGGGATCAAGTAGTAACTATCGTAACAGGAGGAAGAATGCTGAACCTGAGCCACTGAGTGGTCGATCTTCGGGTGACGAGCCTTCGTCTTTATGCCATGCTCCACCTCATCAAGGTTTTGATTCTTTGGTTGAATCGAGTGTTGATTCAAATGCGTATCACCGTGAAGATATGCATCAAGAGGAGCAAGATCTGGTGAACATGATGGCGTCTTCAGCATCTCATGGTTTCAATGGGCAGCTTCATATGCCAGTGAATCTAGCATCTGGTCATTTACCGTTTCCAATCTCACCGTCTTTTCTGGCGTCATTGGGATACACACAAAGGAATTTGGCCGGAATGGTTCCGACAAATATGCCGTTAATCGATCCGGCTTTCTCGGGTATGCAGTTTCCTCATGGTTTGGTTTCTCCTCACCTAACTCATTACTTTTCCGGGGTCGGAGTGATGTCACATCCCGAAGATCCGGTTGACCCTGTTAATGACAATAATCTTGTTTCTGGGGAAATCAACTCTGGTGATGATCACCATGACTATTGGCGGGAACCGGATCGTTTGAATATGGAACTTGTTCCACAAGATGATAAACCTCAGCCGTCTTCTACTGGGATGAATTATGTCCCACCTCCTCGTCGTGTAGGTGGGTCTGGTGGGTTAATAAGAAGTCAACAGAAGAATAACAAGGAAAAACGTGAGCGATTGAGGGACAACAATCATTTGGATCATTCACAAAATCAAGAAACTAAAGAAAGCGATGCTCATTTTGATGAAAGAATGACGAGTTCAAGATTTTCTTCTACTGCTCACAGTAATTCTCTAAGAAGTAAAACGTCCTCAGAGAGTTCTTGGGATGAAGCTTCAACAGTCTCGAAGTCAACAAAGGAAAAACGGGGAAAGAAAAAGGTCATCATGCCTACAGAGCTGTCTACGTCCGACCGTATGCAGTCTGAGGATGACGATCAGGATACAAATTTGGTACCCGAGTCAGTTGACAGAAGCTCGGATCCTCAAGCTGTTGCTCCCATTCATGTTCAGAGACCTCATGTGCCCAGTATTGAACCAGCTCAAACAAGCAGTGCTGGTTCGGTAATCCCGATGGCTCCAATGATTATTGGTTCTAACCCTAGACAACGGATGATGGATAATTCTACGCCCTTGACATTTTATCCAACTGGACCACCAGTTCCATTCCTCACAATGCTTCCATTTTATAATGTTCCATCTGAGAACGGATCATCAGATACATCGGCTAGCCATTTTGGTTTTGACGAAAGCACAGATAATGGTGATATTGGTCAGAATTTTCATTCCAAAGGACTCGACCGGGCTGAGGATTTTAGTTTGCGAGGGGCAACTCCCGGTGAGACCTCGGACGAACCAAAGTCTGATATACTAAATAGTGATTTTGCTAGCCATTGGCAGAATTTACAATTCGGTCGGTTTTGCCAAAGTCCACGTCATCATGGGCCCAATGTGTATCATTCACCTGTCATGGTACCTCCGGTTTACTTACAGGGTCGTGTCCCGTGGGATGGTCCGGGAAGACCCGTGCCAAACATGAACATGGTTACACAGCTGATGAATTATGGACCTCGTATTGTTCCTGTGGCACCTCTTCAGTCTGTTCCCAATAGACCTCCTAACGTATACCAGCATTATGTGGATGACATGCCAAGATATCGTAGTGGTACAGGGACATATCTACCAAATCCTGTAAGAAAACTTCTGTGAACACTTTTTCCTATTAAATGGATGCCCAATTATATTAAAAAAAATTCAGTTGCCAATAGAGTTAGAGGTTCTTGAAACACAACATTTGGCAACCAAGTTTATTCATCCAAATATGGGGTCAGTTTGCGGGCTTATTCGGAGCTGTTAAAATTCTTTATGACATATGCCTGCTTGTTTTGTGTTGTTTTGGTGCTTTCGTTGACTTTCTTTGTGCTCCATCCATTTCATTAAAAAACTGCCTAGGGTTACCTACTTGATTATTAATTCGTTATCATATTTCGCAGATTATGGTGGCATCCATATGGGTCCACAAGATTCTTTTATTTGTCGTTGTTGGAGGGCATTTTCGGTATATGATAATAGTTAAAAATTTACATAAAATTATGAGCAGAGGATGGAACTTAGTATTTTCTTGTTTCTCTCTCACATTTGATTCATAAACTTTATTTCATTGGTATTTTCCACGTTTCCCTTCAAGTTTTAAGATGGTGACAAGTGTTTTTTCCAGCAAAAATGCAATATATAGCAACACATTTTCACTTAATATCTAAAATGATCATTGGACTTCAAAATTCGTTACTAACCCATGCAACTTCGACAATGGTTTTGAAAGCCAGTGACCAAATCGGAAATGGAGTGAAATTGTGTTGCTATTTATTGCTGGATGGATTAAGCTTAAAGTAGGATTTATTTTTATTAAAAAGCTCTGATATGATAATGATTTTAAAGGCCTCTTAGTTGTGCTAGTCTTGCAATATCTGGTTGATTTAAGTGAAGTTTGGTTTTCTAATATGATTTATTTGCCCCTTGTTTCAGAAGGTTGCTGTCAGGGAACGTCATTCATCAGGTCCTCGCAGGGGGAACTACAACTCCGATAGAAGTGACAGTCATGCTGATAGAGAAGGTAACTGGAACGTTAATACAAAATCACGTGGTTCTAACCGCAACCACAATCGTAATCAAACGGATAAATCAACCACTAGGTTGGATCGGTCGGGTTCTAGTGGAAGTCGGTCAGACAGGTCAATGAATTCACAGAGGCACGATTCCTTTTCTATGTACCAATCGCAAAATGGTCCATCACATCCTAGCTCAAGTCAAAGCAGCCCTGCTAATGTGACTTACGGCATGTACCCATTACCAGCTTCAAACTTCAGTGGAGTCCCGTCAAATGGGTCAAACGGACCGACTGTCATGATGGTGTATCCATTTGAGCAAAATGCTGGTTTTGCTTCACATAATGAGCAGCTCGAGTTCGGGTCATTTCCTGCAGGCTTTTCTGGTGTGAGTGAACAATCGCCGCGGGGTGAGGGAAGCCATCCCAGGGGGATGCTAGAGGAACAGAGGCTATATGGAGCATCCACTCAACGGTCATCGCCAGATCAGCCGTTGTCACCTCATCATCAAAGGTACTTTATCTGATTGAATTTATTTACTGCTTTCAGAATTATTATATCTTGGGTTAATATCGAAAAAACCCTATAAACTTTTGGTATTTCGTGATAAAGTCTCTAAACTATTTGTCTTATTAAAAAATATATCTTTTTACGGATGAGCCGGTAAAACAAAATATTTAGGGACTTGATCGGAAAAGATGATGGGTTTTTTCTAATATTAACCGGGTGAAAAAACAAAGTTACCTGTTTGATTACCTGGTAACCTGTCAAACAGGTCAAATATATACCTTTGAATATGACAAAAATGGTTTAAGGACTTAAACAATCAGAAAAGAAGTATAGGGACTTAATCGTGAAAATGAAAAAAAAAAGTTGTTTTTTCAATATTAACCCTTGTCTCTTTTATTATAGTAGTCAGTAGGTGTGCCAGGTTGTTTTATTTTAGGAAATTTAGGTCCCTGCCTTTATAGTGATGCTAGAACGATTGTTAAGGGAGTGTGTAATTTAAAATTTTGGGAGTGCAGACTTTTTAGGTTCTGCTCCTAGTCATTTGAGTTTACTGAGCTGCCAAGATGAACTAGGTAATGCTCAAGCTCAGCCTAGGTGGCATAGCTTAACTAAGCTTCGGCTTTGTCACCCCATCCAACGATCTTGAGAGTGAAATAAAACCCCGTTAAGCATCTGAAATGTGGAATGGATACCAAAACTTGCATTGCCTCATTCTTTGAGTCTCGTTCCTTTTGCAGATACTTTTAGGTTGTGTTTGTTATTTTAAGAGATAAATGTCTGAAAACCACGTCTGAAATTAAGAGGTGGACTTAAGATCTAAAATCTGAAGTCTGAAAACCACGTTTGAAATTAAGATATGACATGTCTGAAATTAAGAGTTGGCCTTAAATGTTTTATAAATTAATTAAATTGATTTTAATATTTTAGTTAAATAAAATATTAATTTACGTCAACCTCTTAAATCAAGACTTTAGACTTCAGACGGAAGTCCACAACTTAATTTCAGACGTGGTTTTCAGACGCTCTAACCTCTTAAGTCTGAAATATAACAAACAGTTTATTTTGAAATAAGATCTGAATTCCACCTAAGTTTGAAATGCAACAAACAATCTATTTTCAATTAAGATCTGAAATTAAGACTTTAGAGGTTTTTAAGAGGCAATTAAGTCTAAACAAACGCAACTTTTATTTTGAGGGTCTTGTTCTTTTGGTGAGAATAATTGACAATGTGATAATGGGTTTTATATACGTTATGCATTAAGTATGCATATGTGCTCTATTTTAAACACCATAACATTTGTTGAATCTGGAACTTTAAGTTTCTCGATCTTTGATCACAGGAGGGTATGATTGTTTGCTGACCACCTGGTCGCTCAAATTTATCGATGAGGCAAGACAATGAGAATTGCAAAAGGTAGACATTTGGGACTAGATGATGATGACGACGACAAAGAAGGGATTCCTGGTGCTGACAAAGGAGTCATCTCTATTCACCGGTCGGTAGCGCAAATTCTTGATTTTCACTCGTGGGCTGGGCTTACTGTGATATTATGTAAAACTATGCTCAAAGGCAGTGGCCATGAGGAAGAAGTCTTTTGTTCTTGTTTTTGGTCATCGGCTTATAGGGGGAGGGCCCGGCCATCATCGGCCATCGCCACCACCCACCGATATGTAGTTTTTAACTGAAGTACAAGACCTTTTTTGTGGGATGTAGGGCACTACCCTGTTATACATTTGTTACTTAGCACCCATGGTTTTTACTGAGGATGATGATGACGATGTTTAGGGTTTTTTAGTACAGAAGAACACTTTGTACCAATTTCCAAACGACCCTTTTGTCATGTAGCTTTTTTACAACTAATGATGATAGAATTTCTGTCATGTGTATATTCTTCTGTCGTACAAATGAGCATCGTCTCATCGAAAAATGATGATCATTAATTAACAAAGTGAATGTATGCATGGTTGAATGCAAACTAAAAAAGGTCGAAAAACGTCAACTTGATGAATAAACAGACTTAAGCCTATGATGATGACAAATGAAGCTAATAAGCTATGTTGCATGTTGGTTTACCTTTTTAAGGGTGTGCGGTATACTGAAGCCGCAAGGCTTTGGCCTTGCCAAGTCAGCAGGAAGCCGCCGGGAACACCAACCCCCGGTGCTCGGCCCCGCGCGAATTCACCCCTCTCGGCTTATCCTCCCCGCACGGCTCCTCTCCCTTCACCCTTCTTTTCCTTTTTTAATCATCAAACAGTCATATATATATAATCTTAGTTTTATAGATTTTTTATTTTTACTGGTGTTTCTTATTATAGTTTCGTAAATGTTTGTATTTTTTATTTTTAGTTTCGTTCGTACAGTTTCGTATTTGACGTTCGTAATTGTTGTTTCATTTGTAATTTCAGTTTCGTATTTTAAATATTTTAGTTTTAATTGTTTTATTAATATTTTAGTCTCGTATTTTACGTTCATAATTTCAGATTCTTATTGACATTCGTAATTTTAATTGTGTAGTTTTTAATTTTATTATGTAATAGTTTTTAGAGTAAAAATTTATGAAATTAATTATTTTAGTTTTAACTGTTTTGTTAATTGGAATAAATTTATTTAAAAAAAAATTAAGATGGAAATGTTTAGAAAGACGAGTATTTCCATGTTAGAAAGGTGGAGAGAAAAAAACTGATGTGACGCTGAGGTGTACAGAAAGGTGGGTTTAGGAAATGTTAGTATACCTTTCACTCTAACTGATGATTTTGTAGAGCCGGTTGAACACAGATGTGATATACGAAGAAGGGATAAGATGTATGCATGACTCGGGATTGGAAAAGAATCAACGAATCATACCGATTTTGGTACCTTTTGGTTTGGTTATTGGTTTTGGTGTTGACATTTTTTGGTTTTGGTTTAGTTTTGTGGTTTTTTATTGTAGAACCATGTCGATAGAATTCAGTTCGGTTTTCAGTTTCAAGATATGTATGTATTTGGTTTGATTCGGTTCAATTCAAAATAAAGGTGAACGAAACAAAAAAAAAAAAAAAAAAAACTATTTTAGGTCCAGTTAAGGATTTTGATCAGTCATTTTTCGGAAGTCGTAGTTGAGGAAGGAGTTATGCGAGGAGATCTTTAATGCAAGATTGTTCACTGACGGCCAAAGGCAGGGACATCTGTGCATAGGTGAAGAAGTGCTATTTGGATTTGGTACCCGAAACCAAAGTGGGTAACGGTCTAAAATGATCGAATCGAAATCAAATTGAATCGAGAACCAAATTAAATGTATCAATTGGTCTGGTCCTAGTATGTTCTCGATTTTTCCTTGACTTTTACGATGAAAACAAGACAAAAGATAACCGAACTAGATTGAACTTTCAAAAAAAAATCAAAATAGAGAACCGAATGAATGAACTGATACCGGATTGGTTCAGTTTCTCGATTTTTTGGTCCAGTACCAAATTCTGTACATCTTTATCGGAAATGGTAGGATGAAAGCCTTTTAACACTTGGCAACGCCCTCGGGAGGGCATACAACTTTCGAAGGACAGTAAAGGGCACGAGTTAGAATGAAGCAAAATGAGGATGAAGTTAGAAGTGAGAGGGAACAAGTGAGAAAGTTGGTGCATTGGCACCTATGCTCTTTAACAAATAATTTTCTTGTTGAGAAACATGTTATCATGTAAAAACTAAAATAAATACAAGTAGCCAAACCAAAATTATGTGAAACAAATTGATCACATCCTCTTTTAGGATGAGATTATCTTTTATTTGATTTTATTCTAACAACTATATATAGCATTAAACTTCTATTTATAATCTTAAGTTTAATTCGTAAAACTTGTTTTATAAACTTTAGAAAGCAATGTTACTTTGTTTTATAAACTTTAGAAAACAATGTTTAAGAAATTAGGCCATGCCAAACGATGGCGGCAAGTTTCATTTTATTATGTTAGTTTTTTTAGAAGGCAATTGAACATTTCCCTCCAAACTTGATTCGCTCAGGTTCTTTTCACCATTTTTTGGCTACATTAATTAAACCAAACTGAAAGTTCCAGTTTTTTTTTTTTCATATATATGTATTTTGATGTATTTTTTCAACGATTCATAAAGAATACAATATCAACCAAATACAACCTTAATACTTTAAATCGCTTAATCAATTGGCCACCGTACACTGCTTTTCAGTTTACCTAAAAGACTTAAGACCTAAATGAGCGATTTTAACATGTATAAACAAACGAATTTGTGCTATATTTTATTAAAAACACCTCAAACATTATTAAAGTTACCGACAACATTCTCAGATGTCTTGAATCGGTTAATTAGACATATCGAATCATAACTCATAAATCTCCTATATTTAAATTACTTATGAAGTAAAGTTGATATTTAGGTGGGGAGTTGTAAGCGAGAGGTCACGGGTTCGATCCCCGTCGGTGGCAAGTTGATATTTAGGTGGAATAAGCGAGTCTGGTGGTAAAGGAGTAGTTTAGGAGTAGGAGTAGGATAGTTTGCCGTTCAAAAAAAAAAAAACAAGCAAATTTGACACCCTATACAGTTTTAAGTTCTTTTCTTTGAAAGACAGACCTAACAAGTTGAAGCTTGCAAAAGTAGAACTCAGATGCTTTTTTAGTAAATCCTAAACTGCCAAGCCACCCTCTACAAGGTTAGTCCACGTAAGTTTTGACGCAAGGAACTCGCAGCTGAAAGTCAATTTCATTTGCATCAACACCAGGAGGGAAAGAATAGAGGCTTTTTACTAGTTTACAACTACCACCACAGTAATAAATGGGTTTGTTCAAATAAAATTTCCTAATCAGTTCCTTGCTGTTTCAAAAAAGCCTAAACTTGCAAATAAAAGTTACTGATGTATAGTGTTGTTACCATGTTCAGGTCTTATTTAATGCGCAAACCAGGAACATTCTTGAGTCCCATTTTACCGAGGACGAGTTTGGATATTGCTGGTGGAGTATCAAGGCCCATGCTTCGGCTAAATTCATTTGCAAGCTCCACTAGCCTCTGCTTGTCCTTGCCAACGGTCTTGTTGGAGTTATAATATCCCAACCATGCTTGGTATGCCGATTCTTTATTTTTCATCTCCACATACGACAACGCTTTCTCCACCTGGTAAATTTTAAGTTAGTTCATAATTCATAAGTGTATTGTCGTGTACACAAAAAATATTCACCATGCATTTTACACATACTTTAAAATAAATGATTAGTAAACCAAATTACTAATCTAACCTAGGTAGTAAGTACGCATGCACTCCATGGTCTTGTTATCTAATTTCGCAATTTGATATGAACTCTTGCTACAAGATCAATGAACTATATGCATCTGGCAGTTTACAAATATAGGTATTTACATATAGAACCAATAAACAAGGGAATTTTTGTACCCAAAAATTAATGAATATTGTTGGATATGCTCCACTGATTACGACATTTTTGTTACGAATTATGTAGTTGGGTATTCAGTTATTCATACTCACATTTTTGTTACGAATTATGTAGTTGGGTATTCAGTTATGTACTGGCCAAAAACCCCGTTTTTACCCCCTAACAATTTCGATGAAAAGGGACCACAGAATACAAACATAATACCTTGATAAAACTGTACCAAAGGACACCAGAATAGACCCTTTTGCACAGGTGTTAACGGTTCCTTATGACCAACCACCGTAAAAACCAGAATGTTGCAGCTTATTGCTTATTTTACATTATTTAACTAATCAAGTTAGTTAGTTTGTTAAGAGCTGTTAGAGTTGTTAGTACATTAGCTAGTCAGTTAGCTTTTTCCCTCTATATATAGTTGGTATTTCTTTGTATTTTGTACTCACTCTCAAATTCAGAGAATAGAAACGTTTCTCTCTTTCTCTTCTCATTTTTCATTCTGCTCTTTCTCAGATCTACTCATAAAGATCTAAGTTGCAATATGGTATCAGAGACATAGATCTTCTCAAAAAAAAATTTTCTCTTCTTCGTTCTTCTCATCTGCTGCTCCTCTCATTCAATCATGTCTGAGATTCAAAATTTATCCAATCAATCGAATGATCCATTCTACCTACATCATTCCGATAGTCCAGGATTAATCCTTGTCTCTCAGGCTCTTACCGGCGACAATTACACTTCATGGAGCAGAGCAATGACAATCGCATTATCTGTCAAAAACAAATTAGGTTTTGTTGATGGATCTATACTCAGACCTGATGAAAGTGATTCAAATGCAGTCATTTTGTGGTCTCGTAACAATAACATGGTAATTTCTTGGATTCTCAACTCTGTTTCAAAGGAAATTTCTGCTAGTATCATTTTTGTTGATACTGCTTTTGAAATCTGGAATGATTTGAGAGATCGCTTTCAACAAAGCAATGGTCCTAGAATTTTTCAGATCAGGCGAGATCTTATGAATTTGTCTCAAAATCAGGATTCAGTAAGCATATATTTTACAAAATTAAAGTCTCTGTGGGAAGAATTGACAAATTACAAACCACATTGTACTTGTAACAAGTGTGTTTGTGGAGGAGTCAAAGAGCTGGATCGTTACCTTCAAATGGAATATGCTATGAATTTTCTGATGGGATTACATGATTCTTTTGCTCAAGTTCGAGGTCAAATTCTTCTCATGGATCCTCTCCCACCTATTAATCGCATTTTTTCACTTGTAATGCAAGAAGAAAAACAGAGGTCTATGAGAGGAAATATTGATCAACCTATGGCCTTTAATGTAAACAGCAGCAACAATCGGTCCTCTCAATTTCCAAAAGGAATTAAAAGAGATCGCCCTTTTTGTACCAATTGTAAAAAGCTTGGTCATACAATTGAGAAATGTTACAAGCTTCATGGATATCCTCCTGGTTACAAAATGCCACAGAACGTTAATAACGTCACAGTTGAATCTCCTAATGATAATCAGTCAAATTCAAACATTGATAAAGTGGTCTGCAAATTCACTTCTTCTCAATGTCAAAAACTCATGGAAGCTTTGTCCAGTCACATGACTTCTATCAACATGGCTACTTCTTCAGATCATCACGATTCAACAGGTACATGTTGTTTTACAAACATACATGCTTCTTCACCTGTTTGGATAATGGATACAGGAGCTACTCAACATATATGTTACGATCAGAAGTTGCTGGTTAATAAAAGGAGAGTCAACAACTACAAGGTGTCTTTACCAAATAAAAATTTAATCAAAGTACACCTCATTGGAGACGTTCATGTTGCAGAATGCTTAATTCTCAGAGATGTTTTATATGTTCCTGAATTTCAATTCAATTTGATCTCTGTTAGTGCATTAACCGCTAACAAGAACATATTTGTTGAATTTCATTGGAATTATGCTCTGATTCAGGAGGAAAGTTCCAGCAGGAAAACGATTGGGAAGGGTAATAAAGAGGCTGATTTGTACGTCCTTGATAACAAGAGTTTAATACGTGTTGCAACAACAACACAAGTCAACTTAGTTTCTTTCGAAATCTGGCACCAAAGGTTTGGTCATCCATCTGATATCAAACTATCTGCTATTAAGTCACAGTTGCCCCATAAACATTCTTCAAATTCTGTTTCGAATACTCCGTGTATTGTTTGTCCAAAAGCTAAACAAAGGAAATTGCCTTTTGTTTCTTTGAATAATTTTTCAAATAAAGCTTTTGATTTGATACATTGTGATATATGGGGACCTTATCATGTTCGTTCTCATCAAGGACACAGATACTTTGTGACTATTGTGGATGACTCTACTCGATTTACATGGGTGTATTTGATTACACACAAATCTGAAGTGCAGCTGATAATTCCGAAATTTTATAACATGGTGCTTACACAATTTGATACAAAAATCAAAGCATTCAGATCTGATAATGCAAAAGAGTTGGATTTTGCTGAATATTTCAGTTTGCATGGAATTTTGCATCAACGCTCATGTGTTGAAAGGCCTCAACAAAATTCCGTTGTCGAAAGAAAACATCAACATTTATTAAATGTTGCAAGGGCCTTGTTCTTTCAGTCGAATATTCCCGTTCACATGTGGTCTGAATGTGTGCTCACAGCCACATACTTGATTAATAGGACACCTTCTCACATTCTTAATAATCAGTCCCCTTACGAAAAGCTTTTCTTGCATACTCCAGATTACTCATCCTTACGAGTATTTGGATGTTTAGCTTTTGCTTCCACATACTCTTCACATAGAACGAAATTTGAGCCACGAGCAAGAGTTTGTGCATTTATTGGTTATCCTATGGGGATGAAGGCATACAAATTGTATGACCTAGAAACACATCAGATCTTTAATTCAAGGGATGTAATATTTCATGAGAGTGTCTTCCCATTTCAAAAGTCATCACAATTGCAGGCTGAAACATTTCCTCTAACTGTTATTCCAAAGGCAGTTCTATATGAATTTTGTGAATCATTTCCAGAGAGTATTTCACAAGCTAATGAGACCAATCAGCCTCATGATGATCAGCCCGAAACTCAGAACCAAACAGACCAGATTGTAACTGATCAATCTCCATCAGACAACCTGAGACGATCATCACGGCCTCATAATCCTCCTTCTTATCTCAGAGATTTTCATTGTAATCAAATTTCTCACATCGAGACGGAGTCAAAGCCTTATTCTCTTTCAAAGTATTTGTCATATGCTAAGTTGTCGCCAAACTACAAAGCATATGTCATGGCTTTATCTTCTCAATTTGAACCACGTTTTTATCATGAAGCTGTTAAGTATAAAGAATGGAGGGATGCCATGCGGCTTGAGTTGGAAGCTATGGAAAATAACAATACGTGGAGCATTGTTCCACTACCTTCAGACAAACACACTGTTGGATGCAGGTGGGTTTATAAGATCAAACATCGAGCTGACGGAACAGTGGAACGATATAAGGCGAGATTAGTTGCAAAAGGATTTACTCAACAAGAAGGGGTCGATTTTATTGATAAGTATTCACCTGTGGCAAAATTGGTAACAGTGAAAGTTCTTCTCACCCTTGCAGCACAAAAATCATGGCCTTTAGTTCAATTAGATGTGAACAATGCATTTCTCAATGGAGATTTAGACAAAGAAGTGTATATGGACATACCCATGGGCTATCCTATTAAGGGGGAGCATAAATCCGCTGGAAAACTTGTCTGTAAACTACATAAATCCATATATGGGTTAAGACAAGCTTCTAGACAATGGTATGCCAAGTTTTCTACATTCATGATTTCCGAAGGATTCACTCAATCAAAGGCTGATTATTCTTTATTTTTCAAGGGTAAAGGTTCCAGTTATATTGCGTTGTTGGTATATGTTGATGACATTATTATAACAGGAGCATCTACTTCGGAAATTGAGTCTCTCAAATCTCGCATCAGCAATTGTTTCAAACTTAAGGATCTTGGAAGTTTGAAATTTTTCCTTGGGCTCGAAATTGCAAGATCAAACAATGGCATTTTTGTTACCCAACGTCATTATACCCTCAAATTGCTTGAAGATGCAGGTTTGTTGGCTGCTAAACCCACAACATGTCCAATGGATCCAAGAGTTCGTTTGTCAAGTAATGAAGGTGAACTGATTGATGATGATTCTCAATATCGCAGATTAATTGGTAGATTGATTTACCTAACTATCACTAGACCAGATATTGCATTTTCAGTTCAAAAACTTAGCCAATTTATGAGTGCTCCTCGAGTTCCACATATGCAAGCTGCTTATCATCTGCTTCGGTATTTAAAGAATAATCCTGGTCAAGACATTTTTTTGTCATCATCTTCAGGTCAAGATTCTTCCTTACAGTTGAAAGCCTTTTCTGATTCTGATTGGGCAACTTGTCCCGATACCCGTCGGTCTATCACAGGTTATTGTGTCTTTTTGGGTGATTCATTGGTTTCATGGCGCTCTAAGAAACAAACTGTTGTATCTCGTTCATCAACAGAAGCAGAATATCGAGCAATGGCTTCTACTACTTGTGAAATTGTATGGTTACGACATTTGTTACGAGATTTTGGAGTACCAGTAAACAGTCCAACATTAATGTTCTGTGACAACACTTCAGCTATTCAATTGGCCACTAATCCGATTTTTCATGAGCGTACAAAACATATAGAAGTGGATTGTCATTTTATTCGTGAAAAGATAGTTGATGACACAATAAAGCTGATGCCGATTCGGACTCAACATCAGATAGCAGATATGTTTACCAAGCCTTTGCCTCAATACAAGCTCACGCCTTTAATGTCCAAGATGGCTCTCAAAGACATCTTTGCAGGCACATCTTGAGGGGGAGTTTTACATTATTTAACTAATCAAGTTAGTTAGTTTGTTAAGAGCTGTTAGAGTTGTTAGTACATTAGCTAGTCAGTTAGCTTTTTCCCTCTATATATAGTTGGTATTTCTTTGTATTTTGTACTCACTCTCAAATTCAGAGAATAGAAACGTTTCTCTCTTTCTCTTCTCATTTTTCATTCTGCTCTTTCTCAGATCTACTCATAAAGATCTAAGTTGCAATAGCTTATGAGAAAAGTATAATCTAAAACTGACCTTTTTCTTTGTGTCTTGATAGACCAGTGGAGGCTCAGCTTCTGAAATTGGCAAATCCCGAATAGTAGACAAGAAGAATTCCTCCCATGGTGCAAGCAATAATATCCCTTGCCCTTCTTTACCTTTACGGCCTGTTCTTCCAAGCCGATGTATGTACTGAGCTTTATCAGCTGGAAGGCCAACCTGCAAGTGTTAGGTACATCGTACATGTAAGTATTTGTTGCACAAAAATACATTTCACCTACATGTGGATTGTGGGAAATTGGAGATTGGGCAGATGGAGTAATAGATAAAAGTAGGTTCAGATAACATTTATTGGTTGGAATTTGAATTGAACTGAACTGCAAACACTTTTGTCCATTTTTTTAATTTTACGAATAATTAATACATTAAATATGATTACAATAATAGTCTTATCAAAATAATTATCCAATCTTTCGATAAAATAAAGAAACACAGAAGGTTGCAAACACTTGAGTATACTTTGGGCCATTTTTAAAACAGTTCGACCTTTTAGCTTTTTCGCTATTTGTTTTCTAATTTTCCCGTTTAACCCTTTATCAAGAAAATATAACCCATATTGAAGGATTTGTTCGCATTGATAGGTTGAACTCACCACTTCTAATTTCACCCAATATATAAAAGCTTTGTGATAACGAAGTTCACAAAGGATCCTTAGAAGTTAGAACCTAGTAAATCTTGATGACATGTGTTACTAGCGCAAAGGATAATTTTAGGAGTATACAAGTTGCAGGCATCATGGTACGAAACAATAGTGATACCTGAATAACAAGTGTTACATCTGGATAATCAACTCCACGGGCAGATACATCAGAAGTTACCAAAATAAGACCCTTTGATTTCCGGAATTCATCAGAAACCTGAGTCCTGTAACTTTGGGATTTTCGGGAATGTATTTCTCGGACATTTAACTTCAGCTGACCAAGTAGGTCAGCCACCAATTTTGTAACCATGGCAGTTGTGCAAAAGACAAGGACCTGCAGAAAGTATCATTAAATACTTGACTTCAATGTACTAATGTCCAAACAAAATTAATTATCTTTGGCTCATACCATCAATAGGCCTTTCAAAGTTGGAGAATGAAGATGACATACATATCAGAAGATCACAAAGTACGTGACAACCCAAAAATGGAAAATCAGACCAACTACAGCCTTTAGAAGAACTAAGACTTTTACATCTCGTCATTAAGTTATCGACTTATCTCTATATTATTGGCAGGGGAAAATTAGTAAACGAAATAAAATTTAAAAACCAATCAATAGAAGAACGAATGCACCATGTTATAAGCTTGAGAACATGAAAACATACCTTATAGTCAACATCATCCGCAATATGATCTTTCAGAAGAGTGTAGAGCAGGGAAAAATGCTGGTCCAATGGAGCAACTAGATACTTTTGTTGGAC
The DNA here is from genome assembly GCA_020465985.1 of Centrapalus pauciflorus. NCBI lineage: Eukaryota > Viridiplantae > Streptophyta > Magnoliopsida > Asterales > Asteraceae > Centrapalus > Centrapalus pauciflorus. Next base: position 1,052,441 of record JAANYP010003023.1, read on the forward strand.
CTTAAAAAAATTAAAAAACCAGGTTTAGTACATTGGTGAATCAAACAAACTAGCATAAACACCAGAAGTGCGCCTAAAGATTCAACCTGTGTGTGTGTCTCTTCGCCACCTTCTTCAACTGTGTTGATATACTCATGATCTCTTTTCAAAGCAATATGACAGATTTGACGAACCTTTGCATCATAAGGAACCTTCATGAGACTTCGTTGCAAGAAATGGGTACCACAAGATTTATATAACGAAATTACCATACTGAAATAAGTAAGAAACCTCAGTTGGGACAGTGGCTGAAAACAGGAGTGTCTGTCGTTGTCGTGGAACAGCTTCTATGATATTCTCGATATCTCTGCGGAATCCCATGTCTAGTAAATGATCAGCTTCATCAAGAATCAAAACTTTGACGCCCCTCAGCCGAGTGGCAAAGCCAGAAGTATTTATGATATGATCTTTGAGCCTTCCAGGAGTTGCTACAAGGATCTGAGTTTCGAGCAAGAAATCAATCGACGTTCAATCAACAAGCCAAGAGAAGTTAGCCAAGTATGAACCATCAATCAGATGTAAGATTTTAATAACACATTAAGTTTTACACACACACACACATGCTTGCAGACGGTCGTCATCTTCCTTAAAAGATTCAAGTGTTCACATTCCATATACTACGCAACAGACATGGGCTTTCTACAAACTTAAAAACAATTCCCATCCCCTGCACAGAGGACCGAGAAAATCCACAAGGGGCACCAGGAATTTACCAAAAAAATGAAGGGGCAAAATCATTTAAGGGCTCATGTTAGATTTGATCATTTAATTATCATAACTGTCCGTTTTAGCCACTAACCCTCTTTTCTTGTCCTTATTTGTTCTTCAATTTCAAAGAAATAAGTACCGGAAAATAAATTAGTGGCCAAAACAAACTTTTATGGTAGGTGGATGGTCACATCTAACATAAACCCATTAATTAATATATAATTTTAGAGATTAAGACTTTTAAACACCTCTACTAATTACAAAATTGGAGGGAGGAGCACCACATCTGCTAGACCCTCCCTAGCTCCATCACCTGTCCCAGGTGGTTCCATTTTTGCTATTAACGTTTTCAAGAACTATAAAATTCATGTTCACTTTCGACGATAAAAATTGTTCATTTTATCTCAAAAGTTAAGCTCGTCATTCTTTCTTTTGGGCAGGTGAAACTAGGTATTGGGCCGTTTTACTTCTTCAATGATTAATTACCAATGGAGTTATAATTCTTTAATATCTTTGAAGAAAGTATAACAAAATGCCAAAGATTACCAGACCTGGCACGGGTTTGCCTGCATGCGCCTTTGTTCTAGAGCAAGTCTTGTACCACCAATAACAACTTGAACACCCACAGAAGGATGATACTTCAATAATTTGTTAGCTTCCATTGCAGCCTGACTTGCAAGCTCTCTGGTAGGGCATATGACAAGGACTACGATTGGTGGCCACTTTTGATCACGGCCAACAGGTGGTGAGTTCACAACCACTTCAATTGATGGGAGCTGAAATAATTATTACTTTATTAGCATGACAAAATAAATGCCTTCCAAGGAAGTATTATTTTGGTATTAACTAATAAGGGATCTATTTCCGAAAGTGTTGATTTATTTAAGAAGGGGAAAGTTTACATCTTCCATTGAGAAGAGCACTCCTTCGTCACTACAATCTTATCAAAAGAAGATAATAAAGTTCTTATGTAGGTAACAATATATTACCAGAAATGCAACGGTTTTTCCAGTACCTGTCCTAGCCTTAGCCAAAACATCTTTCCCTATAAAAAGGAACAGTTACAATCAGTGACAAATCTAGGATTTATAGACCTTGGGCCTTGGGGTCCAACTTAGTCGAGATGATAAAAGAAACAAGCACTGAGTTCGATCGGATTGCAACTAATACCGTTAACACGTAGCAGTAAATTAGAATTTTGTTTCAAAGTTATATAACTTTTTATATTTTTAGTACTACAATACCTAACACATATTTTTTAATGTTTTTATGAATTAGTCATCCTTTTGATTACACCTATAGATTTTTATAAATTAAATACATTCAATATTCAAAAAAACAAGTAATTAGGTTACAACCAAATTGCAATTAATAAAATAATTTTAATCAATATAAGATATATCATTATAGATTTATGCACTATATATCATTAAAATCTAAAATTAAGAATAAAAATCAAGTTTCATGCAACATGAGCTTAATTTAACATTTTTGGAGTCCATTTTCATTATTGCTTGGGGTCCTTCAATTTTACATGCATATATAAGTAAAATATATCAAAATCATGTGTGACTACATAGCTTCGTCCCTGGTTACAATACACGTGGTCATAAATTAGAAACCCCACAAATCAAATCCATTTGCTTTGTAAAAAATACATAAAGGACTTCATGATTTTAAAATTTTATTTGGGTATTGTTAAAAATTGGATCATTTTTTTAATTTATCATGGTTATAAAGTTTAATATAGTTATCAAATAGTCTGATGAATTTGATGTACCCATGGTCCTCCCATACCAATTCAGAGTAGAAAATTGGTTCTTTACCTCACAAATGAATCTACCTTTTTCTACAGCAATGATTTTTTAATCAAAAGGATAATTGGCACAAAATAAGCATGGCAAAATTTTAAAGTCTCACTCCTCATTTTACGCATTAGCTTTTCTTCCTGTATACACAAACCTTTGAGGATGACTGGAAGTGTTGCCTCCTGCACGATGGTCATCTTCTCATACCCAGCATCCTTAATTGCTTTTAGAGACAAGGAAGAAACTGAACATTGATCAAACCTGTGGGTAATTCAAATGCATATGCTCAGAGATTACTCAATCTTTCCAGTACTCTATAATGGATGAATTCCATAATACAAGGTTTCTCAAAATTATGCTTGAACATGTAACCTTCCTAAATCCTAAATAAATGCAGTACAAAGATCAATTACATCGCCAAATACAAAAAACATATTGTGAAATTAGCATCACAAGATTTAATAATGAATAGCATAATGAAATTAAACAATAGAAAGCAGAGATGCTTCTGCTCCTTGCCCAGTTGCCCAATTCTTGTATAAGAGGCTGTGGCAGGCATTGATTGTATCTCCCAAATTATTGATCATGAATACACAGATGCCAAAATCAGGACTATTAAGGGGTGAATTTGGTCCAATTTACCAAAATATGACATGAAACTTCACAAATTGCAAAACTGGAAACGAAGGCTACCATTAAAGACAAACATAACATGTATTACCGTAAAACAGAAGCAAGACACCATAACAAATTAGGTTCCGTTTAGATTGCATGAATTTAAAATGATAGGAATTATGAAATGCGGAGAAGCAGGGAATATGAAATGCTAAATGAAGCTGAATCCTCTCTATATATTTTTTAGGGATAATTGCGCGAAAGACCCATAACTTGTCAGTTTTTCGTGATTAAAACCCCAAACCATTTTTCGTTGCATAGAAAACCCCGAACTAACTAAAAATCAGTAAATCAAGGTTTTATCCATGGTAACCGGTTGAAATCGATTATTAATCCTACGTGGACCGGTAAATAACCTAAATTTTAATTGTTGAAACTGGTTGCAAGTATTACACATCACTTAAACACCCGTTGATACTTTTTTAATTGTAATTTTTAAACGGGAATATATCATCAACGGGGGTTTAAATGATGTGTAATACTTGGAAACCAGTTTTAACAATTAAAATTTATTCCACATAAGTTATTTACCGGTCCATGTAGGATTAATAACCGGTTTCAACCGGTTACCAATTGATAAAACCTTGATTTACCGAATTTTAGTTAGTTCGGGGTTTTTTATGCAACGAAAAATGATTTGAGGTTTTAATCACAAAAAGCTGACAAGTTTAGGGTTTTTTGCGCAGTTATCCCTATTTTTTATCCAAACATGACATAAAAGTATTTCTAAATCCAAATCCTAAATGAGTTGTTTAAAACCTCCAAACCAAATGGCACAGAGTTCATATTAACATGACTAACAATAACTAAAAAGGAAAAACAGGATAAGACATATTTAGAGAGTATAACATTGCACTAATCATAAAATGTGTTAATTTCTCTTTGGGGTCAGCAGTTCATGTTTTTTTCGTAGAAACACATGTCCATGCACCTAGTGTCCTTAATTCTTAAGAACCTTTTAGTTATCACATTCTCGTTTTGTTGCAAGTTGCAACATAGAGCTATCCTCGTTTTCTTAGAACACAAAATGGTCATTTAACACACCTGGTCTCACTTAGATAAGATTCACTTCCATCAGTTGAAACTCTTGGCAGACTCATCAAGCTATCCTCATTGTTCAATCCAGACATAGAACGTCCCTTTCTTAAGACCCCATCATCCGCAACATCCTCTTTGTAGTCATCACTCTCTTCCTCATCACTGACCAATTCACTAAAACTATCCGTAAATTTTGTTTCACCCTCTTCGTCATCCATGTTTTCTGCATCTAATATCATTAAATTTCCTCTTTCCATAATCCTAGTAACCCCTGTTCTTACTCCACCACCTCTTCCTCTTCCTCTGCCTCTACCACTACCACTGAACCTATCATCTCTCCTCTTTGACACGAATTGATCGTCTCTCTCTGTATCATGCACATATGGCTCTTTCCCTTTAGGCAATGAATAAAATGAACCCCAATTTCCCTTCCCCCTATTCGAATCACGAGAAAAATCATCACTTCTCCTCTCTGCTTCACCCCCGAACCTCCCTCGCCCTTTGCCTCTCAAATTACCCCTCCCTCCTCGACCATTTTCAAACCGATTTTCTCTTCTAGACACATACCCTTCATCCCTACTTCCAAATTCACTACCAAATCGCCCTCTTCCTCTTGAACTGCCACCAAAAGAACCCCTATTTCCACCTCCTTTTTCTCTAGTACCTCCATTATTATAATCATCAGTTCTCCTCACAGCTGAACCACCACTACTCCTATCATTAGCGCCATCATCCCTCTCCCTATGCATCTGCCTCTTTTTAAGCGAGCCAGAATTGACCTCGCTAAACCAGTCGCTAAGCTCAGATTCATCCTCAATTAAGCTCTTGGCGGCCTTAATTTGGAACCCGTGTTCCGTTGAAAAACGTAATTCTGGTGGGGTTGTAGTAATAAGCTTCGGAAACCCTAAGTTATTGGAAGATGACAGAGATTGGTAGTTGAGTGTATGGGGGAAGACACGAGTGAAAACAGGACCAACTCTGGAGAAAGAGGTGTTGGTTTTCATGGTGGTCAGGGTTACTGGGAGTGAAGAAGAGTTGAGTAGATGGAGTTGCGGCAGTTGAAGGAGCTTAACTGGCATCCTACGTCGGAAATGGAAACCGGAATTTGGCGTTAATGGTGGCCGGGAGAGTACAGGCAGGCCCTCTAGAAAGAGGGTTTAAGACTTGTCAATGGCGGATAAGGTTATTTAAAAGAGGCAATAGGTGAGAACCGGATACGACGTCGTCTGGTCGATATGCTTAGCTATTATTCAACACCCGCCGCGCGGTGTCTAAGGTATTAATTTCAAAAATAATTATAATTATAAAAAACAAATGAATTGATATTTTTTAAACGATTCAAATAACGAAACTCATCAGAATCAGAATCAAAGAATGCAATTAAAAAACCGATATAGTGATATATATCCAAGAAGTAAGTTAAAATATATTGTTATTTGATTCATATCATTGGTTTTTTAAAATTTTACAATGTCAAAATTACAAACCATGTCTTATTAAATCTGATCGGGGTCGAAATTAAATAATTACATATTCATAACCATAATTTAAAATTGTGACATTGATCATGTTTAATCACCAATTTAACTTGTTGGTTTTACGATCAAATTAAATAAAGTTATAGTGATAATATTTCTAACACATCGATTAGGGACTTCCAACGTTGTAACAGTTATGTTCAATTTTAAACATAATCATATTTAATACAAAATCTAAATATTAAATAGTTATCTTTTAATTATAAAGCAATCTCATTAGAATTTTGTATTGTGCATTTGAATAATAGTCTTTTTTCATATAATTAAACATAACATAATAGTTTAAAAGACAGCTTCAAACATATGTATGATTGAAATCATAATTTTAAGTGCGTATAAAAATATTGTAATCTATATCTATGTGTGTGTGTGTGTGTGTGTGTGTGTGTATATATATATATATATATATATACTATTAAATGAGTAACTATACTTAATTCTGGTGAAGCCACGTGTCATCACCATTAATCGACACGTAACATTTATAGGTTTTAAAAATAATAAAGAAATTTAAATTATATCTATCTAAATCTAATATAATCTACTTTTAAATTCAAATCAAATCTAATACTCTACTAACTTATTAATTATTATATAATATAATAAATTTTTTTTAAAAATATAAGAAAATAATATTATTCATATATATTTAGAAATATATAAAATTAATAGATCATAATAAATAATAATATGATTCTTATATACTTTTTGTTTAAAAATAATAATATTTATACGTTTACCTTTTAATTCATTATATTTTATATATATTAAAAATATCCGCGTAATACGCGGGTAATAAACTAGTATATATAATAAAAGAGAACATCAAACGCATATGTGTTGTTTCCACGTTACACTACAAAAGATAAATACAATTATTATTTTTGAATAAAAGATAAATACAACTTATTATTATAAAAAAGATAAATACAATTTATCATTTTAAATAGATAAACTCACTTTATTATTTTTTAATCTATAAATAATAAAATACAAATACAATTATTATTTTTAAAAAGATACATACAATATTAATTTTTAATCTATAAACATTAATTTATAATAGAAAACTAGTTTATTACACGCGTCTTACGCGGATATTTATAATATATATAAAATATAATGAATTAAAAGGTAAATGTATAAATATATTTTTTTTAAAACAAAAAGTATATAAGAATGATGTTATTATTTATTATGACCTATTAATTTTATATATTTGAAGATATATATATGAATAGTAATTATTTTCTTATATTTTTTACAACTTTTATTCTATTATATTATAATTAATCTGTTAGTAGAGTATTAGATTTTATTTGATTTTATTTGAATTCAAAAGTGGATTATATTAGATTTGGATAGTGTTAGGATATGTTTTAGTTGATGAAAACAAAGTCTAGGGACTATTTTGTATTTCCTTGATAGTTAGTAGAATTGTATATATAGTATCTTTGACTTTATATTTTTAATATAGATCTAAAAAGTTACATTTTGTACGAATTAATCTCTGGAAAAGGGCAGCTGATCTTGAAGATTCTCTGACATCGTTTGTAATCAATTTGTTCATCAATATAATCATTCGGTCAGTGTTAATTCCTTTTATTGTTCTTGATAATTTCATATTGTTGATTGATTAGTAGAAACTTAATTTCACAATTGGTATCAGAGCCTTAGGGGTGAATTTTTAGAAACTTAATTTCACAGATAGATATAAATTAAATTTCGTTATTATTTTTAAAACCTGCCACGTGTCGATTCATGGTGATGACACGTGGCTGCACTAGAACTGACTATAGTTACTCTTTTAATAGTATAGATAGATAGTTAGTAGAATTGTATATATAGTATCTTTGACTTTATATTTTTAATATAGATCTAAAAAGTTACATTTTGTACGGATTAATCTCTGGAAAAGGGCAGCTGATCTTGAAGATTCTCTGACATCGTTTGTAATCAATTTGTTCATCAATATAATCATTCGGTCAGTGTTAATTCCTTTTATTGTTCTTGATAATTTCATATTGTTGATTGATTAGTAGAAACTTAATTTCACAATTGGTATCAGAGCCTTAGGGGTGAATTTTTAGAAACTTAATTTCACAGATAGATATAAATTAAATTTCGTTATTATTTTTAAAACCTGCCACGTGTCGATTCATGGTGATGACACGTGGCTGCACTAGAACTGACTATAGTTACTCTTTTAATAGTATAGATAGATATAGATATTATAATTAAATAAGTTAGTAGATTATTAGATTTTGTTTGATTTGATTCCAAAAGTAGATTATATTAGATTTATATAGATGCATTTTAAATTTCTTTATTATTTTTAAAAACTATAAATGTCACGTTTAGATTCATGGTGATGACCACGTGACTTCACAAGAAATGAGTATAGTTACTCTTTTAGTATTTATAGATATATTACATGGTTATGGTTTACTAATAATTATTCTTTTATAATATATAGTTTAAATGATGCTAAAAAATAGGAAAAAAATATCAATAATGCATTAGTATTAAGTTGGTGTAAAAATTTATTAAATTGATATAAAGTATAAAATGTACAGTTATAATGTAAAGACATATAAAATTAACATTTAAAAACTGATAAGTGTATCATATTTGCTTTTATAAATTTTTTTATTTGTTGTTATGTTATTATCAATCCATTAATACAGAAAAGATAAGTTTTTCCAAATGATAATTATTTATTATTAATTTTATAAAGTTAGTAAACAATTTATTAACGATTACATAATTTAAATAACATCAAATTTGTTAGATGATCATGCATAAATTAAAAGAATTTCACTTTCACATTTAATATATACTTAATTAAAACCTAATATAACAAAAACAAATTTAGAATTTAAAATTAATTGATGGTTACCTAAATTATTACATAACTAAAGATTACGTAGTTTACATAATATAAAATGTATTAAATAATATATTTTTGATAACATTCTAATTAAAAATAAACAAATATTTAAGATAAAAGCATGTATAAAACTTTCATCGTATTATAAAAACTTAATAAAAATTATAATATTTGTGATGATTTTAATTTTAAAACAATATTTTATTTAAATATTAGATTATTAAATGTAAAACTAAATGAAGATTATCATATTCTTGTATTTCATGTATAACGCAATGATATATACTTTGAAATCACACTCCTGTAGATATAGAAATTTTTTATTTATGTTTTGTTTTTTATAATTGATAAATAAAGGATCTTAAATTGATTATAATTGGTACTATTAAGTAATAATAATAAAAAGGTTTAAGAATATAAGTAGATATTAAAACTGTATACATTTTATATAACATTGAAACATGTAACGCTTAATTTAAATTTTAAAAAACAATAAATTTGTAGAATTTTTATAATAGAAAACATATAAAATATAAGAACGAAAAAATGTACCTAATTTGTCAACATGTTATACTGAGTATGATTTAACTAAAAAATAAATTTTGTAATACTATATTAATAGATAAATATTAATGATAGAAACATGTTTTAATATTTCAATTAAGCAATCAACAAAAAATAACAAATTAAATTAATATACAAGTTATACATCTGAAGAAATTATATATATTTTAATTATTAGTAAGCTATTAGTTTAATTGCGTTTAATATAATAATTTGAAGTGATTAATTTAAGGAAATAAATTAGGAAAGAAAGCTAAAAAACTATTTATTTATTCTTTATTAATTAAATTTATTCTTGTGTGGTTCTAAATTAGGAAAAAAATAGCGGGAAAATAAAAAAAGTGATGCAGTAAGAGATTGACATGTGGCAAGACATGTTCTCTTTTATTATAATATAGATTATAGATTATTTTAAAATGGTACGCCACAAGTTTACTTTTTAATTGATGAATTGAAAATTAATAATCTATACTATATATAATAAGAAAATCACATGGAGTTTCTGGATCATTGGATGGAAAGAAATCAATGGTCCAGATTAATGACAACTCATAATTATTTAGGAAATGTCTCTTATATCCTTAATTAAAATCAATAATTATACCTATATCATTTTCTTAATTTATTTTTCAAATTTACTAACTTAACTTAATTACATTAAATTTTCATTTTAATTTTTTCATTAATGGATTAATATTTACCTAATATAAATATGTGTCATTATTATCCTTAATGATCATAGTTAAATTCAAATGTAAAAATTTAGATTTAAATGTAGAAATGTAGTAAATAAAGTTATAATTTTTTGTTAATTATTTTGCTAACAAGATTTAAAGTTTAATCGATAAAACTTCAATTGTGAATATGATAAATTTTGATTGTTGATTTTCAGATTTCCAATTTATATTTTTATCATTTTCAAAATATATACACATTCACATAATTGAAGTTTTGTGTTTCTCACATTGATATTTTTTGCAAACACACATTATCTGTTTTTAATAATACAATATAATAATATTTTTTTTATTTAATATCAAACAATTAAGTATTTTTTTATTTTAATTTAACTAGCTTTCAATTTTTTTATTTTAATTATATATAAATTTTATAATAATTTATTAATATATTAAAAAATAGGGTAAATTACAATTTTCGTCCCTGTGGTTATACACAAATTATGGTTATCGTCCCTTTAATGATTGAATTACGATTACAGTACTTATAGTTGGCAATTTATTATGACTTTGGTCCCTTTGTCCAATATTTTTTTAAAATGACGATTTTGCCCTTTTACTTTTATTTCAGTTTTGGTCCTTGATCAAATTATTTCTTTTATTTCATTTTATTAATAGATTTTTATTCTTTTACTATTTAGAGTAAATTACAGAAATGGTCCCTGTGGTTTACATAAAACTTTGGATACAGTCCCTGTAGTTTCAATTTTGCATAAACGGTCCTTATCTTCACTGTTTACTTGCAAAATTGGTCCCTCTGCAGTTAACTTTAACCATGAAATGGTTAAATTTTTATAATGACCATTTTACCCTTTTCTTTAATAACATTTTGGTCCTTCAAGTTTGTTGGTCATTTTAGTTTTGGCCCCTCAAGTAAATTTTTTTATTTAACTCTATTTTACTAATTATTATTATTATTATTATTATTATTATTACTATTATTACTATTATTACTATTATTATTATTGTAACGATTATTATTATTATTATTATTATTATTATTATTATTATTATTATTATTATTATTATTATTATTATTATTGATTTAACTTTTTACATATTAATTTATTTGTTTATTAAGTTTTTTTATTTTAATTCACTTTTTAATCTAAATTATAAATTATTTATATCTTTTATTATAAGCAATTGTATCAAAAATAGAATCCATTTATTTTATATTTTCCCGAATGAAAAAAATACAAACATTTTATATTATAGTTTTCCAAACCAAAAAATTTTGAACCTTAAACTTTTATTAGTTTTTTCAAACAAAAAAATGTTACAAACCAAAATTTTGAACCTTAAACTTTCATTTTCTAAACGTAAAAAATATGAAAACCAAACCGTTTTTTTATTTTTATTTTTGCACTAAAACCCATTCTAATTTTTTGTTTTGAGAAACGAAAAGAAATACAAACCATTCTGTTGTTACTTTTTGCAAACGAAAAAAACTACGAATAATTCTAATTTCCAGTTTTTCCAAACAAAAAAAATTCATTTTTATTTTTCTGGTGTTTTGAATGAAACCATTCCCTTTTATTTTTTTCTCCGAACGGAAAAACTACCAACTATTATGTTTTTAAAGTTTTTCCTAAATACGAAATAGCGTGTAGTCTTTTTGTTTGGAAAAACTAATAAAACGGAATGGTTTGTATTTTTTATGATGGGAAAGTAAAACGTAGTGGCTAGAATAATCTAAAAATAAAAAAATACAAACCATTCCATTATTTAGTTTTTTTAATGAAAAACAACAAACCCTTTTATTATTTAGTTTTTCCGAACAAAAAACTTCGAACCATTAATTTTTATTAATCTTTAGTTTTAACATTTTCATATCGTAAAAAATACAAACCATTCCGTTTTATTAGTTTTTCCGAACAAAAAGACTACACGCTATTTCGTATTTAGGAAAAACTTTAAAAACATAATAATTGGTAGTTTTTCCGTTCGGAGAAAAAATAAAAGGGAATGGTTTCATTCAAAAAACTAGAAAAATAGAATGATTTTTTTTGTTTGGAAAAACTGGAAATTAGAATTATTCGTAGTTTTTTTCGTTTGCAAAAAGTAACAACAGAATGATTTGTATTTCTTTTCGTTTCTCAAAACAAAAAATTAGAATGGGTTTTAGAGTAAAAATAAAAATAAATAAACGGTTTGGTTTTCATATTTTTAAGTTTAGAAAATGAAAGTTTAAGGTTCAAAATTTTGGTTTGTAACATTTTTTTGTTTGAAAAAACTAATAAAAGTTTAAGGTTCAAAATTTTTTGGTTTGAAAAAGTATAATATAAAATGTTTGTAATTTTTTCATTCGGGAAAAATATAAAATAAATGGATTCTAATTGATACAATTGTTTATAATAAAGAAATAAATAATTTATAATTTAGATTAAAAAATGAATTAAAATAAAAAAACTTAATAAACAAATAAATTAATATGTAAAAAGTTAAATTAATAATAATAATAATAATAATAATAATAATAATAATAATAATAATAATAATAATAATCGTTACAATAATAATAATAATAATAATAATAATAATAATAATAATAATAATAATAATAATAATAATAATTAGTAAAATAGAGTTAAATAAAAAAATTTACTTGAGGGATCAAAACTAAAATGAACAACAAACTTGAAGGACCAAAATGTTATTAAAGAAAAGGGTAAAATGGTCATTATAAAAGATTTAACCATTTCATGGTTAAAGTTAACTGCAGAGGGACCAATTTTGCAAGTAAACAGTGAAGATAAGGACCGTTTATGCAAAATTGAAACTAAAGGGACTGTATCCAAAGTTTTATGTAAACCACAGGGACCATTTCTGTAATTTACTCTACTATTTATTTAATATATTTTCTATTTTTTTATTATATTATCTAGTTATTACTATTAAAATTCAATTGAAATAAAAGGTTATTCAATGTGTTTTATTTATTTATTTATTTATTATTATTATTAATAGTATTAATATTATTATTTTGTTATGATTTAAGTATTTACATGACTAAGTAGTAATCAATGAAAATAACTTGTACATGACTTAATTTAATATGTTGTATTTTATTTAATTATTGTTATAAATACTATTATTATCGTGCATACATATTGATTTTAGATATACGTTGAACTATTTATATATTTATTTTTCTAAATGTATATTACTTTTCATTTATAAAAATTGAAACTATTTATGCATTTAATTTATATATCTATTGTGTTTATTATATGTTACATTCATATAAATACTTATATATTTAATAATTTTTTATTCAAATTAATTTAATTATTTTGTTTTTATCTTAACCAAATATATAATTTAACGTGTTTTCTATTCTAATTTAATTATACCATAAAATTAATGGTCAGATAAACATTATACATATAACTTAAGGAAACTCATAATTGTTGTAATTATAACTTAATGAAATATATAATTATATTCATAAAGTTAAAAAATTAAATTAATTTATACATATAAATATGTAAAGTTTACATATTTTGTTAATTTTAAACTATATTTTTTGTTTAACAAATAGTAAATATATTAAATAAATAGTAAAAAATAAAAAAGCTATTAATAAATTAAATAAAAAGAAATAACTTGACCAATGACTAAAACTGAAATAATAATGAAAGGGTAAAATCGTCATTCTAAAAAAAATATTGGACAAAGGGACCAAAGGCATAATAAATTGCCAACTATAAGTACTGTAATCGTAATTTAATCATTAAAAGGATAATAACCATAATTTGTGTATAACCACAGGGACGAAAATTGTAATTTACCCTAAAAAATATGTATTTTCTAAATCAACCCATGTAATACATGAGTTGATTAACCTATATATTATAATAAAACAAAACAATTCATGTTATATGTCACTTCTACAATACAAGAAAATTTTATTTTTCCACATCTTTTTTCAAATTTAACACCTTAACTTAATTGCATTAAATTTTGACTTTATTTTTTCATTAATTAATTAGTAATAAATTAGATTTTGTAACATTTAAAATTAATGTTTACCTTAAATAAATATCTATCATTATTATCCATAATAATCATAGTTAGATCCAAATGTAAAATTTGAATTAATTGTGGAAATTATTATTATTATGTATAATAAAGGAAAACATCAAATGTCACATGTGATCTCTACGTTCAACAAAAAAATAATTACAACTTATAAAAAATAAAAGATAAATACAATTTAATATTTTTAAAAAAGATAAATATACTCTATTTTTTAGTCTGTAAATAATAAAAAATAAACACAATTATTATTTTTGTATGTTTTTATTTTTACTCATATACATTTATATAAATAAGTTTAATTAAAAATATCCACGTAATACGTGGATTATAAACTAGTTGAAAATATAAAAAAGAATGAATTTAAGACGTATATTTAGGAACAAAAAGAAGAGACGAAAATTTTTAAGGATAAGAGGTCAATTATCTTTCCTTAGCGTTAGGGTTATAAACTGTATATATATCATCACAATCGTCAATCGTCAATCGTATCGATTTGAACAGACTCTCGAGAAGCAGTTGGATCGATCAATCTTGATGGAGCTGTCTCAATCGAACATTTATCAGCTAATCGCGAAGTTATTGGATGGCAAATCAAGAACCCTAAACTTCGATAACCCAACAATCCCAATTTCATCCATCAAATCTCGAATCCAAAACCTCACATCCATCCCTACACACCTACAACTCCTTCTATCCAACGGGAAAACACTTTACGATGATGACGTATTGTACCATGGGGATTGTTCACCGCCAACGGTGCACCTCCTGCTACGTCTCCGGGGAGGTAAGGGAGGGTTCGGTTCGTTACTCCGCGGAGCGGCCACGAAAGCTGGGCAGAAAAAGACGAATAACTTCGATGCGTGTCGCGATATGAGTGGTCGGAGGTTGAGGCACGTGAACGCGGAGAAGAAGATGGAGGAGTGGTTGGCTGAAGAGAAAGAGAGGAAGCTTGAGAAGGTGGCGGAGGATTTCATAAAGAAGAAAGCGAAGACGGTGAAGAAGGTCGGCGGTGGCGACGGAGCGGAGAAGTATGTGGAGAAGTATAGAAAGGATTCAGCAAAGTGTATGGAGGAGGTTGATAAGTCGGTTAGGGAATCCCTTGCTGGTGGATTTCTGAAGTCGAAGAGGAAGGTTGTCGGGGCGGATGGTAGTGGCTTGAAATCGAAGAAACTTAAGATTTGGTAATTACTTTTATTTATCAATGTTGATTTATTTTTGTTTGAAAGTGACAAAGTCTTTAGGGGCATAGGTTGATTAAGACACATGAATTAAAGAACCTTTTTGCACTTTAGAAACCTATGAATGCCATAGAATTGAAGATGATGCCTCATCCATGCCCTTGACAATAGAAGGTAGAGCTCAATGTTATTTGTTCATGCTTGTGCTTATAATCAGGATTTAAGATGAGCATCATTGCTAGGGCAAATGGTTAGAAAATGTCTCTTATAGTAAGTACATGTAGAAAATTTAAAAACTAAGTGAATCTGCACAATTCTTGTGTAAAATGATTGTCTTGAGAATCAAACATGAAATGTTTGTTAAAGTCTGATTCTAGTTCAGTAAGTAGGTTTGAAACTGCAAGTAGTTTTACTAGGTAATTTTTATTCTCCATGTGGTTGTGGGAGACTCAGTAGATGTATGGAAATCATAACATTTACGGCCAAACTCACTATTTTTTTTTGAAACTTGAACGATTATAACTGTGAGGAGCAACGTGTATTCACTTTTATGTTTTTTTTCAACAATTGTTTTTGAGAATAAATTTGGTGGCTGCTATATTTCTATGGGACATAATATTCTTAATACTTGATGTTAGAAAAGAAGCTTTCTTACTTTTGCCACTATATAACATGCACATATATATTTTTATCTTGAAGGATGGGAAAGAGAAAAGTGGATGACAGTGATAGTGAGGACATGGATGCGGAAGATAGTGATGATGATATAGGTGAGGAGAACGAGAAATCTGTTGTTACAAACCAATCAGACTCCAATAAGGAAGCAGCTGAAAGTTTAGCATCTGTCAGTTTTGGAAAAGTTGAAGGAGAATCTTCTGTTGGCTGTTCTTCTGAGAGTGCATCGGAGGAAGAGGAGACTGTTGCAGGACAATTTGGATCTGCTAAAGATTCAACTGATGAACTTCGTCATGAAGGGGCTGATGCATCCGTGACACATGAAGAGAAGATGGAAAATATTTCAACTGATTCAATGGTACTAAAACTTAACTCTCTTCCTCTTGAAATGGAGAAGTCCACCAAACCTGAGTTTGGGGACCCAGAAGAAAGACGGTCTGAACTTCAGAACGCTTCAATTGGGCAAGAGGTTGGAACTACTGGTGTAGAAGTTAAAAATTCTGATTCTAAAGCTGGGACTGATGAAGAGAAAATGTCTTCAAAGAGTGATTTTCCCAACTTGGTGAAGCCACTAAATTTTGATGAGTTCAATTCAGCAGCAGAGATGGAGGTATGCTTCGGTTGTTCATCATTTATCCATGCATTAATGGTGTTTTTGGTAGAATGGAATCACAAGGAATGTAAAGTTGTAAACTAGGTGATTTAAATTGTTTTTCAAACCATGCAGAATGTGAATAACCAACCAAAAAATGAATTCTGTTCTCTTTTCCAATTTCTAGAGTTTACTCGGTCTCCACCTTTTGCTAGAGAAACAAGAGAAATGGCTTTTTAGTGTTTATTTAGCTATCTTTTCTATCAGCTTTAAATAAATATTATACTATACAAGTGAAACAAACTTCCAAACCATTTATATTCCTCATTTTAATTGCTTTTAACTCCACTCTACCAAACACTCCTTAAGGACATTCATTTCAAGTTCTGACGGTTTTCCACAAAAAATTGTCATCTGATTAATTGTTTTACAGTGAAACTGACAAAACTGTCTTTCGACAATACAGTTAGGTCACAATTCTAATATGCAAGGGACGTTACCTCTAGAAATTTTTAGTTGCATCGCCATGCATGCAACTTAGTGAATAAATTTTCATTCTTATCGGAGGATGTTCATCGTTGTCTATTTATGTATAAAAAATTTCAATAGAGGAAAATTATGATTACCATCCAAAACACTCTCTGCCATTACTCGAGATTTATATGGATATAGTTGTCAATGATCATTAATTTGTGAAAAGGCCCATGTTTACTATCTTTTTGTTCTGTTGACTTCTAGGCTCTAGGCATGGAAAGGCTTAAGTCTGAGCTTCAAGAAAGGGGATTAAAGTGTGGGGGTACTTTACAAGAACGTGCAGCTAGGCTTTTTCTTTTGAAAACCACACCATTGGAGAAGCTACCAAAGAAGCTGCTCGCTAAGAAGTGATTCAAGAATTCTTGACTTGGTTTTGTATCGTATATTTTGAAGGTTCCCATGTTCTGTTTGTCTGCTTATGACTTCATGTATCAAAGATCCTTAATTTAATATGTTAGTTCAGTTTCAAAGATTTATAGTTCTTTGTAAAATTTTTCTATCCGCTGAATTTCATTTGGGTATATAAGAATGTTTATATAAATGGTATGTGTGGCGTGTTAACTGTGCACTAATGATCATGATAAAAAGTATCTCACTCTTCAGGGACCCAACCGATAATGTGGAGGATGTAAGTTGCCACAATCAAAGGGCATGTGCCAGGGTTTGATACATAGACTTCCACTATGGATTTCTTGTCTCCAACTGCTAGGCTATCATTGTAGGGTCTGCTAATGATCATATGATTGATGTACGATATATGTTTTTTGGTCCCTTGATGTGCATTTTGAAGTAGTTGAGTGATTGATTTGCTGTTCAATTTGTAGCTCATCTATTTATTTATTTATACCTTTAGAGGTTGGTGCTTGTTAAATTTAATGCTCGTTGTATGCATGACTTTAGTATTGGGTGACTAGTTATTTGCACTTATTAACATCTACTCTTAAATCTGGATTAACTAGCCATCTCTGTAGAAGAATGCTGGGAAGGAAGTTGGCCTCTGTAGTTCTGTTGTGCTTTGTGTTAAGATGACTGAATTGGTACAGAAGACTGAACTATTATGTTTTTATTGATAAATACTAGCACGTACTCGTATCATAGATTGTGATCTTCAAACATTTAAACTATGAATTTTTTATCGGAGTCTTGATTTTTAAAATGTGCAGGAGAAAGGTGCATTTTTGCATACTGTGCAAAATTTTCACTTGGAAGTAGCGATTACACAGAGGTACACATCTGATCATCTCCTTAACAAGACATTATAACTACCATCTGTCAAAATTATTGCATCATTAATTTTAAAAAGCTGTCTGCAAACACGTACTGCTTTATGATATAATACTTGATTATTATTTGGTCAAATCATTGCGACCTGTCATAGTGTCATCATTGTGGCACAGTAGTGTTCATGCTTCTTGAAGTGTTGTCTCTCTCCCTCATTGTGACAGGTGGTCTTGTTGATAGAAGTGGCAATAACCCATTTGCTTAGAAATGGGTTGGGTTATGTTTCATTTCTAATGGGTCAAACCAGTAAAATAAACATTTTAGTAAAAAAGGAAATGGGTAAAGCGTTTTGGAAGTTATCCAAAGTGTAAATATAATGCATACAACAATCTAAATGGCAATATTAAATTAGACTTTCATTGAAATAAATAAGGGTTGAGGTCGCACAATACCAATGTACTTTTCCAAATGTATCGATGTGGTGCATAATTTTTTTTTTCTTACCAATATGATACATGTACCCTTTTGTTTTCTATTCCAGTATGGTACATTTCCATGCAGAGTAGTTTTTTATACAATAAATAAAAATTTAATTTTGGCAATGTTATGAAACACAAACAAAAATTTTACCTTTTATTAATTGGACAAAAAAGTTGTTGCAGGTACCCAACCCAACTTGATAGTCTCGATTAGTAATAAGATTACCTCTTGTACCCCCACATGCCAGGGCACCCGACTTATCCATATAACCTTCTTTAATGTTGAAGGATAGGACTACAAAACTGTGGTATCTATTTGGCCTGGAAATCTATGATATTCATTCTGTCTCCCAAAAATGCAATAATTGATTCGACACATAGATAAATAAAAGTTTTTTTCTGATAATCAATGCCTAAAATACCCCTTGGTAGGACAAAATTGGGAAAACTCGTACACCAGAATCAATTTCACTAAGTTTATGTTCTTGAAGAGGGAGGAAAGAAAGAGAAATAAAAGAAAGTTTATGTTTCTGAAAAGAGAGGAAAGAAATATAATTTTTTGTAATTTACATAGACAAATCTTCATCAGTCTTTTTTTCCTCACTTCCTTCCCATATTTGGAAGGAAACTTTTGGAGAGAAAACCATCATACTTTCTTTCTTCTTCTCTTGTTTTCCTTCCTTAAAAATGATAAAAGAACACAATTTTTTGTGATTTCCTTTCTCTTTCTCTGCTTCCCTTCCTTTTCTTTAGTTTAAATTGATTCGAGAACAGAGGGTAATAGTTAAGTTTGCAAAGGAATCTTTCCAGAAAAGAGAACTTTGCATATTTTGTGCCCAAAGATCAACAAATAAGGAACAGCATACAATTGGTGATATACCGATATTATGTCATTGTCGTTATAGCCGACTTTGAACAAGTCAGTTACAGCTATCCTCTGCAACCACCACTTGCTTGCCCTTTTGAATTTAAGGATGATTTTAATTTTTTGTCAAATCCTCCAGACACCGCTATCTGACTTTCTTCCAGCTGTTTTACTTTCCACTGACTATAAACGTTGCTTGCAGTGCAGAATTTAATTTATTCACTATATCGAGCAGTCTGATGAATTGTATTTAACCCGTTGATAGTTGTACATTGTTCTGGAATCAGTAACATAGATTTCATTCTAAGCTGTTAACTTGTGTATTGAAGGTGGGACACATTTTAGTATTTTACGTAGGATTTAGTGTTTTAAGTTGGATTTTCGATATCAGATGTTGATATAAAACTGACTGATTTGTTGCAGTCTGTCATAACATGCCAATTTCAAAAGAACAGAAGCATGGAATTCCAGAAAGTATTTAACAAATATATAAAAATGAAATGGAAGATGTTATAGCGTGACATGAGCTGGAGAAGGTGAATTTCTGCAAACTGGGCATGTCCCTTTAATTTTTAGCCACTCGTCTATGCATTCTGCATGGAAACAATGTTTACACTCCGGTATGCATCGTACGATCTCTGTAACATTGTACTCTGATAGGCATATAGCACATGTTGCATCATGATGTCCTGGGAGACGTTTGCTTTCGCCTAGAGCAACTTTTGTGTAGGATTCTATTGTCGATTGGTCTAGACCTATAACCAGATTGCCATGTGAAATTGTGGCAGATTCTGGCGTCACGGAGGTTGAATTCTGTGTTGCGTTTCTTGCAATCCAGGCGGCTACTCTTCTGTAGTCCCTACAGATATAAAATATGATGGCCATGGAGGCTGCTATGGCGGGTAGAGCCAAAGCCACAGATACGGTTATTATAGCTATCATAGCTTTTTTATTGCCTGAAAATGCAAATGTAAACAAGTGAGACTTGATTGGACCTAGTTAGGTGTGTTAACAAGCTCAAGGTTATAGAGTATCGGAGGGTGTAACTCCAATCCACCAAAGCATGATAAGAAAACTACAAAACCAATTTATCTGGTTTGGCTTATGGGTTCTGGCTGAGGTCATAGGTAGTTTATATATTAAAATGCTTCAGTTTTATTTGGGTGATTTAGAAGAACACGTACCAAGCAAGGGTGTTTTATGTTTTTGTTCTGGCCAAAAATAGTCCAAGACCCAACCACTTACAGTCTTATTTAGAGCAAGGAGAGGAATATCAGGATTTTAGAAAAAGAATGTCTTACCCTTTTCAGTATTCTCGAAGCATGCAATTTCATTCATTGTGGTATTTGTGTAACCACAAGTCCCGCCATTTGCTGCACATTCTTGACAATTAGGGTTATCCCATGTCAAAGATATATCCATGTTTAGGTTAGATGTAAGGCCTTCTCGAGTTTGATACCTCGATACAGGGCTCTGTAAAGAACCAACAATCCGGCAGAGTGTCTTGTTAGCCATTACCTCAGCGAAACCCACAGACGTAGTAGCTAGAGTAGAATGCGTAGAATTGCTGAGACAACCAACAGTGGTGAAACGAGACATTGTGACCTCAACTGGGCAGCTCAAAAGGGTGTAATTACGACTAGGAGAAGCCAAGAAAGGCGAACCAGAGACGTCTAAAGTCAAAAGTCTAGCAGCAGAACAACCTGATGGATCATAAACTTGGACAACTTGGGATCGATAATCAATGCTTCGTATGGAGAACTCTCCTGAATTTGGGAGGTTTAGTAGCATTTTTTCTTGCCTGTCACAACGTAGATCAAACCCAGGGTAGCCACATATGTCAGGTTGTTGGTCTAGCATACGAAAGGGAAACTGAACGGCGTATGCACTTGAGCCACAGAAGGAAGCTGGGCAGTTGTATGGTGCTGCTAACGAGGGCCGAAGAAGATGAAGTAGGAGTAGGAGATGAAACAAGATTTTTGAGTCCTCCATTAATGGTTCTTTCCAAAGATGGAAAGAGCTTATTGTGTATGATGAGAATAACCCTGTACTAAACTAATCATGTTTGACTTTCTAAGGTCAAATGTTTCTGGCTTTTTGAACCAATAAACAGCTAACCTACATTTGTTTATAAATAAAAAAAGTCAATGATAAATGACCTCTCCCTTTAAATATTTTCTGGGTGTATATATGACTAAATAGGATTTTCAATTTTTGATAGCAGTCCCTCATGTTTTGTATATAGTTGCATAGTTTGGAGACATGGTTTTTACACTTGATAAGGTGTTTTTTTTTTTTGCTTCATTTATGTTGATATAAATTAGGGGCCAAAAGTTTGTGTAACTACTGAGTTTACCTCTTTGTGATGAGAGGGCAACTATTTCGAGCCAAAATATTTTGTCCTAGGAGAGATGCAAGGTAAATGTCCAGTATTTTAGTGTCCTTGTAGGATTTGGGCTGGTTTCCCTGCCTGCATTTTTTTTTTCATTGTAATTTATTAAATAATTGATGTATTAAATATATTCAAAAAGCATGTTATAAAAATAATAATGTAATTCAGAGCATTTGAACATATCAAAAACCATGTTATAATAATGTAATCCAAAGCTTTTACAAATAATTAATGTATTAAATATATTCAAAGCTTTTGAATATATTTTGGTTGGCTTCCAACCTGTTTGATCTGTTATTTATCAAAATTTTCATAAATTTTAGTCATCGATACTTTATAGATAATATATAACTCAATTTTTCATTACTGGATATTGATATCAAACAAACTGACTGATTTGCTGTAGAACCTATTGTTACGTGATGTCTTTTAGAGAACAGAAGAATGGGATTGGCATGAAGTATACAACAAAAATGATGAAAATGGAAAGATGTTATAAGGTGACACGAGCAGGAGAAGGTGAATTCCTGCAAACTGGGCATGTCCCTTTCCGTTTTAACCACTCATCGATACATCCCGCATGGAAGCAATGTTTGCACTCGGGTATGCACCTTACTATCTCTTTAACGTTGTATTCCGATAGGCATATGGGGCATGTTGCATCATCATGTCCTGGGAGACGCTTGCTTTCCCCTAGAACGACTTTTGTGTAGGATTCTATCGTTGATTGGTCCAGACCTATGATCAAACTGTCACGTGAAATGATGGCAGTCTCTGGTGTGACCATGGCGGCATTGGGTGTTGTATTCCTTGTGGCTTCCCTCCTGTGCTCCCTGCAGATACAACATGTGATGGCAATGGAAGCTGCTATGGCTGGTAGAGCCAAGGCCATGAATACGATTTTCAAAGCTGTTGTAACTTCTTTATTGCCTGAAAATGCCAGATATAATGTGAGTTTCAACTGAAACTGGGATCGAATGTAGTTACG
Source organism: Centrapalus pauciflorus (assembly GCA_020465985.1). Taxonomy (NCBI): domain Eukaryota; kingdom Viridiplantae; phylum Streptophyta; class Magnoliopsida; order Asterales; family Asteraceae; genus Centrapalus; species Centrapalus pauciflorus. The sequence continues at coordinate 1,075,406 of JAANYP010003023.1, forward strand.
ATTGGTCCCTAATTTGGTTTGGGACAGTGCCTTTCTATCCAGATTTGAAAATATTACAAAGCTGATTTAGGATCTTATGGTTTCAGGCTGATGTCATTCGGTTTAGAAGGAAAGGAGGAGCCAAGAAAGGATGGTTTGTTTTCTGGCTCCTGCCAAAATTAGACAAAGACTGAACTGCTAAGGGTACGTTTGGTTACCGAAAATTTCTAAAATTTTCATCTTACTTTTCAAAAAAAATGAAAACTTGTTTATTTAACAACAATTTCAAAAATTTTCATTTCACTTTTTAAAAAACCACTTTTCATATTCTCTCTCTTACTTTTTTATCTGCTCTATATTTCATTATAATACTCACTTTCTCTCTCTTACTTTTCTATTACGTATCCTATTTTTCTTATTTTATAATCATCCATCTTGTTTTTCTTAAAACTAAAACTTTATCATCTAAACAAGTTTTCACTTTTCATAGAAACCCTCGACTTGAAAACTGAAATTGAAAAATGACTAGTTTTCGTTAACTAAACGCAACCTTACACTCTTATTCAGATCTAGGAGAATCCAATAAGAAAATCAGGATCATTGAGAGAATTCTTACCCTTTCTGGTATTCCCGAAGCATACGATTTCTTTCATAGTGGTATTTGTGTAGCCACAAGTCCCACCATTTGCTGAACATTCTTTACAGTTAGGGGTATCCCATGTCAAAAATATATCCATATTTAGGTCAGATGTAATCCCTTCTTGATCTTGATTCCTAGGTGCCATACCATGTAAAGAGCCGATGATCCGACCTGTGTTTTAAAAAGCGCGCCTCAGGCTCACTGAGGCGCGAGGCTCATCGAGGCTCAAAGCCCTGCGCAACACAAGCCGTTGCGAGCGTCTCCTTGTCGTTTCATTAAAATTGGCCTAGAAAAGAAGAAAATGAGTCGGTCCTTGATTAATTGTTAAAGTAATTCAAATTTGTAATGAAGATTGTGTATATTTTTGTATTTTGGTATTTTAGATTTTGGTATTTTACATTTTTAGTTGTTAAAGTAGTATTAATGTGTTATTATATATGAATTATGATACCAAAACAAGTGCGCCTCGCGTACGTGATGCGCACGCCTCACATCGCGCTTCACGCCTCAGGCTCCAGAACCCTTTTCGCAACAGTGCGCCTTACGCTTTTTAAAACCAAGAATCCGACAAGGGATCACGTTCATTGCCATGGCAAAGAATTCAGAGGAAGTAGCTAGAGTAGAATACGTAGAATTGCTAAGGCAAGGAACAGTGATTGAACGATTCATTGCGATCTCAACAGGACAGCTCAAAAGAGTGTAGTTTCGAACTGGGGAAGCCGAAAAGGGTGAACCCGAGACGTCCAAACTCAGAAGCCTCGCAGCAGAACAGCCTGATGGATTGTAAACTTGGATAACTTGAGATTGATAATCAATGCTTCGTACTGCAAACTCTCCTGAATTTGGGAGGTTCAGTAGCATGGTTCCTTGTCTGTCGCAACGTAGATCAAACCCATGATAACCACAGATGTCGGGTTGTTGGCCGACCATACGAAAGGGAAACCGAACAGCATTTGCACTCGAGCCGCAGAAGGAAACCGGGTAGTTGTACTGTGCTGCTAACGCTGGAGGAAGGAGATGAACTAGGATCAGAAGAAGCAAGAACTTGGCATCCTCCATTGATGTTCTTTCCAAAGATGGAAAGAGAAGGATTAGTGTGTATCATCATGAGAACAACCTTATACTAAATCAACAAATTTGACTTTCATGGTCAAATTTTTCTGGCTTTTTGAGCCTATAAAGTATAAACAGCTAACCTACATTTGTTATAAGTCAATGTTCCATGATCACTATCTTTTTATTTTTTTAGTGGTAAGAGGGACATACCATCCGAATAAACTTTAAACAATCTTCGGCTTACGTAATACCGTACACAAACTGCATAGAACATGATACAATTGTTTATTAACTGCATACCATTTTATCTTCATATTTATAAAATGCGATAACAGCTTCTTGTGTTCTTAAGTGGTTTTTTTAGTAACGAGTCGATTTCGAGTTTTTTTTTTTTAATTCAGTCTCAAATAATTTACAAGTTGTATCGTCTCGTTTACACCTTTAGTTTACATAGTTGGTTGGTGATGGGTCATTTATCGACTATAGTTGATTAGATTTCATTTGGTTTTTAATAATACATTTATTTATTTAATACTCTACAATGTGATATGATTTTAATATAATACTTAATATCGATGTTATATGAATCATAAAGTAATAAAATCATATTTTCTAAACACACATATGTGTCACATTCACAAATAATCACAATCGGGAATAATAAACCCCCAAAAAGAATTAGAAGGGGTTTAAGTGTAATAATCGTTATATGGTAACATTTATTCTTAATTGATTAATGTTTGTGTAGCTTCTTTATTCATTATTAATTTTCATCCTTTTTTTTCTACTTCAACATTTTCACTTTAGCCGTTAGGATGAACGGAGTGTTAACAAATATTGTCAGTATTAGATGTCATGTGGCATTAGTAGTTCAGTATTGTGGGAAACACCGTCTCCTTTCTCCCATTAGAGAGACCCAGATTCAGGGTCCCGTGCCAAGTAGCCGTTGAGGATATGGTCGTTTGATTTTTTTTTTTTTTATAATGAACCTATAAATATCCATACTCTACATTCATTTTTATTCACACCAACAACATATATTCTCTCGATATCTACTTACTTTCTTCCACTTTGTTTGAAATGGATCGAAGAGTCTTTAAACAAACCGTTTTAACCGAGAGAGAGAAAAAAAATGCAAAATTTTCAGTCTCAAATCAACCTCTGTCATCCCAACAATCTCCCGACTATTAACATAAAGTTCCAGAAAACATGTATCAATCCCAATCCGAATTCTATCAAGTATCAACCTCAAGTTATATCAACCATTTATCAATCACAACTTGAATTCAATTACCCTCAATATTCTTTGAATGACTTTTACAACTACTTTAATCCGTTCAAACTTGTTATTGTTCACTTAAAAGATTACGAAGAAGAAGAAGTATAGGAAACACAAGTGTTCTTTGATGAAGAAGACACGAAAGAATCTATATAACACACGCTGTGAGTGACTACTGCATGAAGAACGAGGGACGAGCCAAGGGAGACAAGACGTGGGGTGCCGCCGAAACAAAGGACCTCACATGAAGAATTCATGTTAACCCAAACAAAGGTTGGCATTCCGAAAGAAAACTGGGAATAATCAATGAAAGAACGTAGTTTTGAAAGAGGATTTTGACTCATTTGCACAACTTTTGGGTGGAATGGATTATGGATCACACCACCCACCTATTAAATTCAAAATAAAGTATATGAAGGTGGTATTAGCCCGTAAGGAGAAATTAGAAAACATTAGGGGTGAGAGTTTTGATATAATAGTTGTATTTTATTAATTAATTTCAGTAGTTGTATATTTTTAAAATAAAATTATGCAAAAAACCAATGCTTTTCTATATTTTTCAATTAAATTTATGTACCAATAAGGTTTTCACAAAAGTCTCTCAGCTTGAATTTTTTTTTTTTTTTTTGTTTAAAGAATTATCGATTTTTATGAGATTTTTGAGGAGTTTTTAGTAAGATTTTGTTAAGTTAGGAGACTTTTTAAGTAAACATTTTTTGTATGATGATTTTACGAAAATGTTTTAGGTTGATAAACTTGTATGGATGTGTTTTTGGTGCAAAGGCTTGGTCTAAAAATACTAAAATTATAATGGTTTTTTGCATGGTTTTATCTTTTTTTTTTTTAATTTCATAATTTATTTTTTATTAATGTAGCAGTTTTAACTATTAATTGTTATATATGTATGTATGTATGTACCCACACATATTCTAATTTTAATTTTTTTATAGGAAAAAAGGTTAATGGGGTGATGGGATGAAAAAATGGTTTACTACTGTGATTTAAATAGGCTAAGAATATGGAAGAAATAAAGAAATTAAAATTGATGATTTCAACATGCTAAAATCACATTCCTTACGTAATGAACTATTCAATTACAATACTATAAACAAACACAATTTTCATTTTATAGTGATAAATCATTTAGTTCCGTCTGTTATTTTTGCATAACAAACACCACCTAAAATGAATAAGTTCCCGTATGCTATTTATCAAATAAACCAAAATGACTTACGATGACAAAACAAGATTCTTTTATAAAGAAAATATACTATAATAAAATAATAACAAAATCAAGTGTTATTTTGTAAAGATCTAAACACAATTGATGAAAATAAATACTTAATAAAACATGAGTTCCATGAGGACCATCTAATGGTTTTTCTTGATAAAGACGCACGAAATTGTCAACGTTTCTTAATTGTAGCATATAAATTTAAAAATTAAAACCATCGACCAAAAACATTTTTTTTTATTTTAAAAAAGGAACCGACTTTGTAAATCATTGATAAAATATAAATCTAGTGAACATCCAAATATTTTTATTTTTTAAAAAAATAAGTGGATTGGTATCATCAATTTTCCACCCATTTTAGTTTGAAATTTATAATTAGAAAATAAGGAACAAAATAAACAAGTTGGAAGGATTGCCATTGGATTATCAGGCCAAATTTTGAGTCCAAAAGAAACAGATTGGATTGGCTACTTGGGTTGCCCTGTAAGATGTTTTATATAATTTTCATAAGTTTAACTTCTTTCACTTTTAGATTGATCTTGAAAATTTACCAATTTTATCTGTTTCCATAATTTGTCAAATTTGCTGCCTCTAAGTCTCTGACCACCACCTCCAGGAGACAGTGGTAGAAACAGCTGTGCCTACTAGAGTATTAGAATGGTGCGGCGGCATTCGTGGATGTCGGGGGAGAAAACAGATGGTATCAACCATCGTTGGTTCCCCCGCTTTGTATACGGAACCAGAAAACTACAAATAAAAATCAAATTATTGTCAAATCAATAGAAACCGATCAATAACGGGTGCATAAATTGACATAACACCAAATGCATTCTTTTTGGGTACTGGATAGGGCTGATTTAGATTTGTGTTTTGGCCAAACCGAACTATTGGTGCTAAATTGGTGAACCACATCTAGGTGACAATACAATATTATTTATTGCTTGAATGTGAAAGAAAAAAGAAGAAACAGGTGTATAGTGTACTTCATGCAGCTGCAATTTCATGTTGTACAGTTATTTGCATAATTGCATATAACAATTTACAACTCATTGAAGAAAAAAGAAGTCTAGACCACTGTGCTAAAAAAAACCTCATTTTTTTTTACCAGAAACTAATTGCTATCTTTTGAAGAAACTTAAGAAGTATCCTTACCAACAACAAAGACAAGTGTACGTTTGACGACTCATCGTACATTTTGCAAATTTTTTTCTTTTTGTTATCGTTTTCTTTTGTTGATGTATATGTATGTGGATATGCGTGTTTATTGCCTGTGGTTCTGCCTAACCAGGTACATGAAGTGGGACCATACTGGCCCTTTACAAGGAGTGTGAGAGCGATTGGAATTTGTTGGCGTTGATATTTAGAGCAGCTGTTGGGAGATGCGAATCGAGACAACTTCACCAGTGTCTCCAGATGTCATTACATGGTATTTTATGTGAAGGCCTGCTTCTCGAGATAAAAATAGTCAATTTAGGTTGGTGTATGCAACTTTTCGGGTTCAATGGAAGCAAAGTATGATTGGGAAAATAACAATTAGACTGTATATTGTAATACTCGAGAATTGAAGACTTATGTTACCTTCGTTTTCTTGTAAATTGGTGTTGATAGCAACTGCATGGTAAGTTACCATAGCTTTCGGCTGCCAGTCATTGAGATTCCCCACCCATGACTTGAGATTGAACAGGTCTGCGCAAAAGTTTAAATCTCAGTATGTTGGACTATAACAATACCAAGAATTGCGTTGCTCTTCAGTATTCTTCCTCAAACAAGGTTTTATGAAAACATGACAATTCTGGCACTGAGTTATGATAAACACTAGCGAAATATCAGTCAGTGAAGCGAGAAAGTCATGACATGTATGACTAATTTGAATTGTTGTCTGTACTGATTAATGGTTAATTGAACTAGTTGGAAAAGAACAACGTTTACCAGCTGTGGATGAACTCCTGAGATAGTTGATGTCAAAAATGCCACCAGAAGCACTGTCTACATGTTTTCTAACATCATGAGATCCTACCAGCTTGTACTCCCAGCTTCCCTTCTGGTAACCCTCAGTGAGGAACAGTTCCAAGTGTCTGGCATCCAATACCTGCATTGTTCCTGCAAGAAATACAACCAATAAATTGAGAAATAGCTGCACGTATGAGTTCTGGTTGGTTACTGTCTCTGCTGATTTTGTAGCTTTAGGTGTTTTCTCACCATCACATGTGTTCAGGTCACAGACAGGGCACCGAACAAGCTGTAAATCTGAACACAGGATTCCATTTGGGGAAAAAAGGAGTTCATATAAGTAACTGTCGACAATGATCAAGATTTGATGAACTATGGGATAGTTTTGCAAGATGATGTTACCTGCTATCCATATTCCAGTTTTGATGTTGTGCAATATACAAGACCCATATGAATTCAACATATTCTGCATCGTATCTTCCTTTGGAAGCTTTGAAGGGCAGCTAAGATTCTCCATGAGGAATGCATCTGATGAGTCGAAGCAAAATGCACCGATTCTCATCCAATCTGATATGCAAATTAAAAATAAACAAGAGAATGTTGTGTTAAATGTTTTTTATATCCATATAGCTTAACATCATGATGTTTGGAAAACTGGAGAGCAAATTGTCACAGATTTTACCTACATATTTTATAGTTTTTCCTCTACAATCTTTAGTTGTTGTTTAATGCACTTAGGTGGTAGTTTTTATGTTCTTACAGTCAGAGAATGAAATTTTCAGTATGCTTTGCTTTATGATCCAACACCATAGCTTATGAGAACTAATCCATTACCAATTTTGATAGGCTAGTGTCATATATTTTCAGAATAAAAGCATATCGACCAAATGGATGAATACTTTGCATGTAGCATAGAGCATTGTTAAAGAACCCTTAATTCATTTGCTAATGGCAAGCATATAAACACTTAACTACAGCAATTGACATTTGAATATGTGATATGCAACAATTCAACAAACTCTTGTACGTTTTGTAATATTAGCCCAGTTCAGATAGTAAAAGTTCTATTTAAACTCATAGGTTACCAATATGCTTTTCTTTCTGACGAAAGGCATAAGAATGGCTTCCACCTGCATAATCAATCAGTGATATTACATACACATTTTTACAAATGCACTAGGAAGGAAACTACAAGACGATCAATGTAAAGCATATAGTAGGCTTTAAGCATACCAAAAGCTGAAGCATAAAGCTTGGTCCATTCAAATGTTGTTTCAGAGCAATCAGGGACCTGAAGATCACGCAAACAAGCAAATTTCCAAACACTATCATCCATTACAACACGAAGGAACCATTTGCTGGTTGATGCCAGCATCACCAAAGACTTCCCATCTAAATACTTTGCAATTTCTGTCCATATGTCCTCCTCATGCCTACATCCGGTGAAAAGAAAACCAACATAAATTAGATGAAGTTACTCCGAAATATGAAGTTCCTTCAACTTATCGTGAGAGCATACACAATCACAAACACAGAAACGTGAATGATATATTTACTTAAATTTGTAAACCAACAGATCCTTATAAAATGGTTACAGATACTATTCATGTATTTGTAATTCATACAAGTGAAAACACACACATTTATGACTGTCTCTCAACTGAATTGATCTTTCAAAAGATGCGTAAACCATAAACTCATGAACGTACAGTTAAAGTAGAGGTTATGGACACAGATTCAGGCTCATTTAAGTAATCAATCAAACTTCATCCATAATTTAACAAACGACTTAAAATTATCTTAATTAGCAAACTACGACTTCAAATTAACAGAAATTAGCATTCATAATCACTACAACTAATCAAACACATGAACTTCGATTATTCATACACAAACTCAATGCAGGTAACTCTTCCAAATGAGCTAATATTGGTTGTACAAAACTATTAAAAGATATACCAAGAGATACACGAAGTGATGAGATAATACCATGAGAATGAAGAGAGAGGTGCCGAAGAAAAACGAGGAGACGCGCAACAGCAAATCGATTTGGATCCACGCAATCGTTTCCCCATTTTTGTTGTTTGAAATTCAAACAGAAAGCTTCAATTCAAATGAGATTTTTGAATTGGATGCGTCTTTTTTTAAATTTATATATATATAAACAACGCGGGAAGAGTCCACATGACCTCAAACGACGTACCGTAGTGGACTACTGGTAATCTGGTATACGATATGAATGAATCCGTTACCAAGCAATTTTGTCGGGTCATATTCATCTAAAAAACCCGGCCCAAATGGTCATGGATCCAGTGACTCTTTTTTACTTACAGGGAATGTTTGAAATTCAAATACAAAGCTTCGGATGTGTTTTGTTACCAAAAATTTTGAAACTTTTCATATCACTTCATAAAAAATGAAAATTCGTAAACTTCACAGCAATTTCATAAATTTTCATTTCACTTTCTAAAATACCACATTTTTCTTATTACCTAACCTATGTTTCTTTATAATACTGTATTTCTCTCTCTTACTATTCTATTATCTATCCTATTTTTCTTATTTTATAATCACTCATCTTATTTTTTAAAACTAAAAATTCAACAAGTTTACACTTTTTATAGATTCCCTTGTTTTTTTTTCCTCAAAACTATAACTTGAAAACTGAAAATGAAAAATGATTAGTTTTCGTTAACTAAACGCAACCGAAAACTTCATTCGTTACCCGTACACTATTTAGTCTGTTTGCTGATTATTTATTATCATAATAATAAATTTATAAAAGTTGTTATACTAGTTGAAACAAACATAAATGATCTGTAGTGCAGAGAGTAAAATAATCAAGTATTGGACTATTTTACTTATAGGGAATGGATCCAATAGTGACTCTTTTTTTATTATGTATATGTGTGAATCATCATTTCATAAATGGTTCTCTAATTCTTTATTTGATCAAACTCTTTATTTATATTTCATGAGATACTTTTTTATTTTTTCAACAGGACTAGTTGTGTAAAATAATGATGTATTTTCATATTTTTATAAGTATTCTGATTGTGTTATCATAGAAAATTATAAAAATGCTTATATTAGTTAAAACATAAACATGTCTAGTATAGAGTACAATATTTAACTATTTACTATTTTACTTATATTTCATAATATAATTCTCAAATTAAAACAAGCTAATGACAGTTTCATATTTTATCAATAGTTAGTAAATATTAATGATGATGAAAAATAAAATATATTATTATATTAATAAGAAAATGAAAACATATTATTAGTAATAGTAATGATAACTTTTATAGTCGCCGATTATAATTGATGATAAAAATAAAAGCATTAACTCTTTTTCAATAAGATAAACGCATCCAAACAATTTTTCTATGATAACTAGTTATCATTATTTTAAAATTTTCAATGTTACAAAACATCTTCAACACACATATAAAGTCTAAGACCATTTGTAGTAGAAAAACCATAAAATAAGAATTCACATTATTAATATTATTCTTTTATTTTATTAATTTTAATAGATAAAGAAGAAAAAAAATTAATTTATTCATCAAGAGAGCCCACGTTATAAAAGAACTAAAAAACAATGAAATCTCTAAAAAAGTTACATTTGGATTGGCTGGTAAATGACAATGGAAAATCCCAATCAATTTTTTCTCATTTTCTCAATAAAGTTCCAAATTTTATTTTTTCCAATTGTTTAAGTCTCTAAACTATGTTTGTCTTATTCAAACGTATATATGTTTGACCGGCTACCAGATTAGTCAATAAAATACAACTCTGATAAAACAAAAAGTTTAAGATATTAATCGCTAAAATATGGAAAGGTGGTTGGTTTTTTTTACAACATTAAGTCATTAATCAAGTGAAAAAACTAAGAATACTTGTTTGCTAACCGGTCAAACATGTCAAATATACACTTTTGAATAAAACAAAAATAGTTTAGAGACTTAAACAATAAGAAAAAAAGTTTAGTTGAATGAGTTTTTTCCGTATTAACCCAATAATCAATTATCATAGGTTTCCAGTAGGGGTGAGCTCGGTACCGTACCGAACCGAACCGGTACCGATACCGAAAATACCGAAACCGAATTATTAGTTTTGGAAGAACCGAATACCGAACCGTATAATTTTATATGGTGCCGGTTCGGTCCCGAATACCGAATTTTAGCTAATTACCGAACCGAATACCGAACCGAAAGTACCGAATACCGAATTTTAGCTAATTTAAAAACCGAATACCGAACCGAATATATTAATTCGGTACCGGTCGGTACCGGTACCGGTTCGGGTTCGGGAAATGGTACCCGTCGCTCACCCCTAGTTTCCAGTCATATAGGTGTTCAAACTACAAACCATTTGATTGCTATTTCTAGTTGTCGTTCGTACAAAGAACTTACAACCCATACAAACAACTATTTTCAGATGCTCTCAACATCCCCTTTAGTTTGTGTACTTTAGATGATGCATTTGGTAGCGTAGACAGACCAACTGAAATCAATTTATGCATGTAAAATCACAATTTCTTTTCCAAATCGATAGATATGTTCTTTTTCTTTTGTTTGCTTTTTTTTTTTTCCGGCATCCATCATCAAATGAAACATTATAAACCCCGAAATTTCTTTTGTGTATAAAACAAAAAGAAAAAGCCAGAACCCACAAATCCAGGGATTCAGTCAAAGAATTCTTTCATTGAATTTTGTCATATGTAATAACTATCGACGATTAACCGATTGCTACAGTTTCTTATGGCTTGTCTAAGCATAAAAACATGTACCTAAACTTTTATACGAAAAACTACAGTTAGAATTCAACGTTTGTTTGCCTAAAAAGTATAAAACAAGCAAGAAAAAGGATGTTAGCTTTATATGCTCGGTAAGTTCTTCTAATGCTTCCAGAGGACGGTCATGCAGCTTATGGTCTTCTCGGAAAAGCTTTTAAGTTTGTCTTCTGATGCCCAGAGAGGACAGTGTATGCCCTTTGTATAATAAGGGTAACAGTAATGAATTCTCAGCATAAAACTAATTCATAAAATTTCGACAATTGGGAGCTCTACATAAGCAAGGGACTTTAAGTTCATCCTGTTCATCTTGATCAAACTTGTAGTCATACCTGTCAGAAATTTTTTCAAAGTTAAGAGTGTCGAATACAGTAGTGTTTAATTGCCTTCGAGGCTAACACCCTAGAAACAAAATCCTAATGTAAGGAAATTTAACATGTAAAGTTAAAGTGTTATTTTCAACCCATTTAGCTTTGAAAATGGTCAATTTCGGTTTATACATTATCTCCAGATGGTCAAATGGGGTAAAAGTCTAAGCTAAAAATGAAACAGATCAAGCAGATCAAAAGTCACACAAATCCAAGATGTATTTACATATTTACATGCTTACAACCTCCTATATTTTATTAATAAGCCTAATAGCATTAATTTTTTATTATCATATTAAGTACATTAATTATTTTATATCATTCTAAAAAGAAGGTTGGTCGTTAAACTCAATTCGGGCAGTGATCAATATTTTATTATCTACTTGTCCTAACCAGTTACCCAGCGCGGCCAACCTGTCCATTAACCACCTCTACATTTGTCCAAATCACTTTTTTGATTTCTTCGATATACGGAAACAGATGCCAAAAAAGGCAAGAAGAAATCAAAGAACCGAGTAACCCACAAGCTTCTAGTCACAAATGACTAAGCTTATAAGTCTTAAGTTAGTTCAAAGCTCACCCTAGAATACAACAAACAGCTTTAGGTGGTAAAATGGTCAGCTCAGGTAAATCACAATGTAACCCGTCGTATGAATTTTATAAACAATTAATACATTAATTATGATTACAAACACTAACCACTTGACCTAGATCAAGTGGCCACCGCCAAAGGGGGGGGGGGGGGGGGGGGGGGGGGGGTTCCCATTGGCCAAGGTCTCGAGTTCGAGCCTTGTCAAGAGCGTTTCTCCTTAGATGGAGGTGTGGAGTTTGGTCCTCACCCTTAAGGTATCTAACAAGAAAGGTGCTAACCACTAACATTAGCCGTTCAAAAAATTTTAGGATTACAAACACTTACTAAACTAATGACCCAATTTTTGAGTTAAACAATTCAAGAGGTTGTATTGTAACCATTATAGTATATATGAATGACCTTTCAACTATTCGACTCGTTTCCTTTTTTAGCCACCTTCACCAACCTCTACCCGTCTAACCCCTTATCAATAAACTATAGACCCACTTTCACATAAATGGGTTAAAAATTGTGGCGTCTAAAAAGCCTATATGAATGTAAATTTGATGGTCCAATTCTGTTTTATAGTTTCTCGGATAAAATAAACACTAGACAGGCAAACGGACATGAAAAAATAATGAAAAATGGGCCAAGCCGAACCAATGACCTGGTCACAAAATAATGACCTTGTCGGTTACTCGATTGCTCCAAGGCTCGCCCTTCAATTGAAAACCTTAATGAAAGTAATTTTGAGGTCCATCTGTTTGGCCCATTTTATTGTTTTAGTTTTCTCAAAAAGTACAGGTGGACCACACATGCAGATGATAAATGAAAGAATTAGGGCTACTTAAGTGAACCCATAAGAGTAAGATAGAGAGGGAAGACATACGTTAACTCATTGCCAGCACATACATTGGTTTTAGCTATAAGAACTATACGGCTCTCATCTGCACCCATACTCAAAATCCTAGCATAGCAGTTCGGCATGCACTGCAAGGAAAATTGAAGTTCATTCATGTTATTAAGTGATTAGAAAATACATCTAACCACAAGTCTACAACATGTAATGCATCACAAGTATATGCATGTCAACCTTTTCAACTGATATCCATTTTGACTTTATTGTGAACTTCAAATTCTCCCATATTAGTAGTACTTGTTAAGCCCCACAGTGTTCTTGAGGATTCTCTTAAAGAAGGGGAAGATAGAAAGATAAACAAAATGATGAGTTTGTCTTCTCAAGCTTTTTTAAGAACAGAAAAATAGGAAATCAAAACAAAAACTGTGTTCTTGAGGTTTTCTTTTAAAGAAGGGTAACTGGCTAAGAGAGGGAACACCAAAGGAAGTAGTGCTCTCAAGTTCTTTAAAGGAGATTAAAAGAGAGAAAGGAAAGGAAGGTTTCATGATTTTTCCTTCCAAACCTTTTTTCGTGATTTTGGAACGATAAGGAAACAAAATATTAAAATTCCCATCACTCGAATTAAACAAGAACCACTTTTCCTCCCATATTTTCTGTACTTCTCCTTTCCTTTCTTTTTTCCTTCCCTTCCCTTTCTTTTCTCGTTTCCTTTCAAATTTCTTTTTTTTCCTTTCTATATTTCTTCTCCTCTTCTTTTCTTTCCTCACCAAACTTGGGAACATACTTTATTTTCATTACAATAATATTTAATAAAGGTATTGTAAACTACTTCATTTTTGGAGGACACATGAAAAAGAAGTGGTTTGAACATGATGTACAACGGGCCAAATTATAACTTTTGTATTTCATGGACATGGCATAATATACATGTGTAGGCAAACAAATGATCTTCCAAAATAATTTACAAACATTGTTACAGATAGAAAAAGTTGGTTTCCAATTAAGTTTGAACGTTCGCAAATGTAAAGGACGTGTATTCTTGTCTGAAGAAAGAAAAACTATGCACTCAGAATAGGAACCATACCGAGTGATTGATCAGTCGTGCTATATTCCCTTTATATGTGGCGTCAATTACTATGTCATCACTGACCTTAAAGAGCTGCAAATGAACTTCAGTTCAATACTCTATCGCAAGAAAACTAGAATGTAATATAAAGCAAATAAGCATATATAAGTGTTTTGACTGTCATATGTAAAAATAACAATGAAATAAATTTGAGGCTAGCCAAAGCTGAGCTCTTGCTAGGTTCACAAAACAATTTGCCTCAGACTCAGCTTGTTGTTTGTTGGGCTTTGAAAACCTCAAGTTTGGGTTGGCTCACTAGAGGCTCAAGGTTTACTTAGACTCCTATAGGTTGGGTTAGTATGGACTACTGGCTCATATAGCTCAAGCCTTTTTACTTGAGTTCTATATGCTGAGTTTGTAACTTTGTATCGGTTCACGTAAAAGTAAACTTAGTAATAAAAAAACCCTCTTGTAGGTTTGATAGGCTCAGCCCATTTAGGCTTGTCAGATTTACAAGCTCAAGGCATACTAAGATTGAGCTCAGCTTTGGTAGCTCATGAGCACTCACCAGCTGGAAAATAGGTATTTAACTTTATAGTATAGTAAAAAATAATTAATTGCAACAATTTTCATGAGACAGATAGTAGGTGATTCCGGCAACACAAGACTAACGATTTGGTGTAGTCATTGATGAGTGACGTCATTTGAATTAATATAATTACAAGGAATGATAAAAAATAACTGACTCACATAGCAATCCTTGCCTTCAGAGCGATAGCGCGTCTCCCTCAAATCTGCGACACTGCGCCTCACCTGCTCACCACGATATTCAAGCACCTGCAGGCATACACATGCAACCACAAAATAAAAATTCAAACTAAGAATATAACGACATATTAACAAAAACAATGCTATTTTATACGTATTAAACATACGAGGGACATTTTAGTTTACTTATTTTGGGTTGGTCTAACTTCCTACACTAAAAAACTTATCACAAGAAGTAGACATGAAAAAGGATTTTTATGCTCTCCACCCATGAAGAAGTACAGATTAGGCATACAGTTCTAGAAAATGTATAAATACTTGTCGAATGTCTGAACTGTCATCCTTTTCTGTGATAGGAAACTAGGTGGACTGTGACAAATAACTTGACAAGTATAGGATAGTTTGACATGTTTACGAGACATCGCAAAATGAGAATTGTCGCAATTGACATTTTTCAGAGGGAGTGTATTCAAATATAGTCTGTCGGATGGCTGAATTAAACGCAGCGCAAGGTGTAATATAACTGCTTTACATATTTGCATCAATAAGAATGAAAAGACACTCGTTGAATACTTCAACTGCAAGAAGTTTCCTCCTCCTTCAATAGTTTCAGTTTTTGCTTCTAAAAAAATAGACATAATCACGTTGACAATTCCAAACTTATGTCACATTTTATTTAGTGTCATATTAGTACAATACAATAAAAGAACCACAAAAAGGAAAGAACACTGGATTTCCCTTTTTAGGATTATTATACTTCATGAATTAAGGATCAACATAAGTACCATTTCTCCTTCTTGAATCTTCCGCCGTGCAAAGAGGCCCCATCCATGTATTGAGGATTTACCAAAACAGACGCGATGCTTTTCTGTCCTCTGGATTATAAACAAATCATTTAGAAGGTCTTATCAGAAGGGTCCAAAAATATCATTTGACCAAGCGGAAGTGATACCTGCAAACAATGAAGTCTTTCCTTGAACGTAGAGAAGTTGTTCAAATCTTGAACATCCTGCAGATAACATACGAACTTTGCTCATTAACTAGTCCAGCCACGGAAAGATACAGAACTTTTCAGTTAGAAGACATTTATCCTTGACAGAACATACGCTTAAGTGATCTGACTTTAGTAGCCATTGTTCTTAGGCATTGGTTTCAAAATAGCAAAGAAAACCAACAAAAAGACAGTTGAAAAGAGAACACTTTCGCCAAACATTTCAAAATTTCCTATTTGCCCCCGGATCTTTGGTAAGGTAAAGGTGAAACTGGTACGTCTTAAATTCTGGGTTTATTTTGCAAGTAGAGTGTTATTTTGAAAATCAAATGCCAAATATGATGGTTACTACTTACAAAAATCAATCAATCAATGTACTTTATCCCATAAAACAGTTCATTATAAAATTTCAAAAGATTTTTCAGACTTTTATCGTTAAACTTCACTTTGATTAAATACAGAAACAAAACAAATATTTATCCCATCTTTCAAAAACTAAGGGCGATTTAAGAACATGAAATTATCATAAAGACTCTTTTGAGTGAGATCAAATGTAAAGCATAATCCTTTTTGGAACACAAGTAGTTCAAAAACATGATGTGTTTGAGTATTGAATTTACTCTCTGTGAATTTAGGCAATCTATTGCATCTATGGAATGCTGGATTGGCCTCATCAACCGATGGAATATTGCCTGCTTTACACCATTCTGAAACAGAGAATAGCTAACAAGTGAGTATAAAAATGGTCCTGGTCCAACTTCAAATATGATCCAAATATAATAACGTTATAAATGGCACATGTAGGGTGATCTACCTTAGTGATTGAGCTTTTGTAGATGCAACACCTGGCAGCAGAGAGTGATTCGGGCTCATCATTCTCAGCAGTTGATGAATCAGAAAGTTCCACCTTTGTACTCAACAGGAGCCTCGAACCCCTAAAACTCTGTTTCTGATGCTGCTTTTCAAGCAACCTCTTTGCACAAAAAACCTCAGAAGCGGTCCTGATGACAATACCAGTATCTGCTGGGGTTCTGAGTCAAAATTAAAAGCATGACAAAAACTTGACTTTAGAAACTAATGATTAATCACTTTTAATCAGTTTCAGATGTAAAACATGTATTTGAGCAAGGCTTTCATTATTCTTCAATGACCCATCATTGCATATGAATACCCCTAAGGAAGAGAGAGAAATATAGAGAAAGAGTAATAGCATTACCTATGGACAGCACAGTATGGAGTCCACTTGGTGTTATATATCCCCCCCTTCTCTGATGAATGGAGCTGAAGACATGTTGGAAGATGAGACATATAAGACGTTAATCTTTACATGATAAAACATCTTTGTACAGCCAATAAAATTTACCCCATGTCCCATAAAAAAGGGTGCTCAATGAATCATGTGACTTTAGGGAGGACCATGATTAATTTGTAATGACATAAGAATAAAAACAAGGTTTTTTAGTGTGAAGAGTTCTGAAAAAATAAACGGTGTGATTTTCACGGGATGAAGTTATGCATATATTTTTAGACGATACAAAATGCACAATGAACTGGTTGCTTTAACAAAAATGCTAAATAGAATTACAGTGGTATCATGACTAGCTCCAGTTATGCCCATAAAAACAATGATCGAGCTGATAACCTGATATTTTCTTGAAAAAGAAAAGAAGGAAAGTGCAAGTCATAAAACCATAAGTGCATTATTCCTTAAAGCGAAGTGAGGAAACCTACCTCCACACAGTACCCAGCCCTTGAAGCGCACATTGCATGAAAAGAAGTAGCACACTTGCAACACTGTATGCAAGAACCATGAACCTGTTTGCAAATGACACATGTCTGCAATTTAACAAGAAAAGGGCACAATTACAATTAGATGATATGAACTATCCATTGTGCAATCATTTCACTGATGTACATACCTTCACAAAAGAATCAGGTGGAATCCGAAGAAGTCCCGTTGCAGGCTCCATTTTTTCGTCACTTATGAAAGCAACTTCTGGCCGAAACCATGCACAGATTACATGAACCCACAAAGTATCGATATCAGTTGGCTTCAAAGCACCACCTATGGTAACAACATAAAAAATAACATCTTACAAATAATGATCGCAAAAGTGTGTATAAATGAATGCAAAGTAAATGGCATACCTTTAATAGGGCAGAGGCAACACTCTCTCTTAACTTCAGGCGTTTCACATGCTCTACAAACCCAAGATGTGAAATCATGAATATCTTTCACACCATAGCATTCTTGATGTACGGCTATTTGACATCTAAACCAGTGGACAATGTCGAACTTTAGACTTCTAAGTGCTTATGTTAGTAACCATTACACAAAGTCATAGACACTAGGAAGACCTGTTGCAGATAACAATTTTGTTGACGTCATAGTCCTCATCCCATCTACAAATAGCACATCGTTCAGTTGTCCACTTTGCATTAACAGGCTCGTACTTCTCTGTTGTGGTAAAGTTAGTCGCTTTTTCAATTATCGGCTTTCAGCTTCGAAACAAACATTGATATGCAAATACAAGATAATATTAAAAGAAAGGAACAGCACAAAGAATATGATCACCTTGAAGAAATGAAAACAACTGCTTTTCATCTAAATGTATAGTTGCAGTTATCACACTGTTAATATTATACCCTGAAAGCTGCAATACTGGAAGTTAATATATAGATATAAAATACATGTCTTCAATAACGTTATAAAAACAAATTTGCCGTCGTTATGTCGTTCACAAAAAAAAACCCCAAGGAAGAAAGATATATGAAGAAAGAAGGGTACATTTCATAATGAATCAAAACAAGATGCTTTTTTTAGAAAATATACTGTGTGTGTTAACAAATTTATTAAGATATAATATGTATCAGTTCTTATTCACTTAGACTTGGAACCAAATGCACGTTATGAAAAGTTATACAAAATGCATAAAACTTCCTGATGGCTGATCAAAGTTCATAGTGGCAGGAAGGTCACAAAGGCCATAATAACATCTACAGTCAAGTATGAATTAACCATATGGTTTTTAATCATTTTAGATGACATGAAGTGGTACAAACCATTTTCTCGAGTGGCAACATTGAGCCCTTCACTTTAATGCTGACCTTCCATTTTTTAGCTCTGGAACCAGTATGGCGTTCCCATTCACCAAGAGTTTGCTTTCTTGTTCCACATGAACCGCACATACACTCGACCCTGGGAAAAAATGAAAATAGAGAGAATCTAATACTAATTCAAAGCATAGATGTCATTACTCATTACTAGCTAGTTACTACCATATAATAAAAATGAGCAGCATTGTAATAAATTGGGCATGTGGGTACTGTCAGAAACAAGTTGGTCAAGTTAACAACACTTAATTCTATTCTCTTACAGGTGAAGTTTAGGATAATAAATCCCCTCCATGCCGGTACAAATGACGCTTATTTTATCAGGTAACACACTCTGGTTACTACTCTCTGTAGATCTGTTGAGCAAATATGGCATCATCAGATATAAACCTAACAAAAGATATGAATACCAACAAGATCAAATTGATACCTGAGTTTTAGTTCTGATTTATCTACAACTGGTTGCTCAACCGTAGATTCACCTTTGCATTCTGGGCAGTAGTAGTCAATCTCCTCCAGGTCCTTCAGGTGATATAATCTTGTAAGATAAGGTTACGAACAAAAAGAACTCTTTTAAGAATCAAATAAAGACCTTAAATATTTGGCTGGAAAAGTTGGCACATTCTGCATGTACCCAAACATTACAACCATCACAGCAAATCTAGAGAAACCAAAATAGCCAAAAGAAAAGGTGAGATGCTACTCGTTATTTACAAATGATAATGACAATAATCTTATTTATGATAATCATCTCTCACCCAATCTCCACCATCAGAATGATGCCATATCTTCTTGCAGATCCCACAGTATTGCTTCGACTTCCTTAACTGTCATTGCAGTAATCATTGATTGTAGTTAAGTAAAATTTATGAAGACGAAAGAGAAAGATTGTAGCAAAGTAACAAGGCATGTCATATAATGGTATAACCTTTGAACAATGTTCACACAAAGGCTGCTGTTGAGAGGTTATTCCCTTGGCTTTCTTCATTGTTTTAGAGGGAAAAAACAAACCACAGCTGCCACAGGGTTGTCTTTCCTTTTTGTTATAAGCACTCTGCAAAAGAATATTGATCAATGCGAGCTATCTTTCTAGGCAGTATAACTGAACCATTAAAGTTCAGTAAGAACTGGATCTTAAAAATCCCAAAAAGAAACATAAACAAATATCCCTACTGTCACTCAATTGCTTATTATTAAGTTGCAATTTGTGAATTTTCTATTGATTTTATGGTTTATAACTTTTATATTATTGTGCATTGTTTATTTGATTGTCATTGCGAAGTTGGGGTTTATAAATTATAGTTTATGTCAATAAATAGCAACCTATTTTCCATTTGTCTCATTTATGTTATTAAACTTTTTACGTATCATTTAAGTCCCAATTTGGTAGTTATAATACATAAAGTGTCGCTAAAAGTGTAAATTGTCACTAAAAATTAGAGCGACAGAAAATGTGTCAGGAAAAACCCATGATTACCAAAGATCCCGGGTGTTAATAGTACATCCTTGATGATACCAAAAAAAAGCACAACGACCAAAATGAGATAAATGAAAAAGTAGATTGTTATTTAATGATATAAACCCTATGAATTATAAGTTTATTGATTCATTAGGTTTTGATTTGCTAAATGTATTATATAGTTATGTATTGAATATATTTATATTAAAAAAAATATGGACAATTGATAGGTCTTGTTATTTGGTTTGAATGTAATAAACTTGGTTAACATGGAAAAAAATTGATTTGAAATTAGAATTTTCTTTAAAGATTGAAAAAAGGGAATTGGTTTGGTTTGGTCGAAAATGAACTTTGTGCAGTTTGGTTTAAATGTAATAAACTTGGTTACCATGGAAAAAATATGATTTGAAATTAGATCAGAATATAAAAGAAAATTTTGAGTTTGGTTTGGTCGAAAAAAAGCTTTCTGCAGTTTGGTTTTCAGTTTGGGCTAATAAAATTCCAAACCCAAACAAAAAAAATGAGCCAATGGATACCCCAAGTTTGCCCCCTCTTGGGTTTTTTTCTAGCTCCGTCCCTCTCTGCTGCTAATAATCAACCATAGTACCAAGTACTTGCTACAACAACTAGCATACTATGTGTCATGCATATATCAATCACTATGCTTCAAAGTAAAACTTCTTCCCACATATGCACATGGGAAGTAATACAGGCCTATTTAGAAAAACATTTGTATAACAAACTAGACAAAAAAAACTTTTATGGCTGCTGTAGCACGCCATGTATACATGCCTATTCACAGCATGCCTTGTTATAGGTCTATTGCAGCTTATCGAAACTCATTTATGGACAAACAAAGGTTCTCATTGACATGGCAATCTTAAACAAATGCTACTTATGAACAACTAGAATATTCACATATTCTTCTGTATTCAAATGTCCTTTCCAGTTTCCTGATCAACAAAGATGCACCGATACCGTCATAGACCTGGAGTTTCATAGCATACATGTGTTTAACATATTATATTGATATACTATCTCAATTGTCCATTGTGGTTCATTTTTTCTTGGTTTGCATGGTAAAATTTGTACCTACTGATCTACATTTATGTAATCATCTAGGGGTTTGCGAAAGTCAAAACTGAACCATGAAACCGAAGAACTGGAACCAGAATGAAACCCGAACCAGTCCCATACGGTTCAGTTCTTGGATATGATTCTCTTGAACTTCTCGGCACAGCCTGGCTCCTGTTCAATTTTGTATTGTTTTATCATGCAAGTTGAGAAGAAGACGTGAAACCAAAGAACTGGACCAAACCAAAATTGGTACCAAATGGTTCGTTCTCAATTCCAATTTTCTTGAGATTTGGTATCCCATCAGGTCCAATTTAGACCGTAGCACACCCCTAAACCAACCAACTCCTACCAGTGATTAAACATAAACTGTAGGGTATGGTATCCAACTGACTAAAAAGATCTAAAGCATCATTTTCTTTGTTGGCCCGCCCTTAGTCAAGTCAGGCTCAAAAGAAAGCTCTTTGCAGGACTTGAGCATAAACTGTGCTTGTATTCAACCCAGAGAAAAACTACATATGTATGTGTGAGGGTGTGTGTGTGTGTAGAAGTTGATGACAATCTAGCTAAAGAACTAATAAAGTCTCCAACTAAATGCAACAAAATATCGTTGGAACTCCTGAAAGTTCTGGTTGCAGCAGTACATCCAAATGATGATCAGAGAAAAGGCATCACTAATTTCATGAAGATAAGGTATTTCACTATAGATAACAGATTCAATAGAAAATTCTAAAATAAGTTATAGGATACGAAGAAGCTATTAAGCCAAAAAGATTTCACCTTTATTTTTTATACTAATTAGTCTAGATAAGACTTATTTGACCACTCCAAAAATCTTATAACAATTGCACATATCATCTATATCTTGGCCACTTAATTTGTTCAAGACATTGGATTCTGTCCTGGTGATTGGTGAAGCTCTAAAACTCTAAATACAAATTAATAAGTGTCCCATGAGGAACATAACAATTTGATACATTAATGGTGACAGTATACAACTGCAACATGGTATAGGCAATCTCCAGTGGTCTTTTTGAAATACATATGACGTCCAAAGAATTATTGATGGTAAAAGGCCTGTAAGTCAGTAACTACTTGCCTGCTTGCTGTGACAAGACTCCTGATGCTGATCCGAAGCAGTTGTCATTGGGTTTGAAACAAGATCACCTGTAGTAGAAAACTCCTCCTTGTCTGCATAGCCTGGATTCAAATAGCCATTTTCTGCTAAGAACGCCTCTTCTATTGCCTTGCGAAAATCATCTGGCTTGCAGCCGTATAATTGAGTCTGTCCCCGGAAGCTGAACAGAAATTTTAAGTTGATTAAAAATATTTATTGGCACCTCTAAGACATGGTTCATGCCTCTTAGGCATAATTGTAAAAGGAAACACACCTTTCCATAGACTCTAAAAAAGGAAATATCATCCCTTCCTTCACCCATGCATAATCCTAAACATCGAAACAACATAAATTAGGTCATAAATTACATTACAAAAGTTTGGCATGCTTAATAGAGTGTTACCCATAGAAAAAATAAAAAAAAATTATCATATGCATCTTCACATATAGCTCAACAAGAGGGCTTTTGGATGTGCGCATTGGAAGCAATTATCAAAATATTTAATTCAAGTAACAATAATCAGATTCCATTGTTCAGGTAACCTATTTCTGCCTTTGATTATCTTTTATCTATTACTTCCATATATAATCAGAATTTGACACTCGACACCATCAAAACTTATTATAACAGCTTCGAGAAGCACACATCGTGTTTTATTAAAGCTGGTGATCTAGTGATGATAATTCGACATCACTTGATCACTTTCAAAAAGCACATCAGCATCCCAAGTTAAACAAGAAGCAAGTATAAAGAAAGAGAGACTACATTGCAACTTGGTGAATTAAATCAAAGAGAGACGTAAAAATCACAAGAAAGAAAGACTACCCTTTGACCTCTCTTTGAATACCCATAAAACATAACGCAAAGAGTGCCTGGAACACAAGCTTTCAGTACAGATTTAGGAGCTTCATGCAGTGGGTCGATAACAATAGCTGGCCAAGCTGGAAACCTATTTGAGCATTTTGCCCAAACAATATCACCCGTAAGAAAGTCTTGAAGTCCATAAAAACCCTTCTTCTTTTCATTATTGACCGTCTCTATCACCTTCACATGGTTTTTACCAAAATTACTACCAAATAAATTTGAATCTTTAAACGCCACATAATCCAATTTCAAACGCTGTTTCTTGGATGGTAATTCTTCATCAGAAAATGGATTTCCACGCTTCTTCAAACTCATGTTATTATCACTACGCATGCTATTGTCATCATCTTTGTTGCAGGAACCAATAACTGAATCAGTAAAACGTGAAGAGCGAACTGGAACACGTCCTCGTGAAGATTTCAGTAACGAAACTGAACCTAAATTCGACTTCAATTCCCTAGGGATATACGGAACTCCGCTGCACCAAGAATTAACAGCATTATCATAGTCAGAAAAAACATCTTCACTATTAGAATTCGCCACAAGCTCAATATCTTGTCTCATTTTCTTCGTAAAACACTCAGCGGGATGATCATGATCATCTTGCGTTTCTTCGTTATCTATTTCCTCCAGTTTGCAGCGTTTGACGTTCGGCATTTTGGATCTCACCGTCTGTTTTATCATCGTCGTAGTCAGAAACAAACCATATTCATTGAAAACCTCTTTCCATACGAAAAGAAAACCCTAACTTCAAAACAATCTCGGGGCCAACGCATCAATAACGTATGAACTAAACAGATTCAGATGGAACGAATCGAAAATTTATGAAACCACCGCAACGTCAATAGAATGAAAGAGTGCCCCCGATCAATAAGATAAACCCAATCCATACAAATTCTATGCTTTCCGAATCAGACCGATAAAATTGGGGAGTGCTCTCAATCTACCCGCCAATAATCCCGCAAACTCGATTAAACAGAGGTTGATAAACCAGAACAAGGGAAAACCCTAATTAATGGAATCAAGCAATGAAAAACAAAAGTATGATAGTAAATCAACCGAATTCAATCTTTTGATCATGCAAGAGAAATTCAGAAAGAATCCCTGACAATTTCCGGTTAAATTATCACCATTCCACCGACAAAACTGGAAAATCAATGAATTGTGGCTAAAACAAACGAGAACATAGATTTGTATGTGTGATTGCTTGTGTGTTCGTGTTTGTGTCGAGGGAGAGTGTGTGTGGGTGTTGGATGTAGCAGTTGGAGGAAAATCAAACGATCTGCTTCTGTCAGCCGTGAACACGAAGACTCGCGTAATCTTTTTTTTTTTTTTTTTTTTTTTTTTTTTTTTTCCTTCCATGCGTTCCTCGATTAATAACTTACAATTTTATAATATTTTTATTATTTATATTAAACTTTTAAATATTATTATATGTATATAAATTACTATTCATAAGAAAGTTTTTTTTAAATGCACCACCTATCTATAATTTAATGAGACTTTTATAATACCATTCGCTATTTTTTATTATCATGTATAAATATGAGTTATTTGCAAAATCATGGTTGATTGAAAATTTATTTACCAAACCTTTGTAGTTTTAAATTTATTTACCAAATGATGGTACTTTTTTAAAATAATCATTTATCTTTGTTTATCTCTCTTTATTTTTCAACTTCTATAAGTCTATGGTACATAATTGGTTCCTAAAATGATTTACTTTGATCACTTTTTTTAAATGTCAATTTCATCATTCTTAATTCGATTCACTTTAATTTTGATCAGTTTTTTTCATAGTATGTAAATATTTATATATTTAATCTTATATAATTGATCCCTAAAATTGTTTAAAGTATTTTAATAATAATAATAATAATAATAATAATAATAATAATATATTTATTTTAACATATTTTGTCAAACCAAATATTATATATTTCGTGAAAACATCAAAATTAGATATTTCGTTTATTAAGAAATAATTTTAAACGTAACAACTTCAAGAAATGAACAAGTCAAACGTTATATATTTCATTAAAAGATTTAAAATTTGTTATAACTTTATATATATATATATATATATACAACGTTATAAATTGAAACGTTATTATTAAAAAAAAGTATTTTTTTATAAATCTATATTTATATCTAACGTTATTTTTTTTATATCTATAAAAAAAATTGTCTTTATCATTTATAAATCAATTAAAAATTTATTTCTATATTTATGCAACTTTATTTTTAAAAACTTACTGTATTTTATTCAAGTATAATAAAATTGGTCTAAAATGAAATGAAAGAAAAAATAAAATTGACATTTATTAAATTAAATCATTTTAGGGATCAATTGTGTGATTTAGGTCCTTTTAAAGTATAGAAGTTGAAAGTAAAAAATTAAAGATGGAAAAAAAAAATAATAAATGATCAATTTAAAAAACTACTATCATTTAGTAAATAAATTTAAAAGTACAAGTAATTGGGAAATAAATTGTGAAACCACTATGCTTTAGCAAATAACTCGTATAAATATTTTATTTTATTAAATATTCTATCAAGTATTACATAATTAAATGTATCATTAATATTTTATTCAAAAAAAACTTCTACATGTAATAAAACATTTGATCCATATATCATCAAAAATATTTTTCCGACATATGAGAATATTACATGTATTAATTTGTTATAACATTAAATTTTATATTAATTAATAAAATAATATTTGTGTTTATGGTATTTTTTTTAAAATTATCTTACTGTGTGATGTATGTCACAAGAGAAAATTAATATTGAATATATTATAATTTAACACTACAAATTTACATTTTACATCGGTTTTTAACAAATTTATTTATTATAACCATGATTGTGAGCGTATGCTAATTTTACATAGAAGCTTTCATACTTTTTTCTAACAGAAAATATTAATATACTCAAAATACAATCAAACAAAAAAAAAATCCAAATTAACATATGTAACTTATTGATTTGTTCTTTTATTAAACTTAAAAATAAAAATTTACTAGCAAAAGAACGATCAAAATTAATAAATTTTAAAGTATTCATATAGGAATTAGTAAAAAACTATTATATATCCATTTTATTGATTTATTTTTTTAATTAATTTAAACTAAAAAAATCCAAGTAAAAAATATATAAAAATATTTGAATTAAAATAATTTCATATATCTATATAGATATATGAATTAGTAATAAATATATTATGTAAATTTGATAATAAAATAAGATTAAACAAAACTATTTTTCTTAATTTGTTTTTTATTTAGATATATAACTTGATCACAACAAGTGTAGTGTTTTACTTTTAAATCAATGTGCATCAAACTTTTAGATTTATTTTTTTAGCTCATTATAATTTATAAGTTATTGGAGTTTTTAAACTTTTTTTAAATTATGATTTATCTTAATACGATTTTACCTTATTTTTTAATTTATTGATAAAAAAATACATAGCTATAAATTCGTCGTAACGCATGGACACCACATGACTTGTTTAAAACAATAAATTTTTTTATCAACAGTAATAGATAATCTGAAAACATATTTAACATGTTATTACTATTATCTTTTTATCATAAACAACATACTTACACCTCTTTTATTGCTTGTAATAAATAAATAAAAAAGGTTTTCTCCCTCTCTATAGGAATCCAAATCAAAATGCTTGATGAAAACGTGAACCTATTGGATTTGTTATTGGCATTGCTAACCTATTGTTTAGTCAGTTGCTCTTGTGCATAGTAAATTTTTTATGTAATCTAAAAGAAAGAAAGCAAATGATAGCAAGAAAGAGAAAAGAATTGAGAGGCCTATGAATGTTTCTCCCTTTCCTTTCCTTACTTGGATGGAAAGTTTTTAGCCAAAAATTAAAGAAACTTCCTTTTCTTTTCTTCCTAAAATTTTTAAGAAACACGAATTTGATCAGATATATTTAAATTTCTCTTTTTTTCCTTTCATTAATGAGATCATGGGATCCTCATTAGAAACACCAAGGTGGCGTTTGGTTCGCAAAATGTTTTAAAAGGAATTGGAATCTGTTAAGGAATTGGAATCTGCAATGAATTGAAATTGGAATCCAAATCATGTTTGGTTGGCTACAAATGAAATTGGAATCCAATTTCATAATTCGTTGGTAGGGTAGGATGGGATGGGTGGGTAGAGATGGATAAGTCTCTAAGGTAAAAATAAGATGAGATGGATAAGGGTAGGGAGGTTAGGGTGGATGAGGGATGGGTAGGTGGGTAGGGGTAGGTATGGTGGGTAGTAGGTAAGAGTAGGTTGGATAACATAGGTAGAGTTAGGGTAGGTGGGTTTGAGGTGGGTGGGATGGGGTGGGTAGGGTAGGATGGGGTTGGATGGGTGGGTAGGTAGGTAGGATGGGTAGGGTAAGACTAGACATGGTGTAGTGTAGTGTGTTAAACGTAATGGGTATTTTTGTAATCAATCACTTTCTGTTTTGACAAGGAATTGAATTCCATCTATTGTGTGAAGGAATGCTATTTTCCTTCATTCATTGGAAAATTTCAATTTTGATGGAATTCAATTTTTTTTTTAATAATTGAAACAAACACATGTATTGACTGGAATTGGATTCATTTCCCCTCCAATTTCCTCGGATTCCAGTGAACCAAACGGCCCCCAAGTCTTTGGAGCTTCGGCTCAATGTGTTCAAATTAAATCGAAAAATCAAATTAATTTCTGGAGACTGAAAAAACTAATATATAACGAAGTGGTTAGAAGAATAATCCTTGTTGCATATATATATGTGTGTATGTATA
The DNA here is from genome assembly GCA_020465985.1 of Centrapalus pauciflorus. NCBI lineage: Eukaryota > Viridiplantae > Streptophyta > Magnoliopsida > Asterales > Asteraceae > Centrapalus > Centrapalus pauciflorus. The sequence goes on from JAANYP010003023.1 coordinate 1,103,396, forward strand.
TGTATGTATGTAAAACAATATAATGCATTTAACTCTTATTTAACTTATGTGTGATGATACAATATTGTAAGTATTATTTAACATCATTTATTCCAGTTAACAATATAATTTTGTTAATGGATAATAATTTTAAAGATAATAATTGTGCATTAAAATAATAATTTATTATTATTATTAATTAATTTTGTTCCAATCCTACTTACCTATGTGATGACTCATTCTATTACAACAAATACCCAAAAGTTGCAATAGATGGGAATGATTTATTTAATTACTTTGTTCATTTCATTATGCTAAACCAAAAACAACATTAATGTTTATAAACAAGATTTGTGAGACCTGTGCATTACATGTTATTATAACGAATTAAATTACAATCAACCCGAAGTTCCAGTTAACTAAAATTACAACAAAATAAGTATTAATGATTTATAATATCAAACTAAAATGACAATAAAATAATAAAAATATTAAATCCGTTGTTATTTGTTAAGGAAAAATACACATATATGGCAAGCCTGCTCTCGGCCCAAATGTTTTGAAAGTTTATTTAGCAGTTGTTTTCCTTAGGCCTTAGCCCAACTTATCCATGGACTGTCCCATTGTAATTTAGCTGGCCCAGTCCATTTCACACAACCAATTTAGGACCTTTAGGTTGCGTTTAGTTCACGAAAACTAGTTGGTTTTCAATTTCAGTTTTCAAGTTATAGTTTTTAGAAAAAAAAAAAAACAAGGGTTTTTATGAAAACTGAAAACTTGTTTAGATGATGAAGTTTTTGTTTTAAGAAAAATAAGATGGGTGATTATAAAATAAGAAAAATAGGTTAGGTAATAGAAAAGTAAGAAAGAGAAAGAGAGTATTATAAAAAATATAGGGTAGGTAATAGAAAAGTAAGAGAGAGAACATGAAAAGTGGTATTTAAAAAAGTGAAATGAAAATTTAAGAAGTTGTTGTTAAGTAATTAAGTTTTCATTTTCATTAAAAAGTGAGATGAAAATTTTGAAAATTTTCATAAACTAAACGCACCCTTAGGCTCTAGTTATGTACAAATAAATTGAACGAACACAAATGGAATTTTTACATATTCCCTTCATTTAAATTTGAATGAACAAGCAAAAGAACATGAACATTTCCATGAACAAATTATTATTGCTCATATTTATTTATGTAAATTCTAAATAAACATGATTTTCTTTTCCATGTTAAATCATACATGATAAACTGATATTTGTTCGTTTAGAACTTTAGATAATAAACGAACACATTTGATTCAAGCTTTTTGAAAACCAGTGTAATGTATCTTTTATAATCTATCATTTAAAATATTATAATAAATGCTCTTTTATATGTTTATGTGTTTTTAGAGAATCAATTTATATGCTCATGTTAATAAATCGTTTTTAAGTATATTTTTAAAACATTGTTTTATGTATGATACCTAAATATTTGTTCATATCTTAAACCTATAATGTTATCAAAAGCACAAAGTGTTTGTTCATATTCGTTCATTTAATTTACCGATTAAAAAATGGTGTTTATGTTTGTTTATTTAAAAAATAACTTTGATATTAGTATAGTTCCCTCCAAATAGTTAACTGAACGTTTGATTTGTTTACGACTCTAATTTTGTTTGTTTGCTAATTCTGTTCTTAACTTTGTATCTTGAGCAGGTCCGATGTTATGATCAACCACTTATGGTGTGTCTGATTTGCGAAATGCAGTTTGAAAATTTGGAATATCTTTTTATACTTTAGTGTATTTGAAAGTTTTGATTATAAAGAGTGGTAATAGATCTTATTTAATTTTATGAAAATCTATGATTAATAGAATTTGTCACTTATGGCATTTTTAAAACAAAATTAGATTCCAACACTATATGTATCATACCTATAGCTAACACTAAGTGTCATATCTCACCTTCCCATACCAAACACACCAAATAAATTTAAATTCCAAATTCTTTGAATTTTATTTTGCAAACTAAACACACCTTTGATATTTGTTCCATGGCATGTGGTAGCTACACATCATCACCAATTCACCATGCATTGCGTAGTCCTCCAATATGATATATGAACATTAACTTAGATCATGTTTGTTTACCTCTTAATGGAATCATTAAGAAATCATTTTACCTTTGAATGACTTCTTAATGATTCCATTAAAAAGTAAACAAACAACCAATTAATTTACTTATATGCTGTTTTTATTGTACTATATAAACAACATTTATTTACGTACATTTCTTCTTCATTAAACAACAAATTGTATACTCAAAAATTCGGTCACAAACACTTCTACAAGAAAAGAGCCAAAAGTACAATAACTAACACAGATACATGCATATATACATACATATTAAGTCATCATATTAAAAGGAAAAAAAATACACAGTTATAATGGGAGAGTCTCAACACGGCATAACATATAATTCGGTAACCCAACAAAAAGGCAAAACCAAGATGGACATAACATTAAATTGGCATGACCAATATAAGCATAACAACCACATATATACAAGTATTGATTCTAGATGGGTAAAAACTAACACAATATATGAGACTTAATGGTGTAACATCATAACATCATCTATGGCATGACTGTACGAGCCTAACTGGTTTTTCGACTTAACCAATTATATGGAAATGGAACAAGCCACATGGGACAACTTTTGATTTGGAATAAAAAAACATTGAGATCAATAATTGGAAAATCAGACAATTTATACTTGTGTTAGAAATAAAACATTTATCAGGTTCCTATAGATACAACACGTTTAAGATATTGATCACATGATACTCTATAACAAATTTATCGTCGACGTCATCATCATCATCTATCAATATTTCTCTTAAATATTGATCACTTAGCCAAGTTTCTTAAATAATTAAAGTATTCCATTCCTGACAACATGTTTCAGTAATTAACAGCGTGTCTTAGCTAACTGGATCAATTGCATATATATTATTCTTAAAATTAAACAACAAACATGCATACACATCTAGAAACATGCTTTAACGATATTTTGGATACATAAACATTAAAAAGAATATATACGAAACTTTTTGCTCTTCAATTACCGGAGTGTTCTTACGACTCTATCATTAACCTACAAACCTCTTTATCAATCTTATCTTTAAAAATTTATTATTCAAAAAAATGGATTGATTGGTGTTATATTAGTCCAATCAAAGTTTTTCAATTGAATAGAGTTGATACGGTTCGGTCATGATGTAAGTGAAGCGTGAGAAGCAACATCTGTCCCAAGTAACGTGGAAACACACCAACAATGCAACTACTCATTGAAACTGTTCGACAAAATGCCTCAATGAATCAACGAATATTAATTTATCCCAAAAAGTGCACCGGGAAACATAATAGGATACCGCCCCACTCCATTTACACTCACTGGTTGACTTATGCCATCCATCATTCATTATAATATTTAAAGTGAATTTTGATAATATCCAATTACTTTTTTTTTTTTTTTTTTTTTTTTTCCATTCAATGCTTTTTTTTGTGTGTGTCATTGCAAACCTAAGAAACTAAAGCGAAAACGATTGCTAAATAAAGAATGAGCACGCATACATCGAATTTTAAATTCTAGCTAATTGAACGAATCACGATTTAAAACTATTCATGATAAAATGTGTCAATTAATAACGTGTAAAACAATATGAGTAGGGGTGTTATTCGGGCGGGTTAATTGGGTATCGGGTTATTCGGGTTTGAGTGTGTGGGTTATCTAACCGAACCCGAACCAAATAAGAGAATGGGTTAATCGTTTTCTGGTTAAATGGGTATGGGTTATTCGGTTTTGGTATAAAAAATGAAATCATCAACAAAGTAGTTTAAACGGGTTAAATAAGTTGGGTAATTTGGGTAAAACGGGTTAAATGGTTTGATTATAAAAAATGAGTATTTACATATTTACATTCTATATATAAACAATACTAGTTATAATTATAAACAAATAAAAAAGATGAAAAATATATATTAAACGGGTTATTCGGGTTAGTTGGATACCCGAATTTCTACGTCTAAATTAGACATTTACCCCAAGACATATTTTATCCACCTAAATTTCAACTTGCCTCAGACGGGAGTCGAACCCGTGACCTCTCGCTTACATAACACATCTCTTACCAAATGGGCTACGTCCTATTGGTAAATATGAGTTTAAATGAACAATTATATATGGGAAGATTAGAGTCGTTTGTTAGGTTGGCCTTAAAATAGGTATCAAATGTCAATTATTTAAATTTTATTAATAATAAATGCATTAAATATTATTATTATACAGTTATTACGTTTTTAAAAGACTAACCTTTTATACACACACATATAGGGTGGGTTCAATGGAGAACCTCTATGCATCAAAAAACCTCGGAGAACCACAATGCATCGCTAGAAAATTGTAATGCATCATGTGGAAGTCGATGCATCACGTGGAAATTTGATGCATCACATGGAAATAATGATGCGTCACGCGGGAATTGTGATGCATTTGTAGTGGTGCATGGAGGTTTTTTGATACATTGAGGTAGCTTATATATATATATATATATATATATATATATATATATATATATAATATGGTTCGAGAGAGTACCACTCATTATGCAACGCACTAGAAGGTACCACCTTTAAAAAAATTTAAATTTTTTTTAAAACATGTTTTAATTAACATTATGAATATCAAATGTAAATTTCACATACATTCACATCTCTTGACTCCTAAAAAATGATGTGAACGTACACTTACATATATTTGCATATATTTGAACGTGCATTTATGTGATGCATGATTTCATGCACTTCGTAAGTGTGAATGTGCGTGAATTTTATATATCACCTGTGTAATATTAATTAAAACATGTTTATGAAAAAGAAATTCAAAAAAATTACATTTAAAAGTGTTACCTTCTGGTGCATTGCATTATAAGTGGTACTCAGTTGAACATATACACACACGTATGTATGTATGCATGCATGCATGTGTGTGTATGTATGCATGCATGCATGTGTGTGTATGTATGTATGTATGCATGTGTGCGTGCGTGAATGCATGTATGTATGTATAGGATTGAAATGTTCATTCATTTTTGTTTGAAAGAGAATTATCATTCCACGGAATTTGACAGTCAAACATGCCATAGGATTTGAATGTTTATTCATTTTTCATCAGATTCCGAACCAAACACCCCCTAAGTTCTGAAGTCCCCACTTGAGGCCAAAAGAAAAGAAAGAAAGGTATTGCCAAAACCTCTTTCATCTTTACGTTAAAGTGTGAACAACCGCGATCTTAACCTATGTGTTTGTTTTCCAATCAATTCTAATATTTCTATTAAATAAATGATTGTTATACGGTTCTCACCTTACATAGTTTTTATACAGGTTTCTATGTTTAAAATTTGGTAGGAAGTGGACAAAGATAACTAATAACAAATGGTTTCTATAATTCAATGTATTTCAAAAAAATGTGGAACAATCGTGTACCATACTACCATTCAACATCATTTTCCTAAAATATATATTTAAAAATAAAATTAAAAAATATTAAACTAATTAAATGGTCAAAAACATTAAATTTAGTAATTTACTGGCAACCACTTGCCAAACGTATCATATCATGCACATAATACACATGCATGTTTAAATATGTTAACGTTGTTTTTTATTTTAAATAAGTAATTAATAAAATATATTTTACATAAAATATCAAGTAGATAAAAATTTGTGATCATAAAAAGAATAACTAATTATTAGAAATATATTCATTGCCTTTTGATTTGTGTACTTCAAATAAATGAATTCGTACATATAAATCATTTTATTCGATTTAATTAAGTTTATTTATCACGTTTTTATGTTCATTCGCTAAATGGTAAACAAACTCAAGTCTCAAATGATCACACAAGATGAACAACGTTCATGATTGTTTGGGATAGTTTTATGTTTTTTATTTAAATGTACATTGCATATTTAAATGTCTTTTTATGTGGTTCTATTTATATATACAGAGGGGGTTCAATGGAAAACCAACATGTATCGAAAAATATTGGAAAACCTCCCATGCACCACCACAAATGCATCACAATTCCCGCGTGATGCATCAAATTTCCTGCGTGATACATCAAATTCTCGCGTGATGCATCGACTTTCTGCATGATGCATCACCTGATCCAATGACTATAAAGTGGTTCCCGAGTTTTTCGATGCATATAGGTTTTCCATTGAACCCACCCCTATATATATACTTTTGTTTCAACATAAACAAATAATAAAATGTAGATTTTCAAACGATTACAAATGTTTCGTAAACAAATGTATGATACCCTTATTGTTGTTCATTGACATAAAACATCTTATTCATTTAGTAATAAAACGAATGTAAATGACTTTTTTACGGGGAAAAAAAATCACCAACCATTTTATCTGTTTATAGTCAGATGCTTGTAAAGTTCTTTAGATGGTGTTTATATTTGCGTTTGAAAAAGTGCTGTAGCGTTTTGGAAACTAATAATCAGATAATTGCTGTAACAAAAAGTGCTGCAGGAAATATGGTGTTTGGTTTAGATTCTACTGTTTGATATCGTAATTATTAAATAATCAGTTTTTAAAGTGTTTGGATTTGCGTTTTTACTTGTAAAATTACAAAATAATAACTTATTAAGCAAATAAGCTACGATTTTTAACTTATGAAAAGGTGTGGTAGGACAAACGCTAAACGCAAATAATCACTTATTAACGTATGCAATCCAAACACTTTAAACCAATTATTTGCGTTATTGTAACGTAATAAGCTAATAATCACGTTTATAACGCAAAACCAAACACCCTCTTAGAGGGTGTTTGGATTTGCGTTTGAAAAAGTGCTGTAGCTTTTTGTAAACTAATAATCAGATAATTGCTGTAACAAAAAGTGCTGCAGGAAATGTAGTGTTTGGTTTAGCTTCTGCTGTCTGATATCATAATTATCAAATAATCAGTTTTTAAAGTGTTTGGATTTGCGTTTTTACTTGTAAAATGACCAAATAATCACTTATTAAGTAAATAAGCTACAATTTTTAAGAGGGTGTTTGGATTTGCGTTAGAAAAAGTGTTGTAGCGTTTTGGAAACTAATAATCAGATAATTGCTGTAACAAAAAGTGCTGCAGCAAATGTAGTGTTTGGTTTAGCTTCTGCTGTTTGATATCATAGCTATCAGATAATCAGTTTTTAAAGTGTTTGGATTTGCGTTTTTACTTGTAAAATGACCAAATAATCACTTATTAAGCAAATAAGCTACAATTTTTAACTTAAGGAAAAGTGTGGTAGGACAAACGCTAAACGCAAATAATCACTTATTAACGTATGCAATCCAAACACTTTAAACCAATTATTTGCGTTATTGTAACGTAATAAACTAATAATCATGTTTATAACGCAAAACCAAACACCCTCTAACTTATGAAAAAGTGTGGTAGGACAAACGCTAAACGCAAATAATCACTTATTAACGTATGCAATCCAAACACTTTAAACCAATTATTTGCGTTATGGTAACGTAATAAGCTAATAATCACGTTTATAACGCAAAACCAAACACCCTCTTAATAGATAGTTAATTGACACAATAAAATATAAGAAAATGAACAATATAGCCAGATGTTTGTTCACAGATACGCACAGAACTCTGCGTTTTTTTCCGCTAAAAAACCCTCAATTCCATGAGATTGTGAGAACCACTCTAAATTTTGTGCACTTAATGTATACGATTGTGCAATTGATGCTAATATTTATACATTTTTATAAATTTATGCATTTGATGTAAACATTTACACATCTTATAATAAATCTGTCCACTTTATATACGAATTTGTGCATTTGACAAAATTTGTGCATTTAATGTTTAAATTTGTGCATTTTGTGTATAACTTAATATATTTAAAATTTAAATATAATGTTAATGTTAGGTGCCGTTTGGATTGCATGAATTTAAAATGATGGATTCTAAAATGATAGGATTTTAAAATAATTAGGGGATGAGTGGATTATAAAATGAGGAGAAGTGGGGAATATAAAGTGCTAAATGAAGCAAAATCCTATCTTTTTAGGTGGCGTTTGGTTTGTAGGATTTTAACAATTCATTTAAGATTTGAATTTAGAAATCCTCCTATTTCATGTTTGGATAAAACTAAAAGCAAAGGATTTAGCTTCATTTAGGATTTCACATTCCACACTTCTCCTCATTTCACAATGCACTCACCCCCCTTATAATTTTAAAATCCTATTATATTGAAATCCATCATTTTAAAATCATGCAATCCAAACGGCACCTTAGTTTTTATCCAAACATGATACAAGAGGATTTTTAAATCCAAATCCTAAATGAGTTGTTGAAATCCTCCAAACCAAAGACCACCTTAGATTATGATATTTATTAATATTAAAAACCAATAATGATTTTAAGTTATAAATTTAATTTTTAAATTTGTGCATTTGATGTATAAATTTGTGTATTTGGAGGGTTTTCACGGAATTGAGGAATTCTTACCTGAACCCAACCCTATACACACACACACATATAAAATGGATTTAGTTTCAAGTGGGTAACTGTAACATCCTCGAATTCAATTACTTTAATTTGGAATTAATTAGGCGGATAATTTATAATTAAGTTGAATTTTGGGCAATTATTATGTATTTGAGGATATTCAAAAGTTTGATGCTATTTTAAGAAGTTATGAACTTTGAGAATTAATAATTATTATTATGAAGTATTATGAATGATAAAAGATAGTAATGATAAATTTAAGAATAAATCAGTATTTTATGGAACCGGTTAAGTTGAGGGGTGAAATGTGCAAAATGATGAAAATGGGAATAAAAGGCTAAAGCCTTCCATTTTCTATGATTACTCTCTCTCTCTCTCTCTCTCTACACTTTCTCTCTCTAGATTTCTCTCTACTTCTCTCTACGATATCTCACAAACCGACCGGCCGATTATCGAGATTTATACGTCATCGGAAAGATCTCGAGGAGCACAACAACAATCTACGGTTGGATCTTTGATTTCGTACGAATTGAGGTAAGAATCGACCCTTTTAAGTTTGTTTATTTCGGTTTTGAAGAACTTAGATTCGAATCTGCCATTTTTATGTGATTTGGAGCTAGTTTTGCTTGAAATCTTGCAAGAATATGATAGTATATGTATAATAGGATCGAAACTAGGCATCATACATGACATATCGTTGATTTTAGGCTTTGAAATGAAGGATTTAAGTTGTAGATATGAACAAACTCGAAAATACCAAGAACACAGTCGAAATACAAGAACAAACTCGATTTTGGTACTAGATTCGAGCATGTATTCGAGTTTAACACATGGAATTCGAGTTTAATCACCTAAATTCGAATTTAGGACACTAAATTCGAATGACATTCGAATCTAACCCCTAAGGGTTCGAGTTTGTCCTCAAATTCAAAGGAAATTCGAGTTTAACCCCTTAAATTCGAGTCTAATGCCTAAAAATTGAAAACCACTCTCTAAACTCGAATATTTTGAATGAAACCCATAAATAACACATAAAATAAAAAGAGTTATTCAAAGGATAAGGTGTGAACATTAGATGGGCTCAAACTTAGTTGTAGTTCGAATTTGGACATAGACCCGAAATGGGGAAAATATTGCAAAACTTACAAAAATTGGTCTTATGAATTTAAACGGTTTTTGACTCGAGGTATTGTTGTAATTAATTTAACAGGTCCCTTGTGGTGTTGTTTAACCCACAGTGGGGTACTTGGTGGATCCGGTTGAAAGCCCGAGGAGAAATAATATCGGTTAAAAGTTTAATTACGCACCCACTGTGAGTACAGTAGATTTCGCATGTTTATATCTGTTTTATGTTAGCTTTGCTTGCTGAGACCTGTTGCTTCATTATTTGATTGGAATTCTACTAACTTGCGTAGATTTAGATGCACATTCTTACTTGTTGCATGTCCTTTCGATTGTTGTGCATCTATTGATGGACCGATGGGTCGCATCGATTACTCTGATGTTACTGCGCTATATGACCTGGAGTTGATCCCTCCTAGGCCCGGTAGGCAGTGTGTCATCCCCGATCGTACGTTTGTCTCAGATGGTATGTTTAAAGCCGAGCTTTGGGCTCGAAGGGGCTGCGGCTCTGGTCCGTACTTGGTGTACGAAGAGGGTATCCGATGTTTGTCATCAGTGTTACCCTTGGGCTTCATAAAAATTTATAAAATGCGTAATCTTTGTATTCACTAAGCCTTTGCTTATACCTCAGTTGCTCTATTTTTACAGGAAAGGGGAAGTCTACCGCCGGACCTTCTAGTTAGGTCATTTGGGAAGATTTGGAAGATTTGAAACTACTTAATCGGTAATTATGATTTGAGACAATGTTGTAATATATTCTGGATGTTGTAATAATTCATCTGGGTGTGTAGACTTAGACTTGGTACCTTGTAGCACCGTAGGGTGTTTGACACTGTTGCACTACTTTATTTATGTATTTTATTGATTCCGCACTTAAACTAGGTTATCAGATCATTATTGTAATTATGTTTGATGATTTATCCTGGGTGTTTGTAAATGGTGGTTGTTGTGGCAAGGGTGTCACACGAGATGGTATCAGAGCAGTAGTTTGAGATTCAAGTGTCCGTGAGGTCTTGATCTCAAACATTAGGTAATGATATGTAGTGGGTTAAGTAATGATCTGAACTAATATAGGTTACGATCTAGTAATCATAGGGATTGACTATCATACGGGACAAATGGGTGGTGTCTTTAAATTTATGACATGTTGCTAAACAAATTATATGTTTATATTACAGAACATGTCTGGAGGAGGAATGACACCTAAAGAAGCCAGAGAGATGATGCTAGCCATGATGGCTGAGCAGAATCGAATGATTCAAGATCAGTTTCGGGCTCGAGATGAGGCCGAAGCTAAACGAAGAGAAGATAAGAGGAAGAATAAGGAAAGAGAAAAAAGCAATGACGAACAAGATGACAATTCTGGGTCATCTAATAAGCCCAGAAGTTGTCGGTTTAAGGATTTTAAGGGAAATGGAGCAGTCGAGTTTAATGGACTGGGTGATGCTGTTGCTGCTCTGGAATGGATAACAGCCACAGAACGGACATTCCGAATCAGTGATTGTGCTGAGAGGACATGGTCCGGTTCGCTACTGCTATGTTCACCAAAGACGTAGTAATGTGGTGGAATTCAATGGTGAATGCCTTAACAATGGAGAAGGTTTTTAGAATGACATGGGCTGAGTTTACTGAAACTTTCACTGAGCAATACTGCCCGGCCGATGAACGCCGAAGACTAGAAGCTAAGTTCATGACACTAATTCAGGGGACTAAGTCTGTGTCCCAATATGTGGTAGAGTTCACGAGGCTAAGTTTATTTGCGCCTCATCAGGTTGATACAGAAGAAAGAAAAGTTACCCGATTTGAGGTTGGTCTTGATTTGGAAATCCGAAGGGTGATGAGCAACGTACGTTACCCCACGTTTGCTAGTCTGCTGGAAGCTGCCAGAAATGTAGAACAGATCCTGATTATGTCAGGATATGTGATGGGGTCTGCTGTTGCTGCTTCAACTAACCCAACTCAACCTTCACCGCAGAAACGTCAACGTGAAGGAGGCTACTCTTGTTCTGCACGATCATCACAGTACTCACCACAACAGTCTTATCGTCGGCAGTCTAGTTCTCCTGGTCATGCTCGTGCATGTTTTTGCTGTGGAGAATTGGGCCACTACCAAAGTGAATGCCCACGAAGATCGGATGCCTGCCATAAATGTGGTGTGTGGGGGCACTATAGCAGGGATTGTCGAAAGAATGCTCCAACAGCTGCTGCTCCATCGTCGACTCGATCATTTGGAGGATCAAGTGGTGGTTCAGTCAACCGCCGGAATCAGCCAAAAAGGGGACAGACTAGTGCATTTCAGATTACCGCGGAGGAAGCTAGGGAAAACCCGGAGGTGGATGCGGGTACGTTTATAAGTTAAATCTTTGCTTGCAATAGTGATGTTTAATTCTGATATCAATAGGCCTTTTGTGTCTACTGTTTTGAACAAACGACTAGTCATGACGCTGTTTAAGTTACTTGCTATATTTGACATAGAAGTTACTAGTAACACTTTAGCCGAATTAGATTACATATATCGTAGCTGCACCTTAGAAAATTGAAGATGTAGTCTTCAAATTTGGATCTTACTCCGATAGCATTTAGTGAATGTAACGTGATAAATATAGAAGATGTCGACGTTATAAATAAGAATGACAAATGTCAAGAAGGACTGATGTTTGTTATAATTGTGGAAAAATGAGTCATTTTAGAAGAGTACTTTAAGATTCTATATGTAACTTCATCAAAGTTTTATGATTCCGAAGATAACATGAATTTAAGTATTAGGAAAAGTTGTTATTAATATAGGTAAGATGATGATTGTGAAAAAGAATACTCTAGTATCTGAATAGGCATAAGATGAAAAGACAAAATGGATTCTGAAGCTTTGAATTGGAAAAGATGTTTTAAATATCGTGAGAATTTTTAGGTAATTGGAATCAAGGAAATTGTTTCAATATCAATATATATATATACGAACATTATATGAGGAAACCAAGTCTAGAAATTTTGAGAGAAACCGTATGAGGGTATGATAATGGTGTTCATACTGTATGAGATTTAGAATATACAATGTGAGATATAAGTAAGATATGTACGTGAGTTGTAATCAATTAAAAAGGAAATATAATGCTACTTGAGGATAGTATACTTATTGATATGGTAAGTGATCAATAAGAAAGTTAAAGAGACTTTGGACAGTAATGAAATTTGCTTATACCGTAAAGAAAGGTCTAATACTACGATTCGGAATCTAAGGGAGATTCGGAGGTGGTCATGAGTTTTGTTTAAATTCTGGTGCCGATTAATTAAATCGTAACTACTGCATTTGTGCAATCAATGTTAGTCTTTTGGACTAAGTTGACAGTTGTGATTGATGTTGAAATTTCTTAATAACACATTAGTTAAAATAGATCATGTGTTGTACTTTAGAGATCGAAGAAGTAGGTTTATATGTTGATTTGATCCCTGGAGTTTTTCCCAATAACTTGCGGTTCGTATCGGTATGCATATAACGAAATATAAGTAAGATGCGGCCCAAACATGAATACGAGTAAAATTTACCAGCAACCGATAGAAGATCAGAATGAATGGACTATTTCACATTGAAATATGTGACAAGATAATGTATTTTGGATTCAAGTATAAATTGAAAAGATCAATTGATTAGATAGAGATTCATATAACTTTAGTCATCATGATAAAGTAAAGAAAACCATGTTTAAAGTTTTGCACGGGAGAAAATGTAGAAGCCCTACATGTTAGAGGTCATATCCTTGGAAAGTTCTAAAACCTTCATGTCTAACCTCACTCTATCTTCCCACTTCATCTTTCGTCCTCGAAAGTTCCAAATCCTTCAGGTAGAACCTCAATGTTGAATAATATATAGGGAAAAAACAAATAATGGTTTATATGAGTTTTTATGGTAGCGGTTTGATGAGAGTCAGAGTAGAAACATTAGAGTCGTTGATTCAATCATATTGGGTAAAATTCACTATTATTATGTGTAGATTGTGAATGATTAAATATTTGTTGGATTGATTCTAAATTGAGTCCAAAGACTATTTTAGTTGTTTTGAGTCTCTCAGCAGATTGATTGGTTGTTTTGACGATCAAATATGTAAATTTGACAAATAAGCAGGTGTTGAGTGTTAATACTCAAAGTTGTGACCCTCATTATGAAAACACACTCACATGTATATGTAAATATTCTTGAGTTGCTTTTTATTTCATCACATAGAAAGCACAAAGATACACATGTTTTCAATAGAGACAAGAAAGACAGAGATTGAGACAATAAAACCATAAAAGAACTTTTGAGACATTATCTTCTTCTTTTTTGGTGAGCTTCCTCGATTATCATCCTCTTTACAACGCTTCAAAGTAAATTAAGTAAGCTTAATTTTTTAGAATTATAAGTTGAATTTTTGTATAACGATGTAATGTTGATATAAGGAGTTGAATTGGTGAACTCCATAGCTGCCATTGAACAATATCATCGAGTCTGCCGGCTCATTTTACGCGACTGCATGGTGTATTTCAAGAAGGCAACGTGGATGTCAAGGGCGGTTAAGCTAGAAAGCAACATAACTTCTTCAGTGTAGCATGACATCCTGACCATTATCCAGTCATGTTGGTGAGAGTCTTTTTAGGAATCATAGAATTTTATAGAGTCATATATGTGAGGACTGAGGAGTTATAGGGGCCGCTTAAAATAATTTTACATGATTGCATAAGTAGCTAGTGTAAAATAAAGCTATTATTCATGATTCTTCAATATCGGTTCGACTATATTTCAGTATTAATAATTAGTAGTAATGTATAGATCATGTGTACTTAGGGGATTGTGATCATGTAGATAGTGAGCAGTTGGTTTGTGTGTCGAGATTAGTGTAGAGTTACAAGTGAGTTACAAATACTTTTTTAAGCCGCACTTAATATTGGTTTTATACTCGTCATTACAATGAGATTTACAATCATGAAGGGATATGGTTTCCATGATGATTACAGAAGAGAATTGTGTGTGTGTGTGTGTGTGTGTGTCTTGTTGCTAACTTCCAGATATATGGAATACTACTAACTTAGCAGATGAACCAACACGAAGAAATCGAGACAACTGATACAAAGCATGGTGTTATTTATGAGCTTTCGAGCAGAGCATAGGCTTGGTTCCCAAATTAGAGGTTCTGACTAGTACTCGGCCTTATTCCTAGCCTCTAGTGAGGTGTCTGGGCTTAGTCCCCGACTGATTGGATCATTATGCTAAGTATTGTGTTATTTTGTATATTGTGCTATTTTGTACATATGCATAAATATGGAGTTCACATGGTGACCCGTGGTGTGTTGATAACTAGGCTAATGATGTCCTTGCAACCACAAAAATCTTATGGGCTATTGCAAATGTTGTTTTGTAGGAAATCGATATTGTTTTTTATTATATATTGTCTTAACTTGATTGTACTCTCACGAATTATTGAGTTTACATAATTTATATTTGCACCTTAGGTAAACAGTGAGCTAGTAGAAACATTGGGTGGGTAAATGGTTTCAACTTGATGATGTATTTGCCAATATCTTTTTGACAATTGTGGTTTATATACGATCGTTTGATGATTGATTACAGGGATTGGTCAATGTTAGCATAAACAAACGTTTAGCAAGCCATACTTAGCATTGATGGTTGGAACCCGTGGTAGTCCTATCATTTGCTGAGGTTATATAAGGGTTTATAACATAATTTACAAAATGATTTCACGCAACAAAAGCTTAAAATCGCTATAAACCGTTAGAAGACCCGTCTATTGAATACTAAACATGAAAACATTAAAATAAACATATCATGATTTGGAATGATCAGTAATGCACCAAAAGATGAAGCCTTTGGATGTGTTAGTGATATTGCCTTTGAAATCGACATTAGATATTAGCTTTGGAGTAAATTACAGAAATGGCCCCTGTGGTTTGTTTAAAACTATAAAAACGGTCCCTCAACTTCCAAATTCGCAGTGGTAGTCTCTTAAACCAATTTTTACTTGCAGAAACGGTCTTTATATTTCTAAACTTTTTATAGTTGGCTCCTACGGGAGTCGAACTCGTAACCTCTCACTTACATAACATCTTAGTACCACTAGGCCAAAAACCCTTTGGTAACTACTGTACTTGTTGATGTCATGTTATGTCTTTAGTGTAAATTTTGGGTGTTACAATAAAAACTATTACCGTATATAAATATATAATTAATGAATTTTTTGTTTGGGTAATTACAAAATAGTAAAATACAATAAAATCATTGTACGTTTTGCAAATTGCAAACAATGTATTGTATTGTATTTGAAAATGGGTAGCGTCGTGTACTTATTGCGGCCATTTAATATATTTTATTTGAATAAATGTAGTCTAAAAAACGTTTTTGTTTGAACCTAAAAAATTATTATTACAACCGAAACATGAAAAATACTTTTCCATTTAATTAGAACTTAGGCGGCGTTTGGTTCACAGAATGTTTATTTCTGGAATGGAATCTGCCAAGGAATGGAATTCTGGAAGGAATGGAATCTGTCGGAATAGAATTGAAGGCGGTGAAGATGAAGTTTAGGGTTCGGTTTTAGAACTGCTAAAATCTTTTGAATGGAATTTAAATTCCATGGCACTGAGCCAAGGAAAATAAATTCCATCAAAAGTGGTGTTTTTTTAAAAAAGAGGAATCTTCATTCCATTCCTTTTTACTGCCAAACAGCACATCGGAATGGAACTTTCATTCCAAATCCATCAAATTCCATCAGATTCTGTGAACCAAACGCCCCCTTAGAGCTCAAAATATACGACTGTCCACTCTCTATTGAATGAAAAGAATGTGTGGGTTAGATCAAATGACAAAACTGTAATTAAATAGAAAATTTTATGCATCAAGTGCACATAATGAAATTCGATGAGGGGTAAAATAGGAATTATGCAATCCTAATTTAATTATTACACTTCCAAAATTAACAAAAATAATACAAATTCATATAAAATGATAAAGATTCTGATGCATCGTTGTTGTTCATTCTTTGTGTTCATCATTTTCATTTATTATTTTCGTGTTCATCATCTTCGTATTTAACGTGATGCATCGTTCATCCAAAAATCTTAATTTAACGTGATGCATCAACGTGTTCATCCAAAAACCTTAATTTAATTTGATGCATCGTTCATTCAAACATGGATCGTTCATCGTTCCAACAAACATTCGTACCTTCCAAAATGCATCTCTTTATCAAAAATCCAAAATGCATCTTAATTTTACGTGATGCATCGTTCATTCAAACATTAATCGTTCATCGTTCCAACAAACATTCATACCTTCCAAAATGCATCCAAAATCCATATCTTCATCAAAAAATCCAAAATACATCTCTTCATCATAAATAAAAAAACAAAATCCAAAATGCATCTCTTCATCATAATTCCAAAATGCATATCTTCATCAAAATCCAAAATGCATATTTTAATCATTTTTGTTCATTCAAACCTTTAAATCTTTCATCATCATGAAAATCAAGCTATCTTTGTTCATTCAAACCACCATGTAAAACATTCGAACAATCATGAAAATTGTTTATTCAAAATCTTCAGACTACCATTGTAACACCCAAATAATTAGGAGGTAATTATATTCCTAATAATGTGGAGTTAATATAATTATTGAAATAATTATTATTAATTGGAGATATTGGCAATATTGACTAATGAGGTAATTAACTTTGTTCAACAATTGAAATGGTAAACTTAAGGATCATATTATGAGTTAGTTGCCAATAATTTATGACATTTGCTATTATTGGGACTTGTATGATAAAAAGAAAATATAATGTGGTTAGTATTGAAATAACAAAAATAGGTAATGTACCTTGATTTGTTTTAATAAAATGAAAGATATGAGTTGGGAGGGTTCATTTGGGTAAAAATATGAACTTGAGGGGTTAAGGGTGGCCAAAGGCCAAACCCTTCCCTCATTTCCTTTTTATCAATCGATCAACACACACACTCCATAGTGTGTGTGTGTGTTCTTGCTCACTTGAGAGAAAGAGAGAAAGTAAAGAGTAGAGATTGTGGGTAAAAGTTGAAGATTGAAGGGTTTTGGAGATCAAATATTGCTCATTTTGTTGGATATTAAAGGTATAATGATCTTCTTCATCCTCTTCTTCATCTTCTCTCTATTTCCTCCATTTTTGGAGATGAAACCCTAAATGGGTTTATGTTGAAATGTTTATTAAAGGCTTCAATCTTTTAGTATGTTGTTATATGATAAAAATGGAGCCATAATATGTAATTACATTGGTAGTTTGAGTTAGTTTTGGTTGGAACCCAATCTAGGGCTCAAATGAGCTTTAATGGGTTATGGATTTGAGTTTTGTGTTTTAGTAAGTGAATGATGTTCAATATTGAATCATATATGTTGATATGTTGTTATGGAATCAAAATGGAATTAAGTAGAAGCTCATATGGAGCTTTGAAGAGGTGATTTGGGTTTTAACCCACTTATTAACTCAAAAGAGTTCTTATGGACTAATTGGCAATCTTTTATGATTTAAATGTGTGAAAGGGTATAAAATGGTCTAAATATGTTAGATTAATGATTCCATGTATTGGTTGGGGTTAAACTCGGGCAAAGGCTCAAGATTGGTGTTTGGAGCCAAAACCGCACGCCAAGTGTTCGGTGAAATGCCACAATGAGTTCTTAACCATTGTTGGGTTGAATTGAATGATTAAATATAAATTGAATGTCTAAACATAGCCCAAATATGTTATTTATATCAATGGAATTAAATAGAAGCTAGTAGGAACTCATTTGAAGTTTTGAAAGCTTAGTTTGGGTTTTGGTCATTTAGAACCCATTTGGGGTTCGTATAAACTCCATGAAGTAATAGCATGCTATGTTATAGTATAATATGTTTGGAAAGTGTTCAATTGTGTTATTAAAGTGTTTGCATGAGTTGGGAAACACAAAGTATGTGCAAGAACTCAATTTGGTGTTTTAAGTCGAAACCGCACGCCAAGTGTTCGGTGAAATGCCCCAATGAGTTCCTAATCATTGTCGAGATGAATTTAAATGTTTGAATATATTATGAATACCTAATAATAGCCTAAATATATCAAATATTGCTATGGAATTGATTAGAATTGAAAATGAGCTCAAATGGAGCTTAGTGTTGTCGGTTGGAGCTTTCGGTCATTTTCGGACTCGTTCGGAGTCCGTATGAGCTCCATTGAATCATGGAATGTTATGAAATCATTTTAATATGATTAGAGGTGTCTAAGTGACCTTAATATGCTATTAATATTGTTGGTAAAGTCCCTCCAAAGTTACGAAAACGTTTATGGGAGTTTTGGGGGTTTGGTGTGCATTTTTGACTCAAAAATGAGCTGAGAGCTGTCCAGGAGGTGGGTAGCGGCGCGACTAACTCCTTGGTCGCGCCATGACCATGTTTCTGGCCCAATAATGGATTTTGCTTGGGTGGGGGTCGATGCTTGGGTCTTATACGTTCGTTGCACCTCTAAATTAGGTGTTTAAAGGGTTTGAGGGCCTTGGATTGAGTCCGGAACTCCTAAGCCCTCATATGAACTTAGTACTTTCGGTTTGATAACCCAATACCCTTAGCCCACTCTTAGGGGCTTATCTTGTGTTCGGGGGCTTACGTATATGCGTTATGAATGCTTCTAGGTAATTTGAGTCGAAAGGAGCTTGATTGCAAGTTTTAGCCATTCTCCGGGCTATTGTGGCTTTATTGAAAGGCTTTGGAATCTTCTTAACCAATCACTGTGAGTTCTAGGACTAATGTAGATGAATGATTACATGTTAATTGTTGTTTATGCATTTGTTGATGACATGCTACTTGATCATGCATATTCACATGTTATAGATGGATTCATTGTAGCCTTATTGAACATGTTGTCATGCATCATGAATTGAAGATGAATTGTCATGCTAGTTGATATTGTTGTGGATTGGTTTGTGGTGCATCTCATATAGTATGCTTAACTACTTATTTGAATGGATAAATGATTGGAAGATGGCAATTCGTGTTGGTTAACCTAGTAGGTTGGACTATTCACTTTTGTGATTGATTAATAATAGCTGAGATATATGCATGGTCCTTTAAGTTGTATATTGGGTCGCATTCGTGGAAATCTAATTGATTATGATTTGGCATAAAGGACTATTCAACCGGTAGGCTTATTAGTAATGTTAAACGACCCCGTTGATATGTTAGAACCGTTGTTGCGGAATGATTAGTAGAACCACATAGATGGTTTCTTTAATTGGTCTTATGGACCATTATAGACTCTCATGAGTCATACTGAACCCTAAATTGTTGTGGAATGCGTTTTGGACCCCTTTGGATATCCATGAAATATTTCTGGCCCCTTTGGATGCCAGATGCCGACATACTTGCACCGTCGGAAGTCCCGTACTTGCTAGGGACAGCCTCGTACTTGCTAGAGGCAATACCACTCAGATGCCGACATACTTGCACCGTCGGAAGTCCCGTACTTGCTAGGGACAGCCTCGTACTTGCTAGAGGCAATACCACTCCCGACTTTGACAGGGAACCCTAGACGACCATGGGGTATGTGGTATTTGGATTTGAATGGGATTATCTCGTGTGAGGACAACAACGGGCCGCCTGCGGGCGATGATTTTGACACGTTGGGCTGCAAGCATGAGTTATATCCTAGTGGCGGTGTTGACATCATGTGAGGACGGCAACGGGCCGCCTTCGTGGCGATGATTATGACACGTTGGGCCGCAAGCATGTTTGTTCACACCTTTGAATTGGAGTTATTAGTAGTACGTACTGTGGTAATGTAACGTGCCGATTTGGTAAGGCATCTTTGCAAAAGCGTTACAACGTGCTACTATGACACGCGTTGGAATCCCCACTTTGGCTCGACTATGTCTAGCGGTGTAGTGGATTCCAAGAGTTGAGTTGGTCCTCACCTTGACCCGGCTAGGCCGGGCGGTGACGGTGGAATATGTGACATTGGTAAATATCGTGAATGATAATAGTCCTTAGTGAGATGAGTCATCTTGTTGAGAATTCGAATAGGTAAATAATTGGTGTGGGACACCGATAGTCCTCAACGAGGATGAGGTGATCCCATTCTATCTTGGCATTGGCCATCCTTGGCCCCTATATCTTTAGTTGATTGAAATTATGTGTTGGATATACATGGTTAGCATGTTAATTGTTATTTATATTAATCCTGGAATTCACTAAACAACTTTTGTTGTTTACCCCTTTAGTTGTTAACCTTTTGCAGGTTTGAGCTATCGAGCGGGAAGTTTATATTCTTCCTCATTATTCAGAGTGTAGACTCGAGACTAACGGTATGCTTTGGTGATTGTGTTGGGTTTGGGTTAGTCGACCTCTTGGCCTTGACTATTCGTTTGCAGGATCATGACCTGTAACCTTGTAGATTCAATAGTTGTTTATTCGGATGCATCACTTATGATGCATTAATTGTAAAAGTTTTAATTCTACCCTAATTCCGCAAGTATTGATGTATAAATCATTGTTAATTACACTAAAATATGTATTATTGTTGTATGGGTGTTTCAACCATCGTTTATCATCCCCATTAAAGTCGAGAACCCACACCATGAAAAGAGATGGCGTCCGAAAGAAGAAGAGAGTGAGGAGGTCGAAAAAAGAAGAGAGTGTCGGCGGCCGATAGAGGAAACGATGGCGGTTAGGAGTTGGTGAGGGTGGTGGCCGGAAAGAGGAAGAGAAGGAGCTGGTCACAGCCGGAAAGAGGAAGAGAGGGTGGTGGCCTAAGGTGGTGACCGATTGAGAAAGGGAGAGAAGAGAGAGAGAGAGAGAGAGAGAGAGAGAGAGAGAGAGAGAGAGAGAGAGAGAGATAGAGAAAGAGGGGAAAATATGGATAGTAGTTAATGAGATGATTCTATTTCCTAATTTGACTCCTAATAATCTTAAAATAATATTATAAAATAAATTAATTTTGAATTATTTTAGTATTACATTATTACCCTTTGTGCACCCTTGGTGGCTGATACATAATGCATCACGATCATTTGATGCATCATGTGGCCAGTTCGGGATCGAGTCGGTCTAACGGTTCAACCGGTCCGTTCAATTGAATTCGGTCCATGGCTTTTACGATTCTTCATAAAAATAATATATTAAATTACTTAGCTGGGAATCGAACCTAGAACCTTTTGGTCCACAAAACAATGTTTTATCCATTAAGCTAATAACTCTTTTATTATCAAATTTATTGATACATTTCTTTTAATAACAAAGTTTCTTTTTGATATATTAACTAATTAGTACATCGTAAAAAAAAACTTAGTGAATAAAAGTTTATGTTGATCTAGGGAATTAAGGATCTTCGACTCGATATTTAATAAATTAATATATTAAAGAGTTAGTTTATTATTAAAAGAAATATGTCAATAATTTTAATAACAAAATGACTTGTAGCTTAATGGTTAACGCATTATGTTATTAAATTAGAGGTTTTGGGTTCGATTATCAGCTAACTAATTTATTGTTTTTATTTTTGTGATGATGCATAAAATGATATACTAACTTCAATCGAATGACCAGTAAAAAAACAGATTGATTTGGATCATCGTACTGATCCGAGTACATATATATATATATATATATATATATATATATATATATATATATATATATATATATATATATATATATATAGGATATGGATCACGTGAGAAGAGATCTTATCGTGAGAAATGGTGAGAAGGAGGGTTTTGCATTGATATTGAATCATCAAACTATTGATTCATGATTATTGATTCATTTTAGACATTGTTGAATCAAATATATTTGATTATATCAAACCCGGATCACAAAAAAACATGGATAAACTTTTGGTGCATCATGATCGCAGAAAAATGCATTATTACTGAATCATCATTTTTAGCCCGTAAATGATGATTCAAATCTATATATTTGGTTCAAAAGTATTGATAATGAATCAATAATGATGAATCAATAGTTTGATGATTCAATATCAATGCAAAACACTCCTTCTCACCATTTCTCACGATAAATCTCTTCTCACGTGATCCATATCCTATATATATATATATATATATATATATATATATATATATATATATATATATATATATATATATATATATATATATATATATATATATATATGTATGTATGTATCTATTTATGTATGTATGTATGTATGTATGTATGTATGTATGTATGTATGTATGTATGTATGTATGTATGTATGTATGTATGTACATGTTATATGGGGAACCATATGCATCGAAAAAATAAAAAAGAACCGATCACATCCCTTAGATTAAAATGTGCATTGGTGCAACACGCGATGCACGTATTTGGTATGCATAGGGTTCTTTTGGGAAAAATAATATATATCTAATCAACTCAATTTTAATTTTTATATTTAATTGAATATTTCAACTAAGTGACTAACAATTAAACTTTAAATGCTAATAACACATTTCTAAGTTTAAACAAATTCAAATGATAAAAACAAACAAATATTATTTATCTAAAACCTTCTTCAAAACACAATACATTTTCATCGGATTAATCTTCAAACATTATGCATCTTCATTGGATTTATATTCAAACACGATGCATCTTCATCAATTATATCATAAAACTGATGCATCTTTATCGGATTTATCGGATTGTTCTTCGAACAATATGCATTTTAATCGGATTCATCTTCAAACACGATACATGTTCATCGTATTTATTGGATTCACCTTTAAACACGATGTATATTCATCGGATTCATCTTCAAACACGATTTATCTTCATAAACACGATGCATTTGATTCGTTTTTTATACATTAAATGCAGAATTTTAAGAGTAGTTTTCACGTTCTCACAAAATTAAGGGGTTCTTACCGGATTACAACCCTATACATAAATGCGAGAACACCGCCACCCTCCCCAGCGGCTTCGTCCACTCACCCCCAACGAGATCATCTCACCGCTCAACTTGCTCTCTCTTTCCAAAATTAATTGGGTAATGAGTATTGGGATAATAAGATTAGAATTATGGGTAGTTTCAAAATATTAGAATGAAAAATGGTAAAGAGAGAATAACTGATGTGACGTTATTGTGTCTAAAATGATGAATTTAGAAGTGGTGTATACACCCCTCACCGTAACATTCATGGGAGTGATATAAAAAATAATACTAGCTTGATACATAGACATGATTTGTAATTGTAAGTGTCATCTTTATGTAATATCTATTTACACATGATGTTTCAAGTTTCAACTATGAGTTACTATTAAAATTAATCACGTTCTCAATGATAAAAAAAATTATTGTGTTATACATCTATACCCTTAAAAAAATTCTATTAGTCGGTTTAACAAAATTTTGCGTTAATCATAAATTAAATAAATCTATTTCCAATGCGAATATGACCCTTCTACATTCTAGTTTGTTAAGAAACAAATATTGTACTTTTATGTAAAAAATACAATAATGTTTTGGAGTTGTAATTATCCTGTAGAAAGATCGACGGCTGAGATGATTTAAAAGGACTTTCCAAAATTGTCCGTGGATGACTGGATTCCATTCCCCGACGCCAAGTGGTCCTGCTGTCTCAACTTAGCTGCAATTGCAAAATGCAAACCCTCCCCACTCACTTTGTCTTTCTTTCACAATTAATCATCGATCGTTAATTTTTCAATATTAAATTTTCTAAGAAAACTAGCTTATATAAATTATTATAAAGTAATTACAAAAGTTGACATTAATACCTTTTTCAAATTATAAGAATTGTGATTTTATACATTAATCTACGTCTCAAAATACTAGATAAATAAACTACTTTAACTTTAAACGATGTATAAAATGATTGTTTTGCGAATGACTGATAAAATGATAAAATAATGGGGTTTTAAAAAGTAGTATATATAATTAGTACATGATTAAATTTTAAAAAATATTATCGTTGAATTGTTGATAAAATGATAACTTTTAAGATTAAGAAGTATCGTACATAAACAACTAATTATTAAAACCATTACTTACTGGATAATGATATTTGTAGTCTTACTATTAAATAATTATTGAATTGTTTTAATACCTATATGTTGTGAGGGACGACTGACATTATAACATTCATTTATATAGTAAAAATTTTATAAAATTATAACTTCATTTATCAATTATTATTGTACATTTAAACACATAAACCATCTCTCGATAGCTCATCGGATAGTGCCTTCATAGTGGAGGTCAAGAATTCAAGTTCCATAACGATTTCAACGAGGGGATGGTTAGAGGTATACGTTGTAAACAACTGACAGTAAAAATGGGTAGAATGCATAAATCTAAACGAAATTTTCGACATTCCAAAAGTAATCCCTTTCATGGTAACATCTTTTTGGAATGTTTGAGCACATAGGTAAACCATATGTAAGTATCTCAAATATTTGGTTTTATAAACTATATATTCAGTTTTAATATAGTCTCTTCCATTTTCAATGGGATACATCGTATTTTTAATATTTTTTTAAAAATTTTCTTACATAGACATGTGTATATCAATGTTAAAGTCTATATTTACCGATAATACTATACATTTTTGTGTAAAAATGAAAAGAAAATTATGTGAATTATATATCATTCACACAAATTTTTATGTGAATGATGTAAATACTCTGATCATTCACATAATGTTTTGAAACTTGACCATTCACGTGTTTTATTTTTAAAATTGTATTGTATAAATGTATGATTTTTTAAATATAAAGTCTTATGATATTGATTTAAACACGTGTATTTTAAAATTTTTATTTGAATGATGGTACGTTAAATACGTTGGATATTTATAGTTATGTTAGTCGAATCTTATTCATAAACTATAATACTTTTTATTTTAATACATAATCAAACTTAAATCAAATAAACTATTAAAAATATAAAATAACTTTTATCATTTATTTGTCGTTGTGTAGTATATCATAATATCAAGAAATTCACTTTACCCAAAATCTTAGTTTTAAATTTTTATTAAAGACTCATTTTATGAAGATGCTCGTTTTAGGAATACCTAATTTTAAATACTTATTAACTTTTCATTTTAGCAATGACTTATTTTAAATATAAACCAATATTATCTAAACTTATCTGTCTATTTGATTAAAAAAATATTTTATTTGTTTATAAATTTTATAAAATATATTAAAATAAAAAATTAATTATATTAAAATATATAAAAAGTTGTTAAAAGATAAGCAGGTATAATACAATATTAGTAAAAATGATTTTATAAAATTTTATTTCTTATGATAAAATATATAAAGATTATGTTTTTATAAAATTAAAAACTTCACATCATATTAATTAAAAATTTTAAATATAAACATAAAAGTTTTAGAAAATGATACAAACTAACTACCATTCATATTATATTTACAAATTAATTGAATAACAGTTTTATAAATAATAATACAATCCTTGTATTTTCTTAAATATTTATATATTTTAATTTTGAGTATATATATATAACTAGTTTATGTCCCACGTATTACGTGAATAAAATTTATTTATGTAAATATATATTTATAAATTGGTATAAATAGTAGCTCTTTTTATGATTCTTTTTAATTTTTTTATTTTTAACTTAATATATATTCTAATTGATACAAATTGAGATTCTAGTTTATATAATATATTACTTATATATTTTATAACAAACTAATATTTATAGATTAAAAATTAATAGAATATATGTATCTTTTTAAAAATAATAATTGTATTTATCCTTTATTATTTATAGATTAAAAAATATTAAAGTTATAAAGTATATTTATCTTTAAAAAAAAAATAATAAATTGATTTATCTTTTAATTTTTTATAATGATAAGTTGTATTTATCTTTTCTGATGAAACGAGAAGCTGACATGTGGCGTTTCATGTTCTCCTTTATTATATATAAATATATATATATATATATATATATATATATATATATATATATATATATATATATATATATATATATATATAATATATATATATATATATATATATATATATATATATATATATATATATATATATATATAAATATATATATATATATATATATATAGGGGTTGGTTCAATGGAAAACCTATATGCATCGGAAAACCCGGGAACCACTTTATAACCATTGGATCAGGTGATGCATCACGCAGAAAGTCGATGCATCACGCAGAATTTGGTGCATCACGCGAGAATTTGGTGCATCAAGCGGGGAATTTGATGCATCACCCGGGAATTGTGATGCATTTGTGGTGGTGCATGGTGGTTTTTCAAAGTTTTCCGATGCATGTTGGTTTTCCATTGAACCCACCTCTATATATATATATATATTAATGTAAACAATTATTATTAAAAGTACCGGTTTAATACTTGGATTTTTATAAACTAGTAAGTATATGTTGAAAATACATTAGATAATATATATTCAATGCTAAACTGACAGTAAATGTTTCGTCTAGGTTATAATTTATGCAAAACACTTTTTATTTTTATTTTATATGTATTAAGTTAAAAATAAAATAAAAGTAAAAGTAGAAGAATAAAAAAGAAAATAATATGTCCAAAGTAAGAATGATAGTCGCTATATCAAAAAACACAAACTGCCATTTTATATATCTGACCGTTAAATCTCAACCCTTCCTTCCTTATCACCCACTCACCTCCTTCCCTTTCCCTCTCTCTATATCTCCTCAATTTTCATCTTCCCAATCTCTTTAATGGTGCTTCAATTCATCTCCTGCCTTCTTTACACACACTAAAAACACTCACAAAACCCTAAAAACACACACACACACACACACAAAACCCTACACACACACACACACACATCTATTATCATTGGCTCTGTTTATTCTTCTGAGTGATTGGATACTTATTAAAGTCCCAATCTTTATTGCTCTCAGCTACCTTTTTTCTGGTAATTATTTCCAATCTTCATGCCCCTTTTAGTCATTTCACAATTTCATTGGAAAAACACCTTAGTTATTTTCCATATATTTATCATTGTTTTTAGCTAGTTTGAATCTAATCGGGTTAGCTCTGTTTTCTTGTGTTGGGTAAATGGATACTTATCGGATATGGTGGTCATATCTTTCAATATCCATGGCTTTTTTATTCCATAACATTATCTTGAGAAAACCCATCAATTATTCTTCATAAATTTAACCACAATTCAAGTGTATTAGTGTATTCATTCAAGTCGTATAATCTTCGTTGGTTTGTGTTAAATCTTTGCTACATCGATGGTCACAATTCCATGACATTTTCTTGAAAAACCAATCATTTATTCTTAATAAGAATACTGGTCATGTTTGTTTACCTCTTGGAATCCTTGAGGGGTCAATTTGTCTTTGAATGACTTCTTAATGATTCTATTAAGAAGTATACAAACATCTCCTTGATTCGTTAAAATGTTTATGAATGAATTGAATTTTGTCATCGAAGTAGACTAATGTCTTTTTTTTTCTTCATATTATCTTCATAAGTATATAATCTTTATTGTTCTATCTTTGCTTTCTTGTAATTCATTCCATCTTCATGGTCATTTTTGTGATTTCACCGTTCCAATACATATTTTCTTGAGGAAAACCATCAATTATTCTTCATTATTTTATTATTTATTGTATTCAAATTCATTTTGAAGCTGAATCTTTATTGCTTTCTGAGTTTATTACCAATTCTTTGCAACTGCCGTGGTGTTTTTGTCATCTCACAATTTCATATTTTATGTTCTTAAAAAAAACTATCAAATATCAATTATTCTTCATAATTGTATCCATAAATAAGTATTTAATAATTATTTCTTTTTAAATTCAGAGTATAAGAAAATTAGTTGTTGAAAAATGGCACCAAAGAATGGACGTGGAAAGACCAAGGGAGACAAGAAGAAGAAGGAAGAGAAGGGTAAGCATTTATTTTTAGTAAATATTTTTTTTATCGATAAAACTATCAATTAGAATTAATTATTGGTTTTTCAAATAATAAATGAAATATATGTATTTTTGCAGTTCTCCCGGTTGTTGTGGATATAACCGTAAATCTTCCTGACGATACCCATGTTATCTTAAAGGTTTGTATTTTTTTCTTTTAAAATCATTTTATTTTTACCATTTATAAATTTTTAAAAATTTATTTAAAACTTGAATAAAGCACAAGTTCCAACTTCAATTTTAAGAAGTTATAAGCAAACTTTAGTTGCTTTTAACATAATCAATTATAGTATTTATTATGAATTTAAATTTACTATTTTAAATTGGTGATATTTCAAATTCAATTTGTTTAATGATAATATACCGAAGGTTATGGACTTTAAACTTTGTTTCTCTTTGATGTAGTGTGTTTTAATTTATTAATTCCTATGAGCATATTAATTTGCTAAAAGGTTACATATAAATTTATAGAGGTAAGCACATATTTTTAAATAATTATGGATTAATCTATATAATCTGTAAATGTGTATAAAATTAAAAGAAAAAACATATACGATGAAAGTAGCTGGAAGGTTAGATTAGAATCTGAAGGTTTATGACTTGCTTGTACATAACGTTGAAAATGTCATTAGCAGAATGCTCAAAATTGTTTGAATTATACGTCTACATCAGTAGAAACGTGTTATGTATATCATCTGTTGAGCTGTTATCTGGAATTCAAATATACGCATCTCAATATCTCACCAACACTATCTACAAATAACAAGTGTATCAAAAAATACGATAGTCACATAAATTAGATGGTCTCGTTTTCAAGAAGCTTGAAAACTTAACTCTTGTTTTTATGTAAATGTTCTATTCAAATGTTTCATATATTTTATGAATATTATTTAAAGGACAACTCTATACGCAAACTCGATATATGTCTAACTACCGTTAACCAATATGTCACGTCACGTAACTTCTTGTATTCCAATTATTAAATATTTATGTTTTAACATGTATTTTTTAAGCAGGGAATATCAACGGATAGAATTATAGATATTCGTCGACTATTATCAGTGAATACAAGAACGTGTAACATAACGAATTTTTCGTTATTTCATGAGGTAAGAGCTTTTGTTATTGTAGAAGCAATATTTCATAAAAATTGCACATAAAGTTAGTAGCAATATATGAAATTTTATTCGTTATATCGTACAGTTTCATTTCATTATATTGAAGATAAATTTTAATAAAATCAATTTTACTTTTTTTTTTTTCATTTTACTGTTAATATTATAATAAAAATTTGAAATGGGCCACCTTATCTATTAGGTTAGTTCACTTGGCCCATCAACAAATAAGTCTTTTGTAATTTACTTTTTAATCTTGAAAATATAACAGGTAAGAGGCCCACGATTGAAAGATACGGTGGATGTTGCCGCATTGAAGCCCTGCACGCTCAATCTCATAGAGGGTGGGTAATTAGCCAATCTATTACTGCCACGTGGTAGGCAAATGACATTTCTAACCTCCCCGTCTTCTTTTCTTACACACAACAGAGGACTACGACGCTGAAACCGCCACAGCACACGTCAGAAGGTTGTTGGACCTTGTCGCCTGCACGACGTCGTTTGGTCCGTCGCCGGTGATCAAGGAGGATTCCTGCAAGAATGTGCCGGAAAGCAAGGCTGCCAAGAAGACGAGCAAATCGCAACAAAACAATAAGCGTTCGTCGACTCTGCGAACCTCGTCTCCGCCACCGCAACCGCAGTCGAAGGATGTTCCTGTGGACGGAGAGGGAGAGCTGAGTAATTCGTGTCCGAAGCTCGGAAGCTTTTACGAATTCTTCTCTCTCTCTCACCTCACTCCTCCCATCCAGTGTAAGTCTATATGTACACTTGAAAAATTAACGCAATTTCATACGGAGGAGGGAGGATGAATGGATGATCATTCATAAACATACATCAGACGTACTCACCCTGAATTTGATTATCATCAGTTTGTTACACATTCTTGCTTGTGTTTTGGAGCATGGGGATCACTTGGTCCGAATTAATTCTCAATGGAATTTTGGTCGAATTGAGAATCTTAAGTCAAGAGCGATTTCTGGCAGTTAGATAACTATTTTCATGAGCACAAGAACGATGATTGAAGTGTAGATGGTGCAATGATGTAGTAAAAACTGAATCACACTAAGTCTGGTTACAAAACATATATATTCCAAAATATAATGTCCATTTCGTCTAAAATACATCCGCAAATGTGAAAGATTTAGTTTGGAGTCAAGAGTGAACATCATCAATATGACAATATGTAGAACACTAGGATCAATAACTCATTTATGGAAATATTAATACAAAAAGGATGCTTGGGGAAGGTAGATAAAGAATCTGAATAATCATGCATAAGATAACAGACTAGTAAATGCGAGTGACACAAGAAAAGACAGTTTAGCTTCTTCTTCTTCTTTTCTTTTCTTTATTCTTTTTGAATTCAGAGGTGTGACATAGTGCTATAAATGATTGCAGATGTGAGGAAGGCAACAAGGCAAACAGAAGATGGCATTTTAATTAATGATCATCTTTTCTCACTTGAAGTAAGAAAATCCTTGGAACATTTTAAAATTTTTGGTTACTTGTAAAATGCTTGGACTTTTCTTCTCATTATTGAACTTGATGGTAAAGATGAAGTTGTGCCATGGGAAGCCTGTCCATATTGAAGCTTGTAGAAAAGGATTCTGGAGCATCGGGAAGCAGCAAGTTTTATGTCACAACCTTGTTGATTTGCTACGACAACTTAGTAGAGCGTTTGATAATGTAAGGTTCTAAAATATCTTTTGGTCACCTTTTCCATAAAAAGTCTGCTCTTCCATATACTTGTCAAAGTCTCTATCTTTGGTAGCTCTAAGTTTGTCCATATACTTCTCAGCATCAAGCATGCTTGTGATACGTGCTTCGGGTGCTTGGGAGTTATGTTTAAACTTGTTTGAAGCAAACTGCTCCTTATATATATACACATATATATATATATATATTAGAATTACCAAACTTACCATCAAACTTGCACATTTCCATTTTTTGAAAAATAGGAACGAGAATGTGTATTAACTCGTATTATCTGTAAAAAGTAATTGTGGTTAGTTTGGTGGTAAGTTTGATGATAGTGATAGATTTACTCGATTGTTTCAATTCATGCTTGGTGAACAATGCAAGATAATGAAAACCTTCCGAAGCTTGCATCAATACTCCACACCTATCATGATAATATGGGTGTGGTTTTGGTAGCCAAGTGGCACTGCCAAAGAAGCAGTGCTGGGCCCAAGGCTAGTTGAAGACCTGATGTGGTTTCCAGGACTCTTTTTTTTTTTTTTTCCCTTTCTCAAGTAGTACCAAAATCATACAAACAGGGAACCCATGGTCTCTCAAAGTGGAAGCAGATGCTAGCTAAAGTTCT
Organism: Centrapalus pauciflorus; assembly: GCA_020465985.1. Classification (NCBI taxonomy): domain Eukaryota; kingdom Viridiplantae; phylum Streptophyta; class Magnoliopsida; order Asterales; family Asteraceae; genus Centrapalus; species Centrapalus pauciflorus. The sequence continues at coordinate 1,135,483 of JAANYP010003023.1, forward strand.
GTCAGCTCCAAATTATGATTGATTTCTTTCTAACCATGTAGTTAATGAACTAAATATACATGCTGTATGTAAAATTTGGAAGAAAAAAAAGAGATCTAGGAGCCTTTTTAAGAAGAGTTTATATTTTTCCATCTTTTCACATTACGTGATTATCACTACCTATCTGAACAAGCATACTTACTTTTTTCAGGCATATGAAGATCTCATTAAAGCATTCATTGAAAGGAACAAGGTAATATTTTGGAAATAATCAATGATTTTAGGTCTATGAATTTGAAATCATTATCTGATGCACTTTATTTATAGGGGAACAAAATTTTAAGATGGTTCTCCCAATAAACTTTCATTTGTACTCTTTGGGATTGTTGATGGTTTGTTGATTCCTGTGCAGTTTGGGAATCTCCCATATGGTTTCAGAGCCAACACATGGCTCATACCTCCTGTTGCAGCACAAGTGCCATCAGTTTTCCCGCCTCTTCCTGCAGAGGATGAGAATTGGGGAGGAAATGGGGGTGGTCTAGGAAGAGATGGCAAAAGTGATTTACATCCTTGGGCTAGTGAATTCTCATATGTTGCGTCTATGCCTTGCAAGACTGCAGAAGATAGGCAGATTCGAGACAGAAAAGCTTTCTTATTGCATAGTTTGTTTGTCGACGTTGCCATTTTCAAAGCAATTTTAGCCATTCAGCACATAATGGAAGAGCCAGATGTAAATCATTCTGATTTAAGTGGTGAAATTATACATACAGAGATTATTGGGGATCTGAGAATCACTGTCTTTAAGGATGCCCATGATGCTAGCTGCAAAGTAGATACAAAGATTGATGGATCTCAAGCAACTGGAGTGGAGAAAGAGATTTTGGTGGAGAGAAATTTACTGAAAGGGATCACTGCTGATGAGAACACTGCTGCTCATGTAAGAAGATATTCTATACGTGCCAGTATATATTTCTTTCTATCTATATTTTCTTAGTGGAAGTGCTATCACTAATGTGCAACTTTTTTCTGTTTAAAAATAAGGATATTGCCACACTAGGTGTTGTCAACATAAGGTATTGTGGCTATACTGCTCTTGTGAAAGTTGAGGAGAGAGAATATGATAAGAATCATCCTCCATTGGCATACATTGGGCTTCTCGATCAGCCTGATGGAGGAGCCTGTGCCCTCAATATCAACAGGTTCCTTCTCACCAACTACGTTGCCATTTGACTTTTTTATTTTTTACTCATATTTATATAATGCTAGAGATTCCAACACTGCTTGCATAGTTGATTGTCCAAATATGATTTATCTGCAATTTTTCTTTTGAACTCATAGATGTGGTAACGATTCAAGGATCCTTTTGTTGCTAATGATGATGTGAAATAGTTTTGCCACAAAAGAAACCAAATTGAGGTAGTTTGGGGCCTAAAATTCTGATCGCTCTTATCAATAACGAAGTTGTGTCAACTGTTTTATACCCTAGGCGGGGTGTGGTTTTTTCTTGAAAGGGTATCTGTGGGGATTTAATAAGCTCTGGGTGAGTATTCAGTAATTTTAGGATTTGGGAGAGAGTGAGCTTGGTTGGTTTGCATACAAGAATGTGGCATAAAAAGATGTTTGGTATTAATTACCTCCATTTCATGCCAATCTCCAAGGGTAACTGATTTTGTAATTGGTGTTCAGTCAAAATTCAAACCCTCAATTACTGCTTATGTTTTAATCTTATATTATTAGTCTCTTGATCACCTGGATAACTACGATTACTGCTCTCAGGAAATTCTAAGTACATTTTGTATCAGCTTGTAAGGACCATGTGTACACTGTATCACTTTAAATTATGCATCCTTATCTGTCATAGTTATGTGGCCCAGAAAATGTATTTTGGTTTTTGATATTTTGTTCCACTTAGTTTGTTCTCACTTTAAGCTTATTTCTTGCAGTTTGAGGCTGCTGCTTCATAAAAAAGCTTCACAAACCAATAATGTCCTCCCTAATTTAAAAATATCCGACAGTGAAGAGCTCAGTACTTCCCGAGTTATCGTTGAGAAACTAATAAAGGAGAGTCTAAAGAAGCTTCAGAAAGAGTGTGTCGAAGCTGACACCTTTACAAGATGGGAACTTGGAGCTTGCTGGATACAACATTTACAAGACCAAAAGAAAACAGAAAAAGACAAGAAAGCTTCCACGGAAAAAGCAAAGAATGAGATGAAGGTTGAGGGGCTTGGGAAGCCTCTTCGATCCCTCAAGAACAAGAAAAAGGATATAGAGGGTAGTAATACAGAACCTCGGTTGCAGAGCTCAAAAGTTGATGTTGTCAATGGGGAAGTGGAGAATTCTGTATTAGACTTTGCAGAATCTCAGCTTGAAGCCAGTGCAACCGAAAACGAGCTTACTTTAAAAAGTTTGTTATCTGATGCTGCTTTTACACGGCTTAAGGAATCGGAAACTGGACTTCATCGCAAGGTGGTACTCGTGTTTGCTGGAAATATTTGAAGCATTATATATATCCTTGTATGATATTCTGTATTCACCTACTGCTTGCTGTTTGTAGTCTTTGTTGGAGCTGATTGACCTATCTCAGAAATATTACAATGAAGTTGCTCTTCCAAAATTGGTAATACAAAGCTACAACCATCTGATTCTTCTCCCAGTTGACCATTATGTAACTGTCATAACTGACAAGTTCTAACACTTCACCGTATGCAGGTTGCAGATTTTGGTTCTTTAGAACTATCACCAGTTGATGGGCGAACTCTAACGGATTTTATGCATACACGAGGTCTCCGCATGCGTTCTCTAGGTCAAGTGGTTAGTGCCTTCATGCAACTTTTCTTGGGGTGTATCTTAATCAATAAACTCTGATGTTAAGATAAAAAGTCTTCACTAAAACCTTTTGTAATTCACATCCAGTTAATGATTGTGACATTGAAATTTGAATATTTGCTACATATTTTGTGCAATTGATAACCAACCTGGTTTGAGAAAATCATTAATAAGTTATTCTATATTGTTTTAAACTAGTTTAGCGTTGCAACGGTGTGTGAAATTATATTTCTTGATTAATAAAATCATAATAAAAATTAAAAAGATAAAAGAATAATATAATGATATGGAAATATCAATCAAACTAAAATCTTAATAAACGTTCACTTAAAAATTTGTTATAAAGCTATAAAAATCAAATAAAACTAAACCGGCAATAAAGTGAAAAGTCAATATTATATTTTGTACACCTTTTAAAAATAGAAATATAAAAAACTAATTTTTATTATAGTAAGTTGACAATTACTTAAGTAAAATATAACAAATTACGGAGATTACCTTGTTATTATACATTTAAAAAACGACATGTATTTTATAGTAAACATTTATTTTAGATGAAGTGAGCAGAACAATAAATAAATAAATGAAAGGGAAAATTAAAATGTTTTAGGTAGGATGTAATAACATAAATGAACATTAAAACAAATAAAAATTTAGATCAGTGAGAATTTAAATGAAAAACTAACATCATATTTCTTTTGACAGTCTTTCTAAAAGAAAAAAAATACCCAACAACATAATTAGTATTTTAAAATTAAATAAATCAATTGAACTAAATAGATGAACAACTATAAATTAAGAACCCAAAGAAAAAAATCAATGATAATCAGAAAGATATATTAGATTATTTTAAAAGAGAAAAACATTAATATTTTCCACCCAATTATAAAAACCTATAAAGAAATATTTTTGATAAACTTATAATTGTTATCTCTCCTTTAAGATAACGTGTCATATATTCATCTGTGTGAATAATCAAGGTATAAAATATAGAAGAGAAGTAAAACATTATAACAAATTAAAAACTATGACCGGCTAAAAAGATTAAATAAAAAAATTAGCATCATATTTGTTTGATATCATTTTCTAAAACTCCAATAAAACAGTTAGTATTATAAAGTTAATTAAATTAAATATATATCACCTGTTCCCCGCGTGATGTATCACCTGTTCCCGGGTTTTCCGATGCATATAGGGTCTCCATTGAACTCACCCCTATATATATATATAAATAATATGGTTCGTGTGAGTAGTTAAAAAATGCAGAGTACTGTGAGTACTTGTGAACACACGGGTTTCGGATGTGAACATGCACTAAATAAAATTTAAAATTTTTTTTCATATTCATTTAGGTACAAGTAGTATAATGTTATTTGTAAAAAATTACATACAATCACACTATCTAGCATCTTAAAGTTATATATGAACGTGAAAAAATTTATGCGAACATGCTTAGTGTGAACATACGTTCACAACTGTGCAGTTCATGTGAACACACACGTTTCACATAGTTCTAGTGTGTGTTTATGTGTGATTTTTTACAAGTAGTCTTATATTATTGATTTAAACATGATCATGAAAAAAAAATTTAAAAATTGTTTTAAGCGAGGTACCTCCGTACTCCGCCAAACTAATGGTACTTATTTGAACCATATATATATATATATATATATAGAATATGGTTCGAGAGAGTACCATCCAAATGCAGCGCATCAGAAGGTACCACCTTTAAAAAAACTTTTTTAAATTTTTTTTTTCATAAACATGTTTTAATTAACATTATGAAGATCGTATGTAAATTTCACATACATTCACATCTCCTAGCTCCTAAAAAATGATGTGAACACACACTTACATAATTTTAAAGACATGTGAACATGCATTTATGTGATGTGTGTTTTCATGCACTTAGAGTGTTCGGATTTGCGTGAAATTCACATATGATCTGTGTAATGTTAATTAGAACATGTTCATGAAAAAAAATTTCAAAAAAATTACTTTTAAGGGTGGTACCTTCTGGTGCGCTGCATTAGAAGTGGTACTCACTTGAATCTAAATCTATATATATATATATATATATATATATATATATGTGTGTGTGTGTGTGTGTGTGTGTGAGGGAGAAACTAACAAAACTTATAAAAAGAAGGTAATAATAACAGGTTAGGTAAAAAATATGTCTATGTAGATTTATTAACTTGTTATTTAATATTATTATTGAAAGTAATTAAGTAAAAGTAAAAAAAAAAAAAAAAAAAAAAAGCTTCAATGAATCATGCCCAAGGTTTTCATAAACCGTGAAACCACCTAGGTTCACGTAAACATTATACAAAAGTAAAAAAAAATCTATTTCAAACAATCTGCTTCTTATCTAAGACTCTTTTGTCTCTATATATCAATCAAACTTTGTCTTCCTCAATCTCTCATATGCATACATCGGCTACAACTGAAGTCTTCGTTGAACAGACCCAACACACTAACGGCTTTCGTTTTTTCATTGATGCTTCTCTTCGTTCACTTTGTTTTGTACATTCTTTTTTTCCTTTGTATTTCACTGGCTAACACTCCTTCCCTCTCTTTCGCTTAATTATTTTTTATCTGACACCACTGTTGGTCGTTCTCACACCAGCAAAAACCGCCTCTTATTTCTTCTGCATTTTAACATTTCTTTTATGTCCCTTTATTTCTGAATTGAAGATTCTTTTCTCCTCTTTCATCCGACGAATAAAAAATGTTCACAAAACTGTTGATTTTTTCTCATCATTTATAATATTAGCTAGTTTCCATTCAGCAGTCATAATGCAAGAAACTATCGTGTTGAATCTTCATATGCTAACGATGACGACAATGTTTATTGGGTTAGAGACACAGCTCACTTTGTCTAACTCTGCAAAGATTCTTCATTCTCGTCGTCTGGCTTGCGATCCACTACCTCTTTCCGTTTAACTCTCCAAGGATTTATCACTTTCGCGGTCAGTATGCTCTCATCGGAGCGACCGTCGGCTTACCGTCGTGGTCATCATCTACCAAGCGCCTCTTCCTTTATCAATCCCATTTACCATTCTAGTGGTTTTCTCCTTCAATGTTTGCTCTCCTTCGTATTTTAAAGAAGATTTTTTTTGTTTGAGGATTTGTTCATGATTATTAGATTTCATCTTTTGATTCAAGTGAATTTTTATGATAAAAAATAGATTGTCTTTTCACCTTTTGTTTCTCATTTTAACCCTTTTTTTTTCTCCTGTTGAAGAGGTTGTACCACAATAAAACATATGGAAAACCACAGGGAATTATTTTCCTGGTATGAACAGTATTTCACTTTTCAAAACGACAACTTAAAAGAAACAAAACGACATTGTTCACTTCCACAAATGTATATAGGTATAATTCTTTGACCCTTGATATGCATACCTTTGCTAGGAATTTTTTTATTCTTTATATGTTTTTTAATTTGATGATATTTTTGCAACTTAAAATCTTTTGCATCAACTAATGCTTGCTATTTCTTCCCTTCATCAGGTTAGGCTTTCTGAAAAGTTATCACATGTGCAATCTCTCTGTATACATGAGATGATAGTACGAGCTTTTAAGCACATTCTGCAGGCAGTGATTGCTGCTGTTTCTAAACCAGAGGAAATGGCTGCTGCAATTGCTGCTGCACTAAATCTGATGCTTGGGGTTCCTCAAAGTGAGCAAGCAAAGAAATCTTGTAATGCTGATCCTCTAACAAGGACATGGCTAGAAATTTTCTTAAGGAAAAGATTTGACTGGGATCTTGCCAGCTTTAACTACACAGAACTGAGGAAAATTGCGATACTGCGTGGGTTATGTCATAAGGTAATCGGGAACCATGTCAAACAGAATTGAATGTACCCTTTCTTAAGAGTTAAGACTTAAAGTATCATTAACATTTGTAAGATATGTTAGTAGACTCCATTCTTTTTACATTTATTTGCTGACCGGATGATATTCTCCGTTACCTCAAACGAGAAGTGGCTTGTTTTGATCTCGAAATATATGTCCTCCATGCTTTTAAAAACCAAGAAAATTAGTTAGCTGTAAACAAATTTGCATTCGTTTTTTCCAGGTTGGTGTTGAGCTGGTCCCAAGAGATTTTGATATGAACTCCCCCCACCCTTTCAGGAAAGAGGACATCATCAGCTTAGTACCAGTGCATAAGGTGATAAATTTCATAATTGCATGATAGTAACAGATTATATACAGATTGGCCATTATCTTAAACCAGTCCGATATTGTTTGATATTTTGAATTTTTGATTTCATGTTTCTTGCAGCAAGCAGCATGCTCGTCTGCTGATGGACGCCAACTCCTGGAATCATCAAAAACAGCCTTGGACAAGGGAAAGCTGGAAGATGCAGTTACCTATGGGACAAAGGTAACAAAGTTAGATTTGTCAGAGGTTTTAGAAATGAACCAACTGCTGATGATTTAAGCATAGTAACATCGCATGGACTATTTATTTGTAATACTTAGTATGGCTTACGTTGTTATTACTTATCCTTTGTTTCAGGCTCTTGCAAAGCTAGTTGCAGTGTGTGGTCCCTATCACCGAATAACGGCTGGAGCTTACAGCCTCCTTGCTGTAGTTTTGTATCACACTGGGGACTTCAATCAGGTCTTGAGTTATTAACGAGGGAGAATGTAGAACCTATATCTAGTTTTCAGTTATGTAGATCTCTCTAACTCTTCAATTCATTGGATCAAATTGTAGGCCACAATCTACCAACAAAAAGCTTTGGACATTAATGAGAGAGAACTGGGATTGGATCATCCAGATACTATGAAAAGTTACGGGGATCTTGCTGTGTTCTACTATCGGCTTCAACATACAGAGTTGGCTCTCAAGTATGTTATGTTATGTTTTCATATATCTGTGCGATTCCGGTTCAGATCAATGTCTAATATTTGTAAATAATATCTGTTGTGCTCAATTTGCATTTTGCACCATTTGGAGGCCGTTCATAAGAGACATTATGAATTTCCATTCAATATACGTTTACTGTATCCAAATTCCAGTTATATACTCCTTGTCTTAAATAATCAGGGACAGCTACATTCCATATTTCCATGAATCCTCTTTATTATCAATTTATCTATTCCAGTAAGAACTTAGTTGCATGTCTCGGCAAATGGAGGTCATGATGCACACATCTGACCTTGAGTAACTGAAATGGCGTAATTTGGATTAATAGATTGTATTAAAGGCAAGTGCTTCGGAGAGTGAAACAATTCATTTTTGTGGGATAAAAAGTCGGGTCTCTTCATAAATTTCTAATGTGTTCCATTAGCTTACCCCCTGCTAGCTTGGGCTTAAAGGCTTGTTGATTTCATTGTGAATAATATAGTTTGTCAACTTACATCATCATCTCTCATCATGGTTCTATTCTTCTCTCTACTTAATATCAGGTATGTAAAACGAGCATTGTATTTGCTACATCTTACTTGTGGCCCATCACATCCAAATACAGCTGCAACATACATCAATGTAGCCATGATGGAGGAAGGCCTGGGAAACGTTCACGTCGCCCTCAGATATCTCCATAAAGCCCTCAAGTGCAACCAGAAGTTACTTGGCCCAGACCATATCCAGGTTTCTTATTTAGCATTCACTTCTTCCGAATAAGAAACATAATGTATGTCTTAACAATTAACCATAGCCTTTGTGTTATGTTTTTGCAGACTGCTGCAAGTTACCACGCAATAGCGATTGCGCTCTCTTTAATGGAAGCTTACCCTCTGAGCGTTCAGCATGAACAGACAACATTGCAGATTCTACGTGCAAAGCTGGGCCCAGATGATCTACGCACACAGGTAGTTTCTTGAGCCTCTGAAAACGGACCTGAATATATACTTCTTCAACACGAGTTTGTAGAAGTGACAAGGATATAGATATGTTTTTCGGTTAGAAATTGAAGCATCTATAGAGGCTTTAACGACTATATCCTTGTTATTACTATCATCAACATTATTGGAAAACTTAAAGAATAAGTGCATGCTTTCTATTACATTCAGTATTCCACATATGGTTGTGACCTTACAACTAATTGTTTCTGCAGGATGCTGCTGCATGGCTTGAGTATTTTGAATCCAAGGCCCTTGAACAGCAAGAAGCTGCAAGAAATGGGACTCGGAAGCCTGATGCATCAATAGCTAGCAAAGGTCATCTTAGGTATGTTATCAGTGGCTTCAATTCCAAATTCACAATACTTTGCTAATTTAATTGATAACTACAACTTTCTTATTATGTGGCAGTGTATCAGATTTGCTTGACTATATTAATCCAAGCCAAGATGGCCAAGGGACAGATGGTATCGGGTTAAAAAGGAAAAACTATACCCAGAAGGTATCTTTTGATTATATTCACGCTCCTGGTTGGTAACTGAAATTGTCTTCCTTGATCTTTTTTAAAAACCAATGATCTGATTTATTTTCCAGCTTTAGTTTATAGGGAAAGAATTGAGAAAAGGCAAATAGGAAAAGGGCAATAATCACGACAAGATGTCTCATGAGTTGTTTATCTTCACTGTACATTATAAATGCAACTGTACCTAAGTATGCTATCTACTCTTCATTTCCAGTTCAAGGGGAAATCTTACCAAAACTTGGAGGGAGCAAATTCTGACGAGGCATCTCCAAAAGATCTTCTGAAAGAAGTTTCAGATGAAGAGAAACAAGATCCTGCCCTGGAACATGACATACAGGTGAATGAAGAACCCACTTCTCCGTCTGTTGAGTCAAGGCCACCTATCAAGGAAGAAACTGCTGAAGAAAAGTCAACTGGTTCCAAGCTGTTGCAAACGGAGGAACCTATTGCACAAAACTCTAGTTTTGCCAATGATGTCTTACCTGAAGCACCTGCTGCTGAAGGAGAAGAAGGATGGCAACCGGTTCAAAGACCAAGATCAGCAGGCTTTTATGGACGGAGACTACGACAGAGGAAGGCAGCCATCAACAAGGTTTATGGCTATCAAAAGAAAGGTGCACTTCATGAGTCTGAAGATAAATTGAAGAGTAACTTTCAAAATGGTAGGTATCAGTATCACTTTATAAAGAAACGAGTGATGTCTCCTGCAAGTTATGTTGATTACCACACTGCAAAGGTTCCCTCTCCTAATCATAAATTTGGTCGGAGAATTGTTAAGGCTTTGACATATAGAGTTAAGTCTGTGCCTTCTTCATCTGTTGAGGAAGAAAACTGTAGAAGTGGTAAAGATGAATCTAATTCTATTACACTCGAAGTTGGTTCAGTGCAAACAACAAAAGCAGGACATGTACCTCAGAGACGCTCTATTGTTAGCATCGGAAAATCTCCTTCCTATAAAGAAGTAGCTCTGGCCCCACCAGGTACCATTTCTCTGTTGCAGGTCAGGGAGTTTGAGTCACAAAATGATATTCCTGATGATAAGGAAATTGATGATGGTAAACATGAAGAGGAATCTATTAAAGCGAAACAAATTTCTGAGACTGCATTGTCGGAGGTGATGAATGTCAAGGAAGAGGAAGTTCAGGACGTATTTGTGGGTTCAGTAGACAATATGAAAGATGAAACAGGTGTTTCCAAGAGAGAAGAAACTCAATTGAGTGACTTGATAGGAGATAAACATACAGAGAATGTACCTGCAAATGTGGTGGAACAGAATGCATCCAGCCTTGTGGAGGTTGACGAGTTAATAGACAAAAAGGTCATTGAGATGCAGATTCCAATTAATTCCTCTGAGAAGGATTCTACTGATTCAAACAGCACCTTGCAAGAAACAGCTGCTTTAAATGATAAAGAAGCAGCAGTCACTTCTCCAAATTATGCCCATGAACTCCCAAACAAGAGGTTGTCTGCTTCAGCTACTCCATTCAACCCATCATCAGCTGTTCGTGTTGCACCAATCCCCATGAACATTGCTCTGCCTCCTGGTCCTACGCCATGGCAAATGAACATGAATCTTCACCCAAGACCTGCCAATGTCTTACCTGCAGTTAATCCAATGTGTTCCTCTCCTCACCAACCATACCCTACCCCTCCAGCTACCCCGAATGTGATGCACCCGTTGCCTCTTATGTACTCTCCTCCATACACACAAGCTCCATCATTACCTGAGAGTACGTTTCCTATAACTAGCAGTCCTTTCCATCCCAATCATTTTGCTGCATGGCAATGCAATATGGGCAGTAACGGGTTACAGTATGTTACTGGGCCAGTTTGGTCAAACTGCCATCCAATGGAGTTCTCCATCTCACCACCAGCGGTTAGGCCAATTTCTGGTTCAAACATGGAGATAAAACAGGTGTTTGATGGCTCAGAACAACTTAATGGAACTCATAATTTAGTGGTGGAGCTTAACAATGGGGATGAAACCAAGCAAGAAGCGAATCTTCAATCACCAAAAGTTATTGACAAGTCTAATGAAAATGTTGAGGTTCAATCAGAGGATGTTGGCGCTATCTACAATAATGGTTCAAATTGCCATCTGGGAAGCACTGGTGATAATCATGTGCAACGACCACCTCAAAAGGTTGAGACAGAGAAGACCTTCAATATTTTGATCAGGGGGAGAAGAAATCGGAAGCAGACTCTGAGGATGCCTATTAGTTTGCTGAACAAACCATATAATTCTCAGTCTTTTAAAGTTATATATAGCAGAGTAATCAGAGGAAGTGAAGGTCCAAAATCTAGCAGCTTATCTGCTGCAGGAAATGGGGCAGCTACCACTACTTGAGGCTGTCTCATACTTTGCCAACATAGCAGGATGCTTTAGAGTAATACAGAAGTGTAGTTCCATAATTTTGTCCCGTACACAAAAGTCATGGTGCCTTGGATCATGCAGTTTTTAGGTATGAAGTTACATGGATCTCCAATCATCAGGTTATTTCAAGAAAATTTACAGGTTAGTAGACGAGCTGCATGCTATCTTCTTTCATGATTATTCTTATATTGAAGGGAATTTGATTGACATGGAACTAAAAATATTTGCTGGAAACTGTAGTAGAAGTCTAATTCTAAATTGGGTAGTTTAAATACTTGATCCTGAATTGAGTCGGGCTCTTCTGTTATCAAAATTATTTTTACTGTTTCCATTAAAGAATACATTCCCTGCATCTGATGAAACTGTAACAATTTCCGGAAGCTGCAACTTTTCACTTATAGGGTACTTTCAAGTTTCAGCTACTTATTTGTCCAGTGTCACTATTACAATAATGATGATATTGATTTAGGATACATAATATTTCCTTATATTGTCATTGTTGAAGGGATATCTTAGATAAGTCCTGCGTTTTAAAAAGCACGCCTCAGACTCAAAGCCCTACGTAACACAGGCTGTTGCGAGCGCCTCCTTGTCGTTTCGTTAAATTTTGGCCAAAATAGAAGAAAATGAGTCCCTCCTTGATTAATTGTTTAAGTAATTCAAATTTTGTAATGAGGATTGGGTGTGTTTTATATATTTTGCTAGATTTTGGTAATTTACATTTCAGTAGTTAAAGTAGTATTAATGTGTTATTTTATATGAAATATGATACCAAAACAAGTGCGCGTCGCTTACATGATCCGCACGCCTTGGGCTCCGGGACCTTTTATACAAAGGTGCGCCTTGCGCCTTTTAAAACCGAGGACAAGTCAAAATATCTTAAATTTTGCCATCAAGCAAACATTTGATGCTCGGGGAGGAGTATTTGCACAATGTAAATCTTATTTTGTGGCCAGAGATCTTTTTTTTTTTCAATCATGGGGTTATAGTGTCCTACTTATAGATCATGAATGGAAGTCAATCTTGATTACATTTTCGTTTCACTCATGAGGTTGCTTGTTTACATGGCTCCCAGATTCAAAACCAAAGGGTTTGCACTCCACTTGGGATTCCAGAGATGTCAAAAGTTGGCTACAGCCCAGGTTTAAGAAATTTTGGATGAATTCCTGTCCCTCAATAGCACCAACGTTGATGATCATTCTATTTATTTGACATTTGTATATGAAACCATTTTTGTTGAAACTGATATTTGATTTAGACAACTTCATACAAAATTTCCTGGTCAACCATTCAAAATTGCTGCTGATACTAATAATAGAAGCAATGTTCTATTCATCTGATGATTCTATAGTTTCTTTTTATTGTTCTAGTTTTAAACTAATGTGATGCAGATCCCCCGTGTATGCAAATGCAATTTGTTTACTCATGCTTTCATGAATACATTTGCCAGTTCCAATCTCTTTTCATTCAACATGATAATTTCTTGCCTCTTTCGAGATTCTTGAGTTTGGTAGTAGTGCGTCCTAAAGTGGACCCCTCTTCTATGAGTAAGGCTGTTGTGTCCATACCACGTTACATCCTACTCTACTTCTGTTGTGCTGGTTCATCAAGTTTTCTTTTCTGTTTTGGCCAAACTGTCTAAAGGTACATATCCTGTTCAGTGTTTCACCTTCCTATATAAGCTAGCTGCCAATTAGGAATGATACCTCAGAAAGGTGAACTGCCAGATAGGTACTTCAGATAGGGTGACAAAACATGAATGAAAGCTACATCATAGGTGAGCTTATTGTGTGTGCATGCACACAGACACACAGAGACCATATGGTGTACATATATCCAAACAGCCAAACCATGATAGAACTTCTTATCTCTGTATATGTTCCTCTAAGGGAGCTATGGAATTAATGAATAGGTACATGTAGGTGGTTTACCCTTTATCATGCTCCAGAATTAGTGGATAGGTATATGTAGGTGGTTTGCCAAAAACGGCATTACGCTTCACATTTACACAAAAGAAAGAAATGTATTGGCATATATACCCCCATCTTGTAAAAACACAGTTCCCTCTTTGGTGTGTTGACTAGACACTTGTTAAAGCACACATGCTAATGTAAGCAAATACAAAACAAAGCTTACCAAAAACAAAAACTGATATTGAAGATCCATCAAACACAACGATATATATCTACGTGAAAGCAGCCTGTGGTGTGCTCTCTTCCTTAACAAGTCCCTTTGCATAAGCTGCTTCTTTGATGAGTTTTAGGGATTCTTCTAGATCATCTAACAGCTTGTGTGGATCTGGGATGGTATTTTCATCAACTGAGAGGACTATCATCATCTTGTTTACATAGCTTTGGAAATTGATCATCAAACCCTGCATCGAGCAGAAAAAACAAAGACAAGTGGAATGTTAAATCGAAAAACATTATGATCAATATATAAACATATGAGCATAATGTTACATACATGTGGTTGGCCGTAAGAACTAGGTACAAGGAATTTGATGGCGTGCCCATAGAACTCAATTTCTTCAAGAGGTCCTACCAAATTTGAGAAGCACAATGTTGTACGATTGAGGACCCTTTGCAAAAGCAAGCTTGCTGCCTATAAATACACAAAAAGTAGATCAATATAGAAGTTTAAACCGACTCGAAAAAAATATACAATTTTTCCCAACACCTCAACTTAAGGGTGTTTTAATCGGACTTTGCCTGTCACCTGTAGTATACCGGTACAAGATGCTGCAAATTGCAAGCATATGCCAAAGAGCTTGAGCACCTAATCAACTAGTCCACTATATAATGTGTGTTTTAAAAGGCGTGAGGTGCACCGATAGGAAAAGACCAAAAGGGTCCTGGAGCTGCCCACATTATGTACGACGTACCGCTGTCTTGTTTCCCCTATCATATTTCATAGAAAAACTAATAGGAACTAATAATAGCATATTAGAGAAAATATATAGAAATAAAGACAAGTATGGAAGATTGATAGTAATATTGAAATAAATGAAGAACAATGTCAGTAGAAGGAATCAATTGAATGACTTCCTCCTCTGCCCAAGCTTTGCAGCCGACACCGAAACCCTCTACCCAAGCTTTACAGCCGATTCCTATAACATATTTCTGCCCAGCTCTCACCACCCCACTAACCCTAGTTATATAGTATTCAAATAACCCACTCATACATGAGTCCCAGACCCATTATTCTAACTATTGCCACTAACATTAGTTATCTATATTTCTTAAGCCCATTGGATTCCTGATCCATATCACTTTCCCTATCAAAAACACATTAAGATTACATTTACCAACTAAAACGCCTATATATGACTAAAATCCACAAATAGTACAAAGCAAATAACAAAAGTGAATGTAAGCCAATGTGTAATAGAAGCATATGAATGAATGAAACTCAAGTTTCTATTAAAAATAGCGTTCAAAATATTTTAGAACACTAGCATATTAAAAAGTAGCATCTGGCATAAAATTAACTGAATAACTATTGTAACATCGTAAGTATATTAAAACAATAGCGTTGTGAATATAAAATAGTAAACCATAACATTGTAAATGTATAATAGAAGCATGCCATGTATTTTAGAACATGCTAACAGTAACATACTAAATGTAAAATACTTAACCCAAAACAAAAGTAGAAGAAGAACAGAGGAACGTGGAAGTAGAAGAGAAAAACTGAAGAGGACAACAAAGCAAAGATGATGGGAAGAACAGAGGAGAAGAAGACAGAGTGAAGAAAATGTACATGTATTTCTGGAAAACTAATCTGATTTAGGTTACTGCTCTGCTGAAAAAAGAATCGGTTTAAAAAAACTAAATAAGCCCTTTTCCCCCTCATTTAGCCTTGCTCTTAGTCCAACACGTACAAGAGGCGACAGAAGCAAGCGCCTTGCGGCTTGATCCCCTCAGCAGTGATGCATTCTCACCATCACCTCATTGCGCCTCTGGCGTGCTTTTCAAAGCAGAGTCACTGATAACGTGGCACCAAAAGAGTATCACTTTTCGGCTAAATCTAGTTTTTCTTTTTCAACAATTATTGCATTACCGCATGCCACACATATGTTTTTAGTGTTGACCACAATTTGAGGACCAACTCAACTTGATCACCAAAATAAAGGATACCCCTTTCATGTAAGGAAAGGAAATACGTTGCTAATTCTAATATTGCAACGCCTTCTCCGTTGCCAATTATCAAGCATATAAGTAAATGGTGGATTTTCTGATAGTGAGAAAGTACCTTGGCGCCGAGCAATTTTAGAACCAATTCTGCTATTGAGAATGTAACTAGTGCCTCGAGTGAGTGCTTCTTCCGATCAATTGTTGCCTTGACTTCTCTAACGTAGTCTAGCGGATCATCTCTTATGCCGACAGTGAATGGAAAGAGCACATAACCGATCCCATTCCCCCATCTCCTATACTTCTCCATCATATCAGCCAATGCCTATATAATTACTCAAGAGTGATTAGTTTTTTAAACTGATCGTTTCTGACTTTCTTTTATTACATAATAAAGCACTGAATTTTATACAAAAAAGTTTTTGAACAAAACAATTCCAAGTCTTTCGTCATCTTTTGCATTTACACCATCATAAATTCTCTAGAATTACTTATAGCCGTTAAAGCATAGTGTTCATTTGAAACTTTTATAAAACCTGATCATTCAAAAGTTTATCACATCATCGTAACAAACACTCACTTGAATCCCCAATGATGGTCTTATGTTGATAAATAACGCCGAACGCAAGCGTATCTTCTTCTTCGGGAAGTTGTTCTTCTTCTCGGTTGCACCTTCGTCTTTCTTCCCCTCACCTTAAAAAAGTATCAAATGCTTTCTTTTTTTATTCCAGAAAAAGACAGTTAAAAGCTTATTATATAACTTTTTTTACGCCATACGGTTAAATGATAAATGTGTACAATTATTATCTAATATATTATTTGAATCCATACAGCTAGATATCTGTATTGTTGACTATTTACAAGCTCACCATATCTTCGGTTGAGGTACTGTGATAATCCAGCTTGGGTAACGCCTAAAGCGACGTCGTTTATTGTCTGTGAAATTAAAAAGATCAAACAATTCCGGGGAAAACACATGAAAATTGTTTAAGAAGTCACCCAAAAAATTAATCACAAAAAAGGCCATACAAAATAACAAATCAAGACAAAATAACATCACAAGGAATAAAAAATTCAAAATAATAATAATTTCATGATTAAAGACGTAAGGTGGACATTTTTTATAATATAATAAACATAAAAACTTTTATCATATTATTAGGTTGAATTTTATCAATGAATTATACATGTCAACCATTTTTCTTTTGTTGGTACAAAAAACTAAATGTATGAAGAATTAGAATATAATGAGAATGCAATTGTGATGGTGATAATAAGGAGAACCAATTATGAGGGTGTTTGGATTTGCGTTTGAAAAAGTGCTGTAGCGTTTTGGAAACTAATAATCAGATAATTGCTGTAACAAAAAGTGCTGCAGAAAATGTAGTGTTTGGTTTAGCTTCTGCTGTTTGATATCATAATTATCAAATAATCAGTTTTTAAAGTGTTTGGATTCGCGTTTTTACTTGTAAAATGATAAAATAATCACTTATGAAGCAAATAAGCTACAATTTTTAACTTATGCAAAAGTGTGGTAGGACAAACGCTAAACGCAAATAATCACTTATTAATGTATGCAATCCAAACACTTTAAACTAATTATTTGCGTTATTGTAACGTAATAAGCTGATAATCTGGTTTATAACGCAAAACCAAACACCCTCTATGAATTAACATGTAAGCATGGCTGCATGGTTGTAACCGTCATGATATATGTTTTACCTATTTTAACGATGACGATTACAACCATATTTTACTTACCTGTCAAATTACTATTCATTCTCATTGATTATGGTGGTTATTCATACTATTATAGGTAGTTTGGTTCATCTTACTTTCACTAGATCTGATATTGCACATGTTTATGTGGTTAAGTCAGTTTGTAACTGCTCCCACGACTACACACTGGGATGCAGTGTTTCGCATTTTGAGATATATAAGGGGCACTCAGTTCCAGACTCTTGTGTTTCTTTCCTCGTCTTCATTTGACCTCTGTGACTCTGTGCTTAGAGTGATGCTAATTAGGCTGTGGATCATAAGTCCACTACGAGCTTTTGCGTCTTTCTTGAGGGTTCCATTGTATCATGGAAGAGTTGGAAGCAGGATGTTGTCTCTCGCTCTTCTACTGAAGCCGAATATCAGGTTATGGCTGCTACTACTAGTGAGGTTGTTTGGCTGGTTACTTGCAGATATGGGTGTTCATTTATCACAACCTATCCCGATACACTATGACAACAAAAGCGCTATACAGATTGCTCGTAATTCGGTCTATCATGAACGGACGAAGCATATTGACGTTAATTGTCCCTTTACTTGCCATCTTCAGATTGAAACTATTTCGTTAGTGTTTGTACCCTCTGCTTTGCAGGTTGCTACAATGTTACTAAAGGCCTGCGCCTATGGCTTGGCGCCTTTAAGATGTTCAGGAGCGTCTTGTACGACTAGTCCTAAAGAGTTAGGCGAGAGTCGAGGGCCTTGTTTCATAAACATCTATTAGAACTTTTAAGACATAAAACATAGTTTGCATGGTTAATTATACCCCCAGAAAACATCAAAGGTTGTCTATTAGAAGGTTGACTTCGGCCTTCTGGTTTGCCTTACCCAATCTTTTGGAACATTTTACATTGTTTGCCACTACTAATAATTATGGATTGAGGTATTGTATTTGATATTATATCTAAATAATTCTACACAATATGCTTTTACTTTGTATTTATGGTAACATTGTCATGTAAAGTATTTCTAAATTTTAGTTGGTTCACTTCGCTCGGGCCCTCGCCTTTTTGCCCCTCTCAACTTAGGCTCCGTTTGTTTTTTTAAGAGTTTAGACGTCTAAACACTTTTTACCTTCTGTTTGATAAGATATTAAAAAATGTCTAAAATCTGTTTAGACTAGATTGTTTGTTTTTTAATTTAATAAGGTGTCTTATTACATATAATTTATCAAAAGACAAAAGACAAATTTAAAATAGACAAAAGAGAGCAGACAAAAGACAAATTTAAAATCTGATTGAAACAGACCACGGTCAGACATCAGATGTCTGATTGGAGTAAGAAAAACAAACAACATTCAACCTCTTATATCTGACCGAATCAGATAGTAGAGGCAAAAAAGAGAAAAGAGAAAAAAAACAAACGAAGCCTTAGTCCTTAATCAAAGCATGTGGCCCCAAGTGCGACTTTCGCTTTTAATAACATTGGGTTGCTAACATCTTTACTAAGTCACACTCTACTTCTCGATTCTGAATCTTATTTGACAAGCTCTCAATGTTTATCGTTGTTCATTATTGGTTTGATGGGGTATATTAGCGTAATAATAGTCTTTGGAGTTTGGACGTCCTTGTGTTATTGTGTCTTATGAGCCTTTTAGGATTTTATGTTAGCTCTATACATACTACATAGGGATAACTATTGTTAATTCTTTTATCTTGTATCATTATCTTCTCGTTAATAAACTCTAGTTATTACGGTTCATATCTATCAACAATTTGCATTGTCTCTATATCAATCCCGTAAGGGTGGCAATTCTGACCCAGCAGGCCAAACGTTTAAATTGACCCGTAGTAAAAAACAAAGATAGAACATAATTTTTTTTCAAAAATGAATATTCATAAAACGATGTATTAAACAAACTGTTCTTTGAAAATATATTCAAAATTATATAAATTATGACTTTTGGTCGTAAACCCGTTTGACCCGTTTGATTGAATGGGCCTAAATTGCCACTTGACAATTACATATCTAATGCACTCAAAGTTTTAGTTTATATTTTTATCCATTTGTAGTTTCATTTTGTATGATCAAGTTATATTTAGTTTCATATTAATGTTCTTAATTGTAATGAAAAAAACTAACTATTAGCAACTAAAAATGTAAAATGTATTTCTTTTCTTAACGGTTTTATGAAAAATGACATAAACAGAACCATTATATAATTGGCAATTTTGCAAAAGTGAAACGAAAAAGAACTCACAATTTTCATGGCATCCATGATGAGTTTCATATCGTCGAGGCTAACCGTCCGGTGAACGAATCTCCTCGGAGTAAAAGCAAACTCAGCAGCTCCCGATGGAACTGTTAATGGCGTTTCCGTATCCTTCAAGAACAACGCCGTCGCCGTAAAATATCCAACATCTACTATTGTATTCCAAACCAACCAAAAAACCATGCAAGCCGCCATGAACCACCGCTGCCACCATGGCACTACACTATACGACGAAATAAACCAGCTTGAATTAGAAGCCTTCTTGGCCGGTATGGTGGGAACTGCGTCGGGATTAGAGATCTGGCGAGTACAAGCGAGTAGCAATGAGATCAGGGAGGTGGCGTCGCCAAGGGAGTGATGGACGCGAAAGATTCCGATGGCCTCGGCATCGGAGGCTTTGAGGTTGAGTAGGTGGAGATCCCACAGGGGTTTTAAGGAATCAATGGAGGTTTTGCTGAGATTGTAAACATAATCGTCGAGGAATTTGTCAGACTCAGGGGAAACTAGGGTTTGTGGAATGGTAGGGATGATGATGTGATTGTGTAAATCCACGTTTGTTGGAACCCATTTCATTTTCCCGCCATTTTTGTCGTCCATAACCTGCGCACAATGAATGCAAAACAAAATCACCGTTTAAAATACACTGGTTTGTAAACTCATGTATAACGTGGGTATACATTTAAAAATTTAATTTCATTAATCTTGTAGGATAATTTTTAAATATATTTTATCAAATTTATAATATCTATTTATATAATACAATAAATAAATATATAAAAAGAAAAGTTATCATTCAAATTCAAATTTGAGTTTTATATTAGATTAGGTTTAGATTTGATTAGCTATTATTTAAATTATTTATTATAGATAGATTGGAAAAAACAAATTTTAAAAAAAAATTAATAGAAAATTGTTAGGAACACGTGACAATCCCATGTTAAGCCAATTGACGCTCTATCTAGATGTCATGTGGCATCTAGTTACTCATATAATAGAATAGATAGATTACATTGGTTTTTCATTTTTCGTTATCTGCTTTTCTAAAAAACAAAAAAAAAATAATACTATTTTTTAATTTAGGAAACGTGTTTACACTAGGTGACAATTTCAGCTCATTCAAGCAAACGAGTTAAATGGGTTGATGAGCAAAATTCATAAATTTTACGTAATTTTTAAAAAAAATTTCAAAGAATAATATTGTTAGTATACCATTTTATAACTTTTCTTTTATTAAAAAAAAGTTATATCTTATCTTATTTTTTACAATGGGTCCATTTAATTATTCGGCTCGTTTGGACCGTTGGGTCAAAATTGCTACACCTAGTTTAAATGCATCATATTAATTTTTAGAGTTGAAAAAAACAGATTATGACGCCTTTTTACGGCACCATCCACGTTGACTACCACCATGAGCAAAGGTACCAAAAATACCGATCCCTACCGGTATTGATTTAGACTATATGGTTATGTAAATAGGTACTCGGTGAAATTGGAAAACGGGACCGGTAATTCAATACTTGTATTAGGTACCGACCGATAAACAAAATGTCATATTCTAACTATTTTGTAATTGTGATAATAAAAAATATTTTTCTAATTTATATAATCCCAAGTAAAATTCAGTTATATATTATCTCTAACAAAAAAAATATCGATCAATATAACAAAGCTAGTTCCTCAATGATTACATTTTTCAAGTATCGATGATAAAGAATAAAGAGATCTAAATTGGATCAACTCCAAAAAAAGTCAAGAAACACATGTAAATAGTTAGTGCCTTTTGCTTTGGAGTGGATGGTTAATAGTTAACAGTTTTTTAAAAATTGATACGGAATTGCATTTTCGGACGTGGTATGGTACCCAGTATTGTCACCAGTCGAAAGGGTATTTAGTACACTAAAAGGACCATTTTTAGTACTCGGTAAAGTAGGTTTCATCACTACCACAGCACCACGCTCACCCCTAGCCACCTCCACTTAGGGGTGTTCAAAATCGGATAGCCGAATTTTCGGATATCCAAAATTTCGGATAGTGAATTTTGTTATCCGAATCCGAATCCGAAATGAATTTTCGGATTCGGATATCGGATTATCCGAAAATTCATATTTTTACATTTTTTTAAAAAATTAAATCAAATTATTAATTATCTAAAAAACAAATTCATATATCCAAATACATATTAAAGATAAATATATCACAAACTAAATGTATCCAGGATTATTTTACTTAAAACGACTAATAAAATATTTAAAAAACTAAAATATATAAAATATTAGTTAATAAATCTATAATATCAAGATAAAACTATCCGAATACATTTAGTTTGTGATATAAAACTATCCAAATTTTCGGATATTCAGATAATCCGATATCCGAATACAAGATAAAAATGTGTTTAGATTTCATCATATTCTATGATTGAATTTATCATTCCTAGTTATGTAAATTAATTTAGATTCTTAACATTTCACACAACTCATTTCTTTAAGTAGCCTTGAACATTATTCGAAACCAAAAGCAATAAACTAATATATGCTATAAATTAAAGGGTTAATTACGTCAAAAAGTAACATATTGTCACAATTTTTTCAATTTGGGTAACATACTAATTTTTTTTCCTAATTAAGGTAACATACTTTTCAATCAAGTCAATCAATGTAACCATATCGGATTGAAAGGTAAAACCCACTGACGTGACAGTTTCTTTGTCCAGTCTGAATTTTTTTGACAGAATTTACAGTTTAATTGTTACATGATGTGCACTATTTTGTGCAATTTAAAATGACTCTTTGATAATATCTTACTATTTTGAGAAAATTCAAAAATATTTAAGCAATATTAGAAATTAAAAGAAACTGGTAACTGTATACAGAAAATGTCATGTCAGTAATTTTTACATTTCAATCCGATATGGTTACCTTTATTGACTTAATTTGGAAATTATGTAATCTCAAATAGAAATAATTTTAGTATGTTACCCAAATTGAAAAAACTGTGACAATATATTACCATTCGACGTAATTAACCCTAAATTAAATTACGATTTATTCAACTTTCATTTCGCATAGTCGAACCTCCAAGTAATTTCTTATACATGTTATAAAATGATGATGGTGTGATGACAATCCATTTGAGGGAAATGCTACATTAAAAAAATAGTTAATGCTAAAATAAAAGAAATGTGTCATCAAATGATAGCTTAATAAACATATTTTTAAATAGGTTTTATATACAATGATAACAGATTAACAACGGTTTAAAAAAATATGTATTATCATCTAAATTAAAGATTAAGATAGAATTTAAATATTTTAATCACCTGCAAACTAGAGAAGCGATGATGCTTAAGCAAAGTATGTGGCAACTTTTCATATATGACATGTGGGTTGATGGGGTTCTTTATACCCATGATTGTTATGATGTAAACGTTGAAGCTCGGTTCATGAGACAAACGTGATGCAAGGCTTAATGGTTGTTCTTCGCCACCTGCAATCATATACTGATCATCGACACCATTATCGTAGAGGTTGGTGTCATGATCTTTGAGGGTGGTAGTATGGCCTTTTTTGGTTATTTGAATCGGGTTTAGAGGTGATTTTCTACATCTTATCCTATTTTTAAGAGACTCCATAAATGGTTGTCAAGGATAAGTGAAACCTAGTTAGATTGGGTTCCTTTATATATATATACATACACACACACATATACATATACACATACATACACACACATACGTGCGCGCGCACACACATATATTATATCTGTATGTGTGCGCAACGAAAAATTATTAAGGGTTTTGATCACAAAAATGGTCCAACACGAGGGTGCATTGCACAAATATCCATTTTTTAAATGCGTTGATGGGAACATACATAGCCTCTTACTCCTAACCCAAACGGGACTTTATAAGTTACTTCCACCCAAAATTCAACGTGTCTCCGACGAGAGTCGAACCCATGACCTCTCACTTACATGTCAGTATGTCACCCTCATGCCAAATGGGTTAAACCCCATTGATTACTTTTTATTAGATATTAGTAATAAATTAAGATAATCAATCAATGGGATATTGATAAGTGAACATAGGTGAGCGTTGAAATTAATTAAGGAACAATCAATGTGTCAATGTGTCATGGAGTCACAAGAGTCAACACCTCTTACATATTCTTCTTGACTTTTCAATTTTCATACATCCCAATTCCCAAATGATGATCACTGATCAGATAAGTATATATTTATTACTAGTTGGGCCCATCTAGTAGAGGGGTAATATGCAAGTGAAAGATTACGGTTTCGATTTCTGTCATAGACAAGTTTGAATTTTGGTGGTGAAAGTAAATTCTGAAGTCCTCAATTGGGGCAAAAGGGTAGTTTAGGAGTAGGAGTAGGTTGGTGTGTATATATACACACAGACATACTTTATTAATGTAGATGAAAACCCATGATTAAGAATGAATAGGATAGGTTTTCATAATATTAATTGTTAATTCGTGTGATGCATTTTTTTGGTTAACATAAAGACATAATAATATATTTTAAAATATTTATAATTAATTAATGCAATGTTAAAAAACGTAATTAAACGTTAATTATATATATAATATAACACGATCTTAATTAAAATGTCTAATTATAAAGGAGTTTAAGCAAGCAAGCGCACACACACATATATAGAATGGGGTTCAATGGAGAACCATGGGGAACCACAATGCATGTGGTGCACAATCCCCCATGTTAATTTATTGAACCTATATAATCATTCATGAGATTTTGCATTATATGAGGGGATCGTTTTGTACAAAAATTCTCACGTGCGATGCACAACCCCTCTATTTGATGTATAATTCACTCGTGTGATACACAATCATTCCATGTGATGCATAATCTCTCGTGTGATGCACTACGTATTTTTTTATGATGCATTGTGGTTCTTCAAGGCTCACCGAAGTAATATATATAACCCAACATGATAGAAATACAAGTTATAATGTTTCTCCGAAATAATTATATCGTTTAAAAAATTATTGAAAAGATATAAAACAAATAGTTAAAGGTAAAATACATAATAGGTTAATATTGAAAAAACCATACAAATTTTCATGAATTTATTGATTAAATCACTTTACTTTTTTTTTTTCAAGTGTTTAAGTCCCTAGATAATTTTTGTATTATTCAAAACTATATATTTGACCCGTTTAGCATGTCACTAATCGATAAATGGTTCAGTGACCTAAACAATAAAAAAGAAAGTCCAGTGACTTAATCGTGAAAATTGAAAAAAATGGATTTTTTTTTAAATAATAAACTATTCGAGAAACTAATTGTTTTACCTGTTAAGCATGTAGTATGTTAAAAATATATAGTTTTGAATAAGACAAACTTTGTTTAGGACTTAATACTCGAAAAAAAGTTCAGTGACTTAATCGATAATTGAATGAAAATTCGTGAGGTTTTCAAAATATTAACCCTTAAATATAACAATTAAAGCAAAAAATTATAGAAAATTATCTTTAGCAATTATTACAATTTATTTTTGCTTTTAAACTTCATTTTGACCTCAGTTTTCAATCCGTTTTGACATAATAAGACCACATATTTCTTTGATTACAAGACCGTTAACTTGTGATTGACACATATTGGGAATCCATTGGTAGTTTAACATGAACTTAATAATGAATAGGAAAGACCCAAATTTTGAAATATAAGTGATTGATATCGTGCAATTCTGCAATGAAATTATAATACTGTAAGTTGCACCATGTATTTAAATCCATTCGGATTATATGAATATTTCAAATTTAAAAAGTTTAATTTCTTATCTGAATTGCACGATATAAAAACACCTTTTACCCTTTGATTATCAAAATATAAACAAATATAAATCAGATGGGATGTAAATTTACAAATAGGACAAGAATCAAATTTGGTATATTACCTTGAGCCTTAGTTTGAACGAGATGATCGATTCGTCGAATAATAAGAAACAAATTAGGATAAGAATAGACATACCTCTTGAATGGATTTTGCAAGCCGCGAATGATAAGATTTCTTAAAACCGTCAATGATTTCGTTTAGGATAAGAATACATGATGGTGATAATCATTTTTTCCCTCGTAACACGCCACATTTTTAAAGCATCTCTACGAAGGGTAGTACGACTTACTTGAGTATATCTTGGTTGCATTAATTGTTGAATTGTTGCCTTCAAATCTTCATCATCAAAGTGGTCGAACGACAAAGCTTTTGTAATCACGAGCTTTGTAACTGCTTAACGTAATTTATCGTTATCGTAAATGAAAACGCCGCCTTACGAGATAACGTTTGCTTGAGTCGGATAGGATCGCACACCGAAGTGCCTTGCATGCTTTCGTAATCTGGTTCTCAACGTCGTGTTTTCTTCGGCTGTAAAAAACTTTTGACAAAGTTTGCAACGACCTTTTCTCGAACCGATCGACATTTTCACACAAATTGTAATGCTCCTAAATTTCTTTGTTGCGTTTGTTCTCAAGCACTCTAACGACTTCAAGATTTCTCCCGAACGGAAGATTGTCCCATTGTATCGTGAGTATTACTAGTAGCCATTTAAGAAGAAAGGAAAAACAAACTTGGAATTTTCAAGATTACGAGCGTTCAAGAATACCGAAAATAATAAAATATCAACTGAAAGTGTTTGGAATGAAGTGTGATCAACCAAATACAATTCCTATCTATTTATACAAGTTTGGGGTGGTAAAGATGTAATTTTTTGTAAAAAAAAAACGGTAATAAATGGCTATATTTGGCTCCATACGACTACTTTTTTGACAGCTCGAAGGCTGGATTCTTTTTTTTTTTTCGTTTAAAACCAATTTTTTAACCGGTTGAAAAATTGGATAGGATAATAACTGCATCAATTATAAAAAATCGGTTCTACCGTAACCGATTTCAGATCGAAATCGGATAACCGAATTTTTTGGGCATCTATAGTTAGCCCATCTCTAACAAAAAAGGGCCCAGATTTGGGTCAAAATAAAAGTTGTTTGGACTGTTTTGGGTTACCACATTGCAGATACGGGCCAAACAAATCGTACACTTCACTGCTTAAAGAGCTGTGTGAAGATGGACACGTGAGAAGCATTTAGATGCATGAACAATAAACAATTAATTGTTTTTATAATTTTCCAATTTATCAAATTAATTACTTTAAACTAGAAAATTTTGTTTTGTCTTAATTTTTTATTTCTAAATAAAGTAGTGTTTAATATAAGATTTTGATCTTTGATACTTGATTTTTGCTAAAGTCCATCTTTAAGATTATAGCTTAAATCTTTGAAATTATGATTATTTATCACAAATAAAACATGTCCTTAAATCGTTCATGATTTCCATTCAACAACTCTAACAGGATACACTTGCCCACCCGACCTCTATTTGAAATAATGTTGAGTAAGATATGGTTGCTTTGATTGCAAGTTCTCGAGGGTAATGAACACCTAGGATAAGTGAGTCTAATCGGTATCTATCATGACTCCTATAGCAGAGTGAGTTGTCACTAATAAATCATCAATCAAATTGGTATCTATCATTAGTCCCTGTAGTAGAACTGCCATTGAGAAAAGAAAAATCTAGTTGCTATCTATCATCAGTTCCTGGCCATGTATTAACGATGACGAAAGTATTTTTGTTGAAATCTTTTTATTATATGGTATTCTCATTAGATATTTCTCGCACATTGACACTAAGCATATATGTATGTATACAAAGCTTAGCCCACGTAAAGCTGCATTAGTGCATTTGAAAATTGATTAATTGAATATTACTTGAAAAAAAATGCGACATTACATTTTAGTTCACTAATCGTTACCATCCCTTTCTTTTATGATATTACATAAACCAACTTGTTGGCCTCCTTGAGACTAAAGCCTTATTTGTCTTGTGGAATGAAATTTGAATAAATTAGAATTTAAATTATAGTATATATTATGTTTATGGGTTGGGTTATGGAACGGTGTTTAAGATTGACAAAATGTACAAGTTATATAATGTTAGGAATCTTAATTCCATTACAAATAGTTAGTAATGACGAATTCCTTAATCCATAGAATGTGAAGAAGTTATTCATTATTTGTGTAATTCAAGAGTTCAAACACACTATAAATAAATTCAAATTTCTACAAACTTCAATACCTGACCAAACAAAGCCTAAGAGGTTGAGACCACCATCAATCCAATAACAATGCAACAAGATGGTCATAAATTAAACTAATTTTTAGCATTATTATCATAAATGTTTTGAATCGATTATGTTTTATCAAACATAATTATAAAAATTTCGTTTATAACTCTATATGTAATTTTTCATAAATTTGTGGGCATATTGATTTTAGATCATAATTCAGGGGGATAAGTGGGCAACTGGGCATACACTTTTTGTTTTTATATATTTATTTTAATAATTTATTTGCGGTGGAAAAGTGACGCATGGGCGCTTCCTTTGTGACTCACCACCTCGTTTTCGAAAAGGCCAAGCAAAATCCTCTCCAATCTTCGATCTTGGCGCAGGAAAACGGAAAATTTCTGCGACCAAAATCAACATTTTCGTCAACAGTTTATGATCCCATCGAATCGAAACAAATAAATGTAAGTTTGCGTTTTCAATAATCACACACACGGGATTTATTGATCGATCGCAGGGCTATCTTTTTAATTACTTTATCCTAACCTACTTTTGTTATTTTCTGATCATCACCCGTTATTTTATATAATTTGTCGGTTTTTTGTCGGAATTTGAATCTTATTGTATTCAATAAAGTTGAGTTTATTGCAATGTGTATCTGTTTTTTGATCATTTTGAGCGATTTTTATTGGTAAAGGAGTTGCGTCGATTAAATAAATTCATGTTTCCATTATGTAACTCGGTTTTGGTTCATTGTTTCTGAAATTTGATTATTTGTTAGCATCGTTGAATCCACACACATAATCTTAAATTTAATGCAGAAGTGCAAAACCAACTTTAAGAATTTTTTATTTTTAAAACAAAAATTATACCAAATTTTATCCACTTTAAAACGTAACTATTGATTTTAATTTTTTTTTTGAATTTTTAACACTTTCAGTTCGAAATTGAATATTGAATCATCTGAATTTTATATATTCAACCTCGAATAAACGTTATAAATTTAAACATTCAACATCGAATATATGATTTTACAATTCTGCACCAAAACCTATATGCATCGAAGAACTTTGAAGAACCTCTACACCACCACAAATGCATCACAATTCCCGCGTGATGCATCATTATATCCACGTGATGCATCAAATTCCCGCGTGATGCATCGACTTCCACGTGATGCGTTACGATTTTCCAAGCGATGCATTGTGGTTCTCCAAGGTTCTTCGATGCATAGAGGTTCTCTATTGAACACACCCCATATATATATATATATATATATATATATATATATATATATATATATATATATATATATATATATATATATATAGAGAGAGAGAGAGAGAGAGAGAGAGAGAGAGAGATTTAGGTTCAAGCAGCGCACCAGAAGGTACCACTTCTGAAAACAATTTTTTTGAATTTTTTTTTCATTAACTTGTTTTAATTAACATTACACATATGATATGTAAATTTCACGCACATTCACGCATTCTAAGTGCCTGAAATCATGCATCATATAAATGTAAGTTCACATATATGCAAATTTATGTAAGTGTACAACTGTACATTCACATAATTTTTAACGAGTTAGGAGATGTGAATGTATGTGAAATTTACATGGCATCTTTATAATGTTAACTAAAACATATTTATGAAAAAAAAATTTTAAAAAGTTTTTTAAAGGTGATACATTTTGATGCGCTGCATGATGAGTGGTACTCTCTCGAACAATATATATATATATATATATATATATATATATATATATATATATATATATATATATATATATATATATATATATATATATGGTAATGAATGAAAACCAATACAAAAGGGAAACATGAAAATTCAAATAACATAATATTCACAGATATTATATCTGTGAATATTATGTTATTTGAATTTTCATGTTTCCCTTTTGTATTGGTTTTCATTCATTACCATATATATATATATATATATATATATATATATATATATATATATATATATATATATATATAAAATATCTGTGAATATTATGTTATTTGAATTTTCATGTTTCCCTTTTGTATTGGTTTTCATTCATTACCATATTCCAATGAGGGTTTTGTTTTTCTAGTTACTTACAGGGATATAACTCAACATATCGGATCTGTGGTGCTAAATAGCTTATAGAAAAGACAACCTGTTCTGTTATCCATTTGGAGGATTGGTTTGAGCATATGCAACTCTCTTTCTTCTTCTGAAAGATGATCAATTCAGCAGTGTATTCGGTCATGTAATACAGGAGAAGTTCAGATTACTGTTGTGTAATCATGGGTTGTATGTGTTCAACTTCAAAGAGTTTTAAAAAACTACCTAGTTATGATCCTGTTGCACTTGCTGAGGAGACCCCATGTAAGTTTTCTATATTCTTCCATTTTCTGATCACCTTTTTGGCTATTGTTTTGGTTTTCTAAATTATCATATTGTCATGGTTGTCTTGATGGCCTATGTTGAAATACTTTATCCTATTTAAGTGTAGCTAAGGCGTTGTTTGATTTAATGTCTAATATCTTAATTGTCTCTAATCTCTAATTTGATCATAGAAATTTAACATCATTTCTTTATTAAACAGATGTTATAAGACATTAGACGTCTAATCACTTAAAAAACAAATGAGCCCTTAAGTATCAACCCATTAGTGATAATTTCAGTGATGTCTGATTCATATCTGGTGTGTGTTATTCTTTAGACTCCTGAGCACTACTGTTCTAACAAATAAAAATACCATTTTGGGAGTCTTGTGGCATGGGCTAGGAAGAAGCACATAACTGTAGCGGCCTAGCGGGTGTTTGTAATTTTCCTTTTGTGTTGATTGATTTGTAATAATATAGAATACATTTAACTCTCGCAGTTACCGTGAATGAGGTGGAGGCTCTATATGAGCTCTTTGAGAAATTAAGCAGTTCTGTGGTTGATGACGGGCTTATTGGGAAGGTATATGTTCCTATTATGAAAGTCATCGTGCTACTGAATCCTCCTCCTTCTCTGTTGACTTGATATGTTTTTGCTTTAAGTCACTTTGGATGTTTATTTATTTTCTGTGCAAGTAAGTTCCCATAAATTTTGTACAGGATGAGTTCCACCTCGCATTATTCAGAAATCATGATAAACGAAACCTGTTTGCCGATCGGGTAAGTCGCTTTTCTGTATATTATTTCTAGAAGGAAACAAACAACAATATTTGTAACTTTGTAAGTTGCTCTTGCGTTTTATGCAAACCATAGTTCTTATCCCATGCATAGATTTGCCCATGATTTAATGTTCCTCTAAAATTTTGCACCCTGTAGCAATTTAACTGGTTACTTCTGCAGATATTTGATCTTTTTGATGTGAACAAGAGTGGCCATATTGACTTCACCGAGTTTGTCCGTTCAATGAGTGTATTCCATCCAAAAGCTCCTCAAGCAGACAAAATTTTGTGTAAGAAACAATGATAAAAAGTGGGATTATTTCTTTCTTCTTGTGGATAAGATGTTTTGCTGCTAGAAGTCGCAATAGTTCCATAACAAAAATTAATCTGATACATCCATGATCAATATTGTTGCAGATGCATTTAAAGTATATGATTTAAGGCGCACCGGCTTCATTGAACGCGAGGAGGTAATTAGGTTTAGGATTTTTCATATAGTCTTGCTTTGCATGTTTTCTGTCCCAGAATAGGATTATTATTATTTTTTTTTTCCAATTATTATGAACCCTGAGACCTTTTGTAAATGGTAAGCAGTTGAAGGAGATGGTTTTGGCTCTTCTTAATGAATCTGATCTCGCTCTATCAGATGATATAATTGAAACGATTGTAGATAAGGTATGAATATCTTGTTTGTTATTGTGTAACCGCCGTAATGGCAACCTCGGCAGTTGTCTTCATGATGATGATTGTATTTTTTTGGTTTCATATCTAGACGTTCACAGAAGCAGATAGTAAAGGTGATGGTAGGATTGACCAAGAAGAATGGAGAGAATATGTTGACAAGAACCCGTCATTGTTGAAGAACATGACTCTTCCTCATTTAATGTAAGGCATATATCTTATACTGTAGTAAGGAGTTGTTTGTTTACTTCTTAATGGAATCATTAAGAAGTCATTCAAAGGTAAAATGACCTCTTAATGGTAAACAAGAATGACCTCTTAATGATTCCATTAAGAGGTCAACAAACAAGACCTAAGTTTCCAATGTTGTGTCCGAAGCATGCCAACACTTAAGAGTTAAGACCACATTTCATGAACTTACATAAGCATGACTATCATTTGATAGGACTATGAATAATATTTTTATTGAAAATAAGGAAATATTAAGAAAATCGGTCTACATTCAACAGGTAGGCTTCTCTCCAAAACACATGAATTTGAGAGGTAGGTGTCTTCCAATGATGCCTAATTTCAGAATGAATATTGAAATATCAAGCAGCATGCTAGCTAAACCATATCTCATAATCCCTAGTTACAGAGTTTTATCTAATTTATGGATATAGTATTATCTCCTATTTTAATTATTGAAATATTGTCATTGCCTATTTTGTTTTTGCAAATACCATGATAGTCTACTACTCTAGTACTTAACTAATTAACCCAAAATAACAGAAGTCTAACTTATTGTAATGATCCCTCTGTTTCACAAATAGAGAAACATGGTCTTTATTGTTAGAACCAGAGTTATAATCATACAATATACTTAACTATTCACATAATTCAAATAATACAAATCTGTACATACGATTCCAAAATAAAGAATAGAACAACAAATCTCGAAAATACCCGAATTGATGAATAAGAGAATCCAGATTGAGGTCTGCGCGTGCAGTGTCCTAAGACAGAAATTCGCGGTCTGTCCAGAGGATACAACAATCTATTCAAGCGGTGTGGTTGAATCTGACGAATTAATTATGTGCATTTTCTGGGAGAGTTTTTAGTGAGGGGGAGAAGAGATATCCGAAAATGAGATGATGGATGTCTGTTATTATGGCGCCAAAAATTAACCGAACAAAATAACTGTCAAAGTGGCAGTTAAAAAGTTAATATTAGCATAATTAAAAAATTAATTACACTAATTGTAATTAACTCCTTAATTTTGACCATTTAATATATATGTATATATGGCCCAATCTTCTCATTGCTTCATATCTTAATTGAATTGATAAAGCAAGTTCATGTTAAAAAACCAATTTAATCTTTCACTTCTCACCTATGTGGGACAAAATCCCAACATTTATATGAAGTGAAACAGACTAGGGTTGTTTGTCTACATCTTAATAGAACTATTAAGAAGTCATTCAAAGGAACCATTAAGAGGTAAACAAACAAGACCTAAATAAGAAAAAAGTGAATGTGGATCTCTTTGGGAATAATTCATGTTCATGCATAGTTTTACAAAAGATAAAAAGAAGATAGCATATTTTGCACCTATTAGAGTTTATATATTTTATGTGTTGTTTGTTTTTTAAGAGGTTAATGTCTGCAGTTTTTTCTAGCAGAAGTCTGTAATTTGAAGAAAAATGTCTTACGTGTTGTTTGTTTTTTAAGAGATTAAAATGTCTGAAGTCCTTTTCATGTCTGCAGTTAGAACAAAATATCCTTCCACGTGAAGATACAAGTGTTCTAAAAGAGCTTATTGCAAAAAACAAACAATGCATTAGCGTACTAGAAAATTATAGAGGTTTTTCCAATTTGTTGCGGCAAATAGGTATTTGGTAATGTTTTTTTTTTGCTTGATGATGTTTTTCAGGGACATAACTTTGAGGTTTCCAAGCTTTGTGATGAACAGTCAGGTAGAGGAGTCACAGACAACAGACTAAGACTTTCGGTTCTTCCTCCTATGGACTCAAAAGACATGTAAGATTTGTATCCGAGTACGGAAGAAGTGGCGGATTCCTCCCTACATTTTGTTACGAGATTTGGGTTTACCACATCCCGAGCCTTCGTTTTATATAAGCAGTTTACATAAAACTTGGTTCAGATAGATTCATTATACAGTTTCTTCATTTCTGGACTTTATGTTATGTGTTGTTTTCTGCTTTACCGCTAGTTGCTGGTAAATTTGTAGCCAAAATATTGATTTTGGAGATCTGTTGATAGAAGCACAATATGTGTTTATTGCATCAAAGCAGGTCTTGTTTGAGGTGATTTGTTTTGGGGTTATGGATATAGACAACCAAGTTAGTGGTTATTAATATGGGAGAATTTCATATATGTCCCTCTAAAACTTCATAATATCATATATACCCAACTCAAAAAAAGAATTTCATATATATCCTTCTAAAACTTCATAATATCATATTTACCCATTTTAAAACTTTTATATCATATACACCCTTTAAAACTTTTAAATATATCAAATATATCCAAATTATTTATTTATTCTTTTTTATTACTTTAAAAACTCATAACAAATATCCATTATTAAATAAATGACCAATCTACCCTTTTTAATTCTTAAACTTCATAATATCATATTTACCCAATTTAAAACTTTAATATCCTATATACCTTTTTAAACTTTTAAATATATCAAATATCCATGAAAACAAGTCCAAAGTCCATCTCTTCCCGTGCCGGAGCCATTCTCCGATGTACCTTCATTGACAAGCACCGTTACCGATGATGTATGTGATGTCACTCATTGGTCGCTGTGTCATTCTAATGCTCTTTACAAGATTGACGGGTGGGGCTTGCCTTACTTCTTTGTCAACTCGTCCGGCAACGTCACTGTTCGTCCACACGGTGCCCGAACCATGGACCACCAAGAGATATATCTTCTGAAGGTCGTGAGGAAGGCCTCGGATCCGAAATCCACCGGAGGGCTAGACCTCCCGCTCCCGCTGATCATCCGTTTTCCCGACGTCTCGAAAGACCGGCTTGAATGTCTTCAATCGGCGTTCAATTACGCCGTTAAATCTCAGGGATACAACTCCCATTACCAAGATGTTTATCCCGTGAAACGCAACCTGGATCGCTACATCGTCAAAGACATTGTCAAATTTGGTTTCTCATTCATGTTTGGGTTGGAAGCCGAAGCCATGAAGAGGAAATTCATATCCATGTCTGGTGAAAAGGTTCTTGGAGAAGAAAAGTTTAAATGTTATTACCAAAAAAATAATAATATTCAGTATTTTTTAAATAAAATTGATTGGATTTTTAATTAAAAAATAATAATAAATAATTTGGATATATTTGATATATTTAAAAGTTTAAAAAGGTACATATGATATTAAAGTTTTAAATTGGGTAAATATGATATTATGAAGTTTAAGAATTAAAAAGGGTAGATTGGTCATTTCTTTAATAATGAATATTTATTATGATTTTTTAAAGTAATAAATAAATAATTTGGATATATTTGATATATTTAAAAATTTGAAAGGGTATATATGATATAAAAGTTTTAAATTGGATAAATATGATATTATGAAATTTTAGAAGGATATATATGAAATTCTTTTTTTGAGTTGGGTATATATGATATTATGAAGTTTTAGAGGGACATATATGAAATTCTCCCTATTAATATAGACAACCAAATGATGAATATAATTATAACAACTTGGAATTTATACAGTGGCATGAACAATCAATTTGTTAATATATAAAATATTTAGGAGTCAGCTATACATATTATATGAATTTTACGAAAATTAGGTGGTATAAAACCTTACCGACAAAATAAGTCCGCTCCGATGGACAAGTCTTGGACTCTTGGTTAATAGTGGTACTCATTTTGTTTTAGATTAATGACTTTTTTAGTGTAGAACTGTAGATACAAGATGCATATGCGTTTGATTTTCACATAAACTGTCATTTAAAAAAAGTAAAAAAACATGGATTAAGAGGTACAACATTCTAGACATCTAGATAGTTGGTACATAAAACCTTTTCCTTTGTGTCACCATGTTAAGAGTGTTTATTGACATAATTAAAGAAATGGAAATTTTCATTAAAAGTGCAATTTGTGATGTTATATTGTCATGCTATAAATAATTCAAATGTTATGTTATAAAAATATGAATAGTTAATACATCATCACAAATTACAAATATTACCCTAAATTTATGCGTAAGATTGCCTAAGTATCTAGGTCTCATTCATTTGGTTTATTTAAATATGTCGTTTGGTAGGTTTTCTGTTCTAGAAATGATCGGTAAGTTTATATAACGTGTCTAAAAATCAATTTAAAATTGTAAAATGAATTCTTGATGTTGTAATTAGTAATATTTTATGAAAATAACCAAAACAATATTTTGAGTTGAAAACTATATTACTATTATTTATAATTAATTGGATGACATAAATATACGGTTTAAGACATATTTTATACCTCTTCCAATTAGGTCATCATTCAAGGTGAAGAAGTATCACTAGAAAATTTTAAGGGAACATTTGGTTCAGATGGAAAAGGAATGAACATTACATTCCTCTAGCATGTTTGGCTAACAAATTTCATGGAATGATAATTCCCATTCAAGCAAAACATTCCCTTCACTAAAGGAATGTGTAGTCCATTGGAGTTCTCAAGAAATAAACATTTCATTCTCACATATATCTTTTTTATTCACTCACACCTACGATATCGAGCTGACTAAACTCAATCTAACCCTACCTACCCTAGCTATACTTTATCCACCCACCCTACCCTACCACCCTACCCTACCACATCCCATCATAGTAAACCTACCACATCTCTTCCCACCCTTTTATTACAAATACCCTATTGTACCCCACCCACCCCACCTACCCACCCATCCCATCCAATCCATGATAAATCATAAATAACCTAAATTAAAACATGATTGATGATTGATGATGAGGTGTTTGGAATCAAATTTTACCTAACGATAAATCTGATTATCAAGTTCTACAATACATACATGATCGACATGCATGATTAGTTGGGATAGTTTGACAAATTAGTAGATAAAAGCGACATGACATTTTTTTGGATTAAAAAAAAGACAATTTTATTATACTTTAATTTATCATACACAATACCTACAATTTAACTAAATTATTGTTTATGATTAAGTGTATGGTTCTTTTTTTCATTAAAGTGATGTAGATTAATTGAACTAAAGATTAATTGTTGTATGATATGGTTCATGAAGTAGCACCTTAAAAAAAATCTTTAAATGATGTTATAAAATAAACACATATATAATCTATCTATACTATTAAAAGAGTAACTATACTCATTTCTGGTGAAGCCACGTGTCGTCACCATGAATCGACACGTGGCAGTTATAGATTTTAAAAGAAATTTAAATAAAATCTATCCAAATCTAATATAATCCATTTTTAAATTCAAGTCAAATCAAATCAAACAAAATCTATCTATCTATACTATTAAAAGAGTAACTATACTCATTTCTGGTGAAGCCACGTGTCGTCACCATGAATCGACACGTGGCAGTTATAGATTTTAAAAGAAATTTAAATAAAATCTATCTAAATCTAATATAATCCATTTTTAAATTCAAATCAAATCAAATCAAACAAAATCTAATACTCTACTAACTTATTAATTAAATCTATCCAAATCTAATATATTCCACTTTCAAATTCAAATTCAAACCAAATCAAATCAAATCAAACAAAATTTAATAATCTACTAACTTATTAATTATAAGATAATATAATAAAAGTTTAAAAAAATATATAAGAAAATAATTACTCTTCATATATATTTAGAAATATACAAAATTAATAGGTCATAATAAATAATAATATCACCTTATATACTTTTGTTTAAAAAATAATTTTTATATATTTATCTTTTTATTTATTATATTTTATATATATTAAAAAAATATCCGCGTAATACGCGGGTAATAAACTAGTTATCTATAAAAAAAAGGTATAATGACTTTGCAAATAGAATAAAGAAAATGACGTGTTTACACATAGATGTGCATTTTACTAAAATCAAAGAAGCTTCCAATATTATATTGATTGCAAAGAATGGGATAAAGAGTAGGAAGTTTCGTCGAAAGTAGAAATTTTGTTGGAATATGCTTTTGTCTTTTTTAAAACTTTATCACTTTACCACCCTCTACTTTTCTATCAATTCATTTTTCATCCCCTAAGTCATTTCTATTTCAACATGTACCAATAGAAATTCAAAAAGCCTTCTTCCTCTTTTCACAACAATTTACTCTAGTTTCATCTTTTCGCAATACAATACTCATTAAAACTCAATTGTCAGAACGACTCATTATCGTCGTTTGAAAAAAAAAATGCTTTCAATATCTTGTCAATTTAATAAATCACTTGAGTCATACATTTTTAATGTCATGAAGCTAGATCAATAAACTATTACACTTTTTTCAGAAGGATAGTTGCTTCCAAACTTACCTCTTGGTTGTCAGGTCTCTACCACTTCTTTTACCATTAAGTAATTGTTTAGTTACCTTTGTGTACTCTTAGGATTGTTTCACTCGGGTTGGTTCCTCACGTCATCGAGTCAAGTTGAGTTTTGATACAACCTTTTCAAGAAATTAGTTATTTTAGTTACAATACATGATATGTTTTCTGTAAATGTAATGCCTATTTTACTTCCTCAAAATTTTAGAAGATCATAATAAACATCAGCAACAATACTATTTCTATTGTTTTGGTAGTCTTTGCTGAGTTTTTTTAAAATAGAAAGAGAATAACTTTATTGATTAGTAATTAAACTTTGAAGACCTAAATTGAGACACATTACAAAAGCAACATTTGAGTTTGATTCTAACTATTTGACGCGGCTAATCTATTGACTTTTAAAATTATCTTTTTTAACATATAAAATAGTTTATAAGCCAATGGACAAAACAAACATAATGGATAAAATAGTCTTATTGAGAGTTGAGAGCACATAAAGAAAAGTAGAGGGGGCAAAATTGCAAAATTTTAAAACTTGTTACAGAATCTGTTGATCTTGACTTGGACAAAAAGCTAGAAATTCAACGGCCAACACGCGTATTCATCTCTCTCTCTCTCCGATTTCCTTTCGTTCAAGCAGCAGCAGCCATCGTTGGTAGCACAAAATTCGATCGATAATCAATCACTCATCGTTGAATTTCGCATCCGTAATATACTGAAAGAATACGGTCGAAATTCAATTTACTCCAATTTGATCGGCTATATGGTCTCCTCATCGTAGTACGTTCTTTGTTGATTCTTGCTTAATTGGGCTGGTAAGAATCCCCTCCTCTTCCATGTACATTTCAATAGGAACTCTGTAGTTGGTATGTTTCTTCTTCCTCCTTGATCGATTAAATAGTTTCTAGGATTTCGATTTGTGAATCGATGTCCTGAAGGTTTAATTTGGATCTAGAACCCTCTGTACATTTTTAGGGATTTTTTTACAGCTTGATCATGCATGCGATGTGGGTGCTCATTTAGAAGCTTTGACCATTTTTTGTGAATCGAGAGTTTGGTTTGTTCCAGTTTTCTAAGGTTTGTAGAAAGTTGGAAATTTTAGAAATAACATGTCGTCAGCTGGTGTTATTGCAATTAGCCCACTTTGTGACGACCCGATTTTGCCTTCGTCGCGTGTACAGACCCAAGAGGCGATTATGATTCATTTGGCAATGTCGGGTTCTGTGGTTCCAATGAGGGTTTTGGAGTCGGATTCCATTGAGTCCGTGAAGCTTCGGATTCAAAGTTATAAGGGGTTTGTAGTGAAGAACCAGAAGTTGGTTTGTGGAGGCAGGGAATTATCCAGGAGTAATTCCTTGGTTAGGGACTACGGTGTTGCTCATGGGAATGTGGTCCATTTGGTTGTCCGACTTTCTGATCTTCAAGTGCTCAATGTGAAGACTGCATGTGGTAAAGAATTCAAATTCCATGTGGAGAAAAATCGTGATGTTGGTTATGTGAAAAGGCAGCTTGCTAAGGCAAAGAAAGGTTTGATAGACATCGATGAACAAGAAATCTTGTGTGATGGCGAGCAGCTCGAGGATGAGAGGCTTATAAATGATATATGCAAACATAATAACGATGCGGTGATCCATTTGTATGTTAGAAAGTCCTCAAAAATTCGAGCTACACCTGTGGAGAAGAACTTTGAGCTGACCATTTTAGCACCACAGTCGAATGATTCAAAAGAATATGATCTTGCTGTCAGACAGCTTCGGAATGGAGCTCATGGTATAGAGTACTATGGTTCGATTCCTAAAGAAGCTGCAAATAAAAATCTTTGGTTGGAACCAGTGATTGTTAACCCAAAGGCTGTGCTCCCTTCTGTGCTATTAGATATGATTAACTCTACCTATGAAGGTTTGAGGAACAGGAGTTACCCAATAAGATCTTCTGAGGGAACTGGTGGAGCATATATGATGTTGGATGCATCAGGGACTAAATATCTGTCTGTGTTTAAGCCGATTGATGAGGAGCCTATGGCTGTAAATAACCCCAGGGGATTACCATTGTCAGTGGATGGTGAAGGGCTAAAGAAGGGAACAACTGTAGGTGAGGGTGCTTTCAGGGAGGTTGCTGCCTATATTTTAGATCACCCAAAAGGCGAACATAGGTCTTTTACTGGTGAACACAAGGGATTTGCTGGGGTCCCACCTACACTCTTAGCCACGTGCTTCCATGAAGGGTTTCACCATCCAGAGGGTGTAAAGGAAAAGATTGGTTCATTGCAGATGTTCATGGAGAATTGTGGAAGTTGCGAGGATATGGGTCCTAGTGCTTTTCCTGTAGAGGAGGTACATAAGATCTCTGTATTCGATATCAGGATGGCAAATGCAGATAGGCATGCTGGAAATATTTTGCTGAGCAAAGGGGAAGATGGACAATTTGTACTGACTCCTATTGATCATGGCTACTGCCTGCCTTCCAGTGTAAGCCTCTTCTTTTTGCTGTTCAAATTCTTATTCATAAATTGCTTCCAACATTCTTAGATGATCCGTCTTTCCAACTGTTTTCTTTCATTTCCTTGATGCACCGTTGACCTTTTTTAGCTACAGTATTTGCTTACTTAGCATGCTTTTCAACTCCATTCTTGAAAATGGATAATCTGATTATTCCAAGAATGTGTTTTTCCTTGGTTTAAATTTATCATCTAGATGAGAAAATTCAGGTTTCGAAGTTCTCAAAGTAGCATTTCCAGATTTACGAGTCCGTATAAATACCACGCCTCTTGGTGTCACATGAAAATTGCCAGATTTTTGTCTAGGAAACTTATCACGTCAAATTTACCCGTCCGCTTGTTATCATCATTACAAGTAAATAAAGAAAGGCATTGATTTGGGTCCACCAGGTTGTATTCTTATCAAAGGTTATTTGTAACCATCTGACAAATATTTAAATGATTTTTGTTTAAAAGTAGCTGTTGACTGTCTTGGTATGGAATTCGATTTCTGCAAGCATCTGAGTTTATTTCTTCTGTTGCTGCAGTTTGAAGACTGCACTTTCGATTGGCTCTACTGGCCTCAAGCTCGTCAACATTTCAGTCCTGAAACTGTCAACTACATCAAATCACTGGATGCTGAGGAAGACATTGCTCTACTTAAGTTTTACGGATGGAACTTACCCTCCGAATGTGCACGCACTTTTCGAATATCCACCATGCTACTAAAGAAAGGCGTTGAGAAAGGATTAACCCCTTTTGCCATTGGAAACATCATGTGTAGGGAAAACTTGAATAAGCCATCCGTGATTGAAGAGATCGTCCAAGAAGCAGATGATCTTGTTCTTCCTGGTTCGAGTGAGGCTGCATTCATTGAGACTGTTTCTCAAATCATGGATCGCCGTCTAGATTTAATTGCCTGACAAAGGTCCATAGATTATGACTAGCTAGTATATAAGTTGGTTTCTTTTGTGTATAAGACTGTATGTGCATATGTTTTCAGTACATATGTATATATGAGGGTGGATATGTTCAAAATCCTTCTCTGCAGTAAAAGTCGATTATGGTTTAAGTTCTATATTTCTGAACATTTGTTTATTCTTTCTTTTTTTGGGGGGGTTTGTATTTTGATGTTGGGTTCTGGGGTTAATCTGCATATGAGTGGAGTTGAAAACTTTGTTGGCTTCTTGAATTTGTATGTACCCTCCTATGCTGCTAACAACAGCAAACAGGACTCTTTAGGTGGTGGGATAAAGGGTATCTCACTGTCCTTTGTTTAGACTTGTATCTTGTTTTGCCTCTGCCTTGTGGTTTTACGAATGTTTAATAAGAAAGCTCATAAAAAAGTTACATATTTTTTTTATCAAAACATTTCTGTCAAATGTTCAGTATAGTCCACTTGGATCGAGTTTTGAAGTTTTTGATTTTACAAGTTGTCATCACCTTTTCAAACACCATTTTTGCCTTTTTGGAATAACCATTGGCAAAACATTTTTGCTGTTTAAACTTTAAAGCTAATAAACAATCTCTTAACAGTTAACACCTCTTATGACTTGTTGAAAAGAATAAATGGTTTCTTATCTAACTTTGTTGGTCATCAAAACTCTTTTAGATGTCAATATTTCAACAATTTGCTTGTAAAATGACTCATGGTCGACACATTCCTTAGCACGCTGCTAACCAGCTGAACATTGTTTGGGTACAGTCACTGGAAAAGGCTGTGATGATCCAAGGGGCCTCCGATCAAGGTTGCCGAGCTTCTCAAGCTGTGTAAATATTCTAACAATTTCCTGTTAGAATCACGTTCATCTTGTCTTTTATAAGAACTCTTGAGTATCTTGGCTCAATTGGTAAAGTTGTAGGGTCTAATCACAAGGACTTGGGATGATTGCCCCTTTTTCACCTGAGATATATCGACTGTACGAGCAAAAGATTACATGTTCAAGATATAAACAATCTCTATACACAATACACATAAAAAA
Organism: Centrapalus pauciflorus; assembly: GCA_020465985.1. Taxonomy (NCBI): domain Eukaryota; kingdom Viridiplantae; phylum Streptophyta; class Magnoliopsida; order Asterales; family Asteraceae; genus Centrapalus; species Centrapalus pauciflorus. The sequence continues at coordinate 1,178,153 of JAANYP010003023.1, forward strand.
TCTTGTGACAAGCATATCTTGCCTAAATGCTTGTAGAAGCGAAGAACCTAAATGGTCGCCTTTCGTTTTAATGACAAGGCTTTCGCTTTTCCTTTTTGATCATGAATTGACAGAAGTTCTACCTGTGTAACGGCAAAATGTAAAATGTTACAAGTTCCCTTCATATGTGAGTTGAATCCATATGCTTTGCAAATAGATTTCTTACACTAGTTGTATCATTGGCCTAAAAATTTCCCCACATTAATACGAAAAATATGGTTCAATTCACCATTTCTTCAGTAATGCGTCCGTGAGTCTCGTTCTAGAGATTATGACAGACGAACGAAGTTGGGACTCACAAAACGAAAGAAGTTAATTACAGAGGTTTGGAATGCATACATTACTACCATCAGAATTTGGAGGTTCTTTCCATATCCGACCAGTGACTCTCAACTTCAGTTCTTTTCGATCTCCTCCAGAGAAAAAGAGAGCCATATTCCGCTGTATTATCAGGCCGTCATGGCTGTCCCTGACCTTTCGGTGACCATCTCGTATGCTCCGAGGTGTGCCCTCCCAGATGAGTTTTCTGCCATTCCCTCCAACCTCCAAGCTGTAACGGTAGTTCCGTGCCTCATTTTCGTCACCCATGAACCGGAGAAATGCCATGTAGACAGGAGCCATGCTGAGCTGGAACGCTTCAAAGTGCAGACAAAAATACTGCCCAAAGCAGTTGAAGACCTGTATATAATTTAAAAAAAAACAGATGAAGCAAACTGATCAGAAACTCAGAAAGATCGAAAATTTTAAGTCAAAGGAATCAAATTTCAAGTGCAAATTTAACATGGGTAAGTAGGTAACCGCATTGAACTTCAAACAGATGTGTCAATTTATAACTATACTCAAAATAATTTAAACTTTGAAGTTTAAAGTAGACATGGGCAAATAGAAAGCAACATTAAACATTCAGAAAAATGTAGTAAACTTCTAATAATATCCCGAAAGATAAGCCAATTTTGACTTTTGAAGTCAAAGGGGAAAGCATGCAACTTCAAGGTAAACATGGGTAAGCAGGAAGTTACTTTCAACTTTTCATAAAATGTAAAATGTTGCAAGTTTATAAGAATAATCCAAGATATGAGGTAAAGTTTGACTTCTGAAGTCAAAGAGACCAACTTGCAATAGTACTAGAACTAGTCAAAAGATCATTACTTGAAGATTTGACCAACTTTATGTATCATCTGGCGGGGTGTTGGCTTATGCTTTTATACATTGAAACAAGAAGTTTAGAGTCTTTAAGCAATAGTACGTGCCCTGAGGTTTTACCCTCGGCCCCAAACTCATAATTTGTTCCCTTGGATCCAAATCACTAGACATCCCTAAAAAGATTTGTAGTTTTTTGTAGTGAAAAATAAAATTTTTAAAACTTGTATTGGTAGTGCATACCGAAGATAATTGCAAAGGCATTGCATACCCAAGTTATGTAAAATTATGGAGTCTGATTTGTCGATGCACCCCCTTCTCATGACTCACTACCAGTCTACCACCACCAATAAAGTGATGCGCTATTTGAATGTTGAAGACTTGAAGTCAAGTCATTTAAAAAAAATTAATTAAAAGGTGAATGCTTTTATAAGAACAAGCTGATAGGCAATGAGTCGATAACTACAATTGACTTGGCAATATGTTAGCATTACCATGCCAAATTTCTAACAAACTTCATATAAGTGTTCATAAGAACAAACCAATAGGCGATAACTACAACTTTGTAATAAATTTAGCATTACCATGCTAAATTTGTAACGAACTTCATGTAAGTTTTAAATTTTGGGTTACCATGCTAAATTTCTAATGAACTTCATACAAGTTTTCAATTTCAAAGTCAAATGGCACGTAATCTGATTACTTGACTTCATATATATGCAGAAAAAGAATATGCAATTTGAAAGACACTAACCGTTAGCATCCATGTGGCATTTTCAACTTCGCGTGGATTGGACTTGACATAACGGTGGTTAAACGTGCATCCAGAGTGCATATCTACTTTGTGATCATCCCTTAAATGGGAAACTAGATACGGGATATCCCCAACAACGGAGCACTCTGATCCAGCATAGGGGCAGCCGTATGGCCTGAAATTGCAGACAGCCTCATGTTTCAGCTTGCTATAGTAAGGAAAGATCCCAGGACATCCAAGTGAGAAGTATTTGCAAGGAAACTCGAGCGATTCAGCCACTTTTTCCAATGCAAGACACCTTATATCTCCAAGCTCTTGTCGACAAGTGGGACACCTGTTGTGGACCCGAGTCTTACAGGTAGAACAAATCGTGTGCCCATTGTGACACTGCACAAAATCTCAAACACAATTAGATTTCTTAAGTTATATACTATGAACACTACACATAGTTTAATAAAATGTTTCATTGTATGTCCAATATCTACAATACCCTTCGAGAAAATAAAAGAATCTTGTGAACCAAACTTGATGCTTTGAAAATCTCTGTAAAGTACTAATGGGTATAGAGGTAACTTTGGATTAAAATTTTGGCAATAGGGGAAATGTTGCATAATTGCACGTGTCTTGGGACATCCCAAAAAGGATATTGTTGTACTAGGTTGGAACGGGAGGAGTACAATGTTTGATTTAGTTTTACAACACCCCACAAAGAAAAGTAATGATAATAATAACCATTGTGGTTACATCTAAATCATGGAATGACTATTGTTCTCCCTTAAGAAATAAATAACTGTCAGTGACTAGAAGGTCATGGGTTCGAACCCCAGAAACAACCTCTTTGAAATATTAATAACCATTGTGGTTAGATCTAAATCTTGGAATGATCATTGATGATTGTTCTCCCTTGAGAAATAAATACCCATTGGTGACTAGAAGGTCATGGGTTCGAACCCTAGAAATAACCTCCTTGAAAAAATAGAGCGAGAAGATTGTGGCCAAAAGACTTCCTTCTCAAACAAACAAAAATCCTGATCATTTTGGTGCACTCGGTTTGTCCTCAAATGAGGACCATTCCAGAAAGCACCCTAATGTACTACATACAGTTGTATACTACCCATTTGTAATACATACTCTTAGATATACACTTGACTTTTCAAGTAAAACCAACTAACTTCTAATTTCAAAGATGACACTAGTTCTCCAAACATCAAGATAGAACACATTACTCAACATAAAGATGCTCAACTTTCGAATCTTCACTCTTTTTATCAGAATACACTCTACTTTCATGAAATAGAGAGGCAATTGACTTTTGAGGTCAAACAATCAGCTTCGAAACTGACGCAATGGCTTCTAAAAAATTGTCCAATATAGATTTCTTAACATCATGACAAAGTATTACATATTTTAGAATAAAACAAAAGGTAATTCAAACTGGTAACCAAATTGACATTAATCTTGATTTGACATAATAAGATGCTCAACTAAAACCCCCAAATCAGAACAATTTTGAATCACAAGAACAAGAATCAGGCCTCCATGTCAAATAATTCCAATGTAAACATATAAAAATTTATATCAACATATGTCACATCCCAAATCAATAATATTAAACAAAAACCAAATCTATACTGCACATGATTATTGAGAGAGGAAGAGAATAAAGGAAAACCTGATGAATTGGAGGATACATTGAATTGGTACAAACAGGACATTCAAGAAGCTCATGAACACTGGTTGTGGGATTAATCGCTGCAGGAACAACATTAACATTATGAGTTTTTGAAGATGAAAACTGAGGATTTAGAGGATTGTTCTGATGATGATTATGGTGATTATGATGATGATGATGTTGGACTTCATCATCATTCAATCCATCTGAGACAGAAACGCATTCGATGTTATCAATTTCCATTTTGGAAGAAGAAAAAAGATTGAATCTTTCGTATCAAGATTACGTGGGTTTCGTTTATTTTGATGGAAAAAAAAAAAAAAGAAAAGCTTTTCCCTCCCCAATTAGGTTAAAGACGGTGAATCAATAACCAGGGGGGAGGGGAGGGGAGAGGGTTGGGGGAAGAGGAGCTAATATGCCTTTTTCTTTTTTCTTGATAGGTTTTTTTCTTATTTAATTTTTTATGTATATATTTTTGTCTTTTTTTGGAGAATTATAGATATTTAGATAGATCGGTGGATAGGGTTGAATTGAATGCATAAGTTGATAAAAAGAAGAAGGATGGATATATATGGTTTGAATGCTACATTACTTGACAAGAATTGGAGAGTTATTGCCAAAATTAGTAAGCAATTCACGGCACCTTTTTTATAACCATTTTATCTTATTTCTATTTCAAGATCAATAATAATGAGATGTTCTCGTATTTTAATTTTGTTAATTTTATCATATGTATTTTTGCTCTTATTAATTTACTAATATTTTATTTAATGATATGAAACTTGTCAGTATTAATAAGAGAGTCATCAAAAACCCAAAAAAAAAAAACACTATGTATAAAAAAATCATCTCATCTCTTCCTTTTTTTATTCACAACTTTTTATTATTAAATATATCTTTATAAATATTATATTGAACCAACTCTATGTAATGCATATGTTTTATATTACACATGTCATTCTTACAAGTACTAGTAATCTCCATTTCTTGATTTATTAACTTCTTGTTAAAGGTATATTGTGCATGAAAACCAACTGGGATTACGATGTATGCATTTTTTTACCATTTATATCGTTTTATACATGTTACATCTTATCTATTAACAATTCAAATTTTAAAGTAAAAAATGTCACATTGTACATATCATATCGATAAACAGAATTGTAGATAACATTTTTCAAAAAAAAAAGATTCTTATTATAAAATGTTGTTAAGTACAATTATTATTGCTTGGTCATTAGGTCATCCATAGTAATGAACATGTCATAAATATGATCCATCTCAAGAGTAGAAAAAAAAACAAATAATAATAGATAGAAATGAACTCTGCTGTTTTTGTTTGTTTCTAATTTTAGTGGGACCTTTTTTTGTCTTCCAAATTAATCACCACACATTTGTTATGGTATATGATGGGATATCAAATCAGCCGACGAAACAGTGTCTTAAAATTGTTCATTAGTTGAACCGTTCAAGTACATCGACTTTATTTTAAAAAAAAAATAATCAAATCCAGGATACAATGGACTTTACATGAACTTCAAATAGACTATGGTCTTATTCAAACTTTCATCAAGTCATAATTCTAGTCAGACATCATTTTATTATGAAAATCATGATTCAAGCAACTTCTAATGGTCCGTGATATTCAAAGTTCAAACCCCACTATAAAGGAATAGACTAGCCACTTGTTAAAATATGAAATACATAAGTATATTTAGAAGGGATAATTGTGCAAAAAAACCCCAACTTGTCAATTTTTTATGATTAAAACCCAAGCCATTTTTCGTTGCATAGAAAACCCCGAACTAACTAAAAATCAGTAAATCAAGGTTTTATCAATGGGTAACCGGTTGAAATCGGTTATTAATCCTACATGGACCGGTAAATAACCTACGTGGAATAAATTTTAATTGTTGAAACCGGTTGCCAAGTATTACACATCATTTAAACCTCCGTTGATGATGTAATATCATTTAAAACTTACAATTAAAAATTATCAGCGGGGTTTAAATGATGTGTAATACTTGGCAACCGGTTTCAACAATTAAAATTTGTTCCACGTAAGTTAATTACCGGTCCACGTAGGATTAATAACCGCTTTCAACCGGTTACTCATTGATAAAACCTTAATTTACTGATTTTTAGTTACTTTGGGGTAATTTGTGCAACAAAAAATGGTTTGGGATTTTATTTACAAAAAACTGACAAGTTGAAGGTTTTTTGCGCAATTGTCTCCGTTAGAAACTTGAAATACATTTAAAAAAATTAATTTGACTTTGGTGCATAAATTTAAGATCATATTTGTTTAGCACATTACATATTTTCAGTTTTCTGTCTGTATTAGGTATAATACTTCTTTTGTTCTATTTTAGGTATTAAACGATTCACAATGGTCTATTTTGATTATTAAAACCTTTTGTAATTTGTATCACATCCATTTTGGTGATTATACCTTTTATAGCACATCCACAATATTGTTTCAGATTATCCTCTTCATGCTTGAGTTAACAAAGTTGGTGGCATATTAAAAACTGATGCAAGTTTATACAGAGACAAGAATGTGGTTCAAGTAGAACAGTTCTAGCATTATAAAAAAAGGATTTTCACCTACCAACATTTACAGACTATTGTACATAGCAGTGACACAAACTTAAGTTTGGTCTATAATTCCCTGCTTATTTTTTGTTAAAACATGAATTCGAACTCACCAAACTAATTTACAATAACGTATGTATCCCGGTAAAGATTTAAGAAAACAAACAACAAAGGCATAAACGGTTTTTAAAAACTCTACCATTGATTAGGAAATGCTTCTCTATATTTCGAATCATCCTCGCCAAGATTCAGCTGTTTTGCAGTAGCCTTCCTACTCAGTAGTCTTCGAGCTAATCTATCCTTAGTGGTTGCTTTCTTTTTCAACATCTTTGCAAGAGTATCCTTTTCTCTGCCCAATGATGTCACTGATTCTCCAATGGAAGAAGATCCAGAAGTTGAAGCAAGTGCTGCATCTCGTAAGACAGCTTCATTGTGCCCACGCACTTTAGCTAGCTTAGCTCGTTTCAATTCCTTTTTATCATATTCTCTTTTCTTCATGGCCTCTTTATCTCTCTCTCGGACATTGTTCACTGCCTGTTTAAGTAATTCTTCGGCTGATAAATTCTTCAGATCGGGTTTCTCATCCTCCATAGAGGATGTATCATTTAATGGTGTCCCTTCATCATCTCGAGAAACAATGGGGCCATGAAAAGGGCACACTTTCAAGTCCCTTCTCTGACAAAGCCCGCCTTTTTTTAAAGGTGCACGACATTGCTGAATTTCTTTATGCTCTTCTTCGTATACTGTCGCTTGAACATTTAGTTCTGCAATTTTATTAGCTGGAATCACGGCATCATAGTCCACCCTACCCCAGTGGCCTTCAAGCTCTAACCCTCTCTGGTTGGCCATAAAATCACGACTTGAACCCCAGTTGTCCAAAAACGAACCCCATTTCATGACTGGAGCTTCCACCATAAGCTTACTTTTTAAGGGATTTAACTCAGTTCTACAAACTTCAGGATCATCCACCTTTCCAATACCATTCTTTCTTTTATCATTATTGCATCCAGTGAAATCGTCTAAGTTATTTGTATGATCCTTGCTTTGCTTATTAGGTGTTAAAGATTTTGAAATATCAAATGATTCACTCATGCCCTCTTCCCATATATCTTCTTCCCCCTCATCTGCAATCCTTGAAAGTGCACAACCTGCTTCTTCACATTTCTTTTTTATTGATCTGAGATTATTTCGAACATCAATAAATTCCTTTAACATCGAGTCTCTAAGCCTGTTATTAGACAATTCTACCCTTATGAGAACAGAAATCGATTCTTGCACTGCAACTATATGTTTGGTCACTAAAAGCTTGTAAAGTTCTCTCAATGCGTCAAATACCACTTTATTTTCGCTATTTTCTTGCACCTTCTCTGCTTCTTTCAATGAATTGTCACGAATCTGGCGTAATTCAAGGCTACGGAACTCCTCAACATCTTCTTCATCTATAGGAGCCAATGGCAGGTTCTCTTCTTTAGAACTTTCAAGGATATCCAAGCACTCACTAATTTCATCAACTATTGATTTTACTTCATCCTTGATTGAAGAAAAATTTGACTTTAACAAGTCATACTTCTTTATTAGAATCTCTTTCGTCCGTAATTCTCTTTCTCTTCTCTCCTGCTGAACTCTTGCTGCATTTGCTTGAAGATTAGGAAACTGAAATCGAAGGGTGTTTTTCAGGTAATCATAACCTAGCCTAAGCTGTCTATAATGGATTCCAAATGTAGCATTCCACCTTTCTAAGAATTCTATTGCTTTTGAACGCAACTTGGAAGCAATGGCTGGAGGAGCAGGGAGTGGTTGGTTTCTTCTGAACCCAACACTCAAAGTCAACAATTGGTCCAAATTCTCAACAATAAGGGTTCTAAAAAGCTTTGATCGCATAAACAGTTCATGGATTATAGTTAGCGTCAGGTAGCGTACCTGCAATATAACTGCACATCAGAATTTCTTCTCAATGATAACCATTATTTGTGTGAGGAAAGCCTCTTAAAATTGTACAAGAATGTAAGATCAAGCAAGATGGTTGAAGAAAGAAGCACTGTGCTTATGTCTGCAAAAGTCATGACATTTCATATATACGTCATGTCCTAAGCATTGAATCTTCTGTGTTTTTTTATTTAATCAGAGCCTCTCACATCAACGACCAGATAATGATCACACGTTTCACTCATTAATTACTTCTGTTTTTTTTCTTGTCTGAATTGGGATACATACATACATATTTACATGTATGTGTGTGTGTGTGTGCTAATTGGGTGTTTCAACTAACATATGTCTTTTCATAAATAATATTTTTATACAAGCTAGTTCATTTTGACAAACACCAAAATACGAAATAAAATATATGTTAACAAGAGGTGTATCTAACCCGTTAAACTTACTTTTACAGTTCTTATTAATAAAACAAGAAATGCTATCTGTATATCACCTCCATTGATTCTTTACCCTTAATAGTACGTATTTTTGACATATAAACTTTTGCATAGCCATTTGCAAGACTCAACGCAAGGAAATATGTTCGAATAAATAGCCTAGTTCAGTCTAGTTTGAGCATAATAATGCACCGCACAGGTTAGACATCTCAATCAGGATTCATCATGATATTGAATCTCAGGGAAGTTTGGTACGATGGAATTGTTTAGGTTTATAAGCTTTACTAACCAATGATAGCTACACATGAATAAAGGTTGACATAAAAAAATAAATCAAGAACTATTAAAGTTTCATTCCTTTCTATGAATTTAATTTTCTTCATATTGATAAGGAAACGAGAGAAATGAAATGTATATAAAAATCAATTCTTTACTCCTTTCCATTGAGAGTCAAAGTTCTTGTCACACAATAAAAAAGCTCGTAAACCTTACGTAATTTCATTCTCTCGATTTCCAACCGCCCTTATGTATTGTTCTATGTCTAATGGGGTGCTGATGTTTTCAACTTAGTGTAAGATTGCTCTTATGTGTATGTTTACATTAGTTGTCGTTCTAGCTGTTAGGGTAGTTCGCCTATCAATCAGGGATTTTCCATTCGATCGATGATCTCTGTTCATCATTGAATCATCTATTCTTCTCTTCACATGGTTTACATTGTCAAGATGACAAAACATCTGATAATTTACACATATAACGTATCAATTAGCTGATTGCTTTCTTATTCCATTAAGATTTGGATTCATCATAGGACTCAAAAGTCAGAATTTCTTAACTTGAGGACAATATCAAACAAATTACATGAAAAAACTAAATACCTCTCTAGCACTCATCTACAAATTAGTTTGATCAAAAGTAGTATGATATGGACGGACCTGTGAGTGATCTCGTTTCATGAGGCTCATTAGGTTTTCGACCGCGAGCCGAAGCTCCGAATCAGAGTGACGAACAACCGACTTGATTGATCTGAGAATTCGCGGATCCAAGTCGGGTTTAGTTGAGTTGGTTGCCTTCTCTATCAACCCTACCACCACCGCCACCGGCTTCCCATCATCTGCCTCCAATTCCATTGCCGGACTACCGTCAATTTGACCTTTCACTTGTATTTCGATTCCTTTTCGTTTTGTGACTTTGTCTTGGCGAGAGGCGGTGAATGCCCAGACACCCTTGAATGTGTTGAATCCATATGTTTATTATATTATTATTTCATGTTTTGACCTCGATTTGTTATATAAAATATCTAAAATGATAATTAAACATATAAATATTAATTCTTGTAACATATATAAGAAAAATTACAATTTTTTATTTATGTTTTTAAAGATAACTCCGCACGTATCCTTGCAAATTTTCATAATTACACATACTTTTCTAAATTTGATTAACATGCATGTAATTTTCAAAACTTGTAAAACTCTCTTATATGTTTAAAAATCTAATTATTATTAAATCATCTAAAAATTCAAAATTTTATTTTAAATTCTCTCATTAGTTAAATATTCAAAGTATATATACTAAACCCAAACAAAAAAATCTCAACGATTTTTTAAAACCGAAAATGATTGGTCTCTGGTATGTACGTCAATGCTACACATATTGCATGACTACAATTACACGCTTAATTTTAACTTATCGTCATTAATTGTTTACATGTATAAAAAAAATAAATCACATTAAAGGGAGATCCAATTTTATATAAAAAATTAATTGACAGTTAAAGAAATATTTTAAAATTGTCAGTTGGAGAAGACCAAATCATCTAGATAGAACAAATAAAATGTTTGAATTCATTCTATTTGTATTTGGGAAATTTGCGCAAAAAACCTTAAATTGAATCATTTTTGTAATTAAAACCCTAACCATTTTTTATTGCACAAAAAATCTCCAACCGGTAAAATCTTATTAAATTAGAGTGTTACATGTTATAATAGATTGATAAGCTTACATGGCACGCGTGTGGCGTCAACATGGCAAACTCAACTTACATGGCGCGTATATGACACTACATGTGTAATTCTTAAACTGCTTTTTTTTTTTGCATAAAAATCCCTAAAGTTGATCACATTTTCAATTAAAACCATTAACTATTATTTTTCTCATCTCTAACTAACGGTCGCATTCTCTTTATCTCTTCTCCTCTACCTCCGGCAACTCCAATTACTCAATCCCCTCTTTGTATAATTGTGTTCAATGTTGTTTATTTTATGTATGTATGTTCGATTAACATTTGCCAATTAATCTTGAGTTTCAACTTCATTTGTGCCAATGCCAATGGAATCGATTTCGTTTTGTGTTCACGAGTTGTATATTTAGGTTCAAATTTATATTCGATTTAGTTTATTTAGGTTCCATTTTAGCTAATGAATATCATCAGCCAGAGCAGTGAGATTCGCTAGAAAGTGGAGGTTTTATCGGACAACGGGTTCTTCGTCTAATGATTTTTTTAAAATAATTTTCCATGTCATCAAATGCAATCGGTGAAAAAAACTCATTTTTAATGATTTTTGTTGGTTGAAATATTTTGTACAATAAAATGATTTGGGGTTTAATTGAAACAAGTAAACAGGTTGGAGGTTTTTATGCAAAAATCTATTATAAATAATTTACATGTTATCAAGTTTCAAGTCATATTTTTTTTTAAAAAAATTCTAAATTTAAAGAGTTTTAGTCGGTTGGAGGTTTTATTATGCAATGAAAAATGGTTGGTTGTTTTAATCGCAAAAATATCCAACTGCTGGATTTTTTTTGCACAAATTCCCCTTTATATTTTTTTAAAAGAAAATTTTAACTAGAAATATGTTCGGTTTTGAAACCGATTATTTTACTACAAATTGATGTGAATTTAATTAACGAGAGAATTAAAAAGATAATGTTTTGAATTTTTAAATGATTTGGTAATAATAAACTAGATATTTGGACATGTATGAGAATTTTAAAAGTTTAGAAAAATATATATGTAATAAAAAAATTTATAACGATATATACGTAATTATGACATATATGAAATTGTTCTTATTTTTAAATAGGTAAAGAGTAGTTACTTTATTAACACTTGGATGGTTAAGAATGATGTTAAGCCTTTATTAAATAAAGACAAAACCAAACACCTCAAAAAAAAAAAATATATTCAAGTTGTTCAACTCAAAAAAGGCCACTCAAAATTTTTTTATTAAATTATATATCAGCATATATATATATATATATATATATATATATATATATATATATATATATATATATATATATATATATATATATATATATATATATATATATATATATATATAGAATATGGTTCGAGAGAGTACCACTCTTATGCAGCGCACCAGAAGATACCAGCTTTAAAAAAACTTTTTTTTCATAAACATGTTTTAATTAACATTATGAAGAACATATATAAATTTCACATACATTCACATCTCCTAGCTCCTAAAAAATGATGTGAACACACACTTACATAATTTCGAATGTATGTGAACGTGCATTTATGTGGTGCGTGTTTTCATGCACTTAGAGTGCTCGAATTTGCGTGAAATTCACATATGATCTGTGTAATGTTAATTAGAACATGTTCATGAAAAAAATTTCAAAAAAATTATTTTTAAGGGTGGTACCTTCTGGTGCGCTGCATTAGAGGTGGTACTCACTTGAACCTAAATCTATATATATATATATATATATATATATATATATAATCAAATGTTGATGTCATATCAGTTTCACATTATAAATAGAAGAGTTTAATTAGCAACATATATTACTTGCTCTTTATTTTACTCCAAAACATTGCTCGATCTATTTTGTTTTTAGTTTGTCGATCTATCCATTTTATAATCGATACATATGTGTTGCTAAACGAGGTCTTGCAACGGCCATCAATGGTTTCGCTTTCGGCATCGTCATACCGTACATTTCTTCCGTGTCAATGTCCTCGCATTTCAACCCGTCGGGCGGGCTCCAATCAAAGCAATGAAAAAGTCGAGCCAACGCCATTAGAACAAACGTTACACCAAGTGGCGCACCGGGACACTTCCTCTTTCCAGCACTAAACGGCAAGATCTTGAAATCGTCTCCGTGGCTTATCTCCACTCGGCTCCCGTCGCTAGTCATGTGTCGTTCTGGTCGAAACACGTTAATGTCATCCCATATCAACGTGTTCCGACCAAGACCATGAGTGTTGATGAACACACGTGTCTTGGCCGGAATGTAATAGCCGTTGATCTCGGTGGCGTGTAACGACTCGTGAGGGATGAGAAACGGTCCTGCTGGATGCATCCTGAAGGTTTCACGTACCACGCATCGTAGGTAGTTTAGATTCGACAAATCTGATTCGGAGACCATTCGATCATGGCCCACGACATTATCGAGCTCTTCTTGGATCTTTCGTAGGACACGAGGATGTTTAATTACTTCGGCCATTGCCCATTCGTTTGTCACCGCTGAAGTATCCGTTGCCGCAGCTATCATATCCTGAAATTTCATCAAGATCATCAGGACGGGTCGTATTTTTTTTTTCTTGTTTGGATCGACAACACTTGCCGAAACGAATATGACCCAAATGGGTAGATCTACAACCGGATAGACGGTAAGCTCGTTTGTTTTCCATTAAGAGCGTCTTAAAAAAGTCTGAAGTCTAAGCTTTAGATTTATAATAAATTAAAATTGTTTGTTTAGGTTTAAACTTAGGTGGTATTTGTTTTTTAATAGGTTAAATGTCTGAAGTCTGAAAACCATGTCTGAAATTAAGAGGTGACCTTAAAGTCTGAAATTAAGAGGCTCTGAATTTTAATTCAGACTAGTCTCTTTCTCTTAAAATTCAGAGGGAAATTCAAATGTTGTAACCTCTTAAGTCTGAATTTAAACAAACAATACAAATTATGTTAAGATCTGAAATTCAGACTTCAGACATAATTCAGACCCTCTTAATTGAAAACAAACACACCCAAGGGTTTAAACATCTTAATTTACCTTTTAAAATTAAAAGGCTTTGGTCTGAAAATTTTTTTTTTAAGAGAGTCTTTTCTTTATTTTTATTTTACAACCTTAATTTAATATCCTCCAAACAAACAATCTTAAGATCACCTATTAATTTCAGATTTCAGATTTTAAGACCACCTCTTAATTTTAGACGTGGTTTTCAGACTTCAGCTCTTAAAAAACAAATTAAGTAAATCATTTTTAACAAATATTGTAAAAATACCTGAACTAGAGCTTTGATTTCTGTATCATCCATATGTTCTTTGCCATCTTTACCTGGCAAAGACAATAAAACATCAACAAAGTCCATATTCCCATCGTCTTTTTGTTCTCCATTCTTCTTTCTTTGCCTATGTTCTTCAATGATTTTCATGTGAAATTCGTCTACCCTTTTTTCCACTTCTCTCATTTTCTTTTCACATCCATACGGGTCGATCCATCTCCAAAACGGTAAATAATCACCCAAATAGATCAAACCCAATAGCCAAAACAACTCATGGGTTATATGCATAAACTCCATCGCCTCTTTCGGCCCAGCCGACCCTGACCCAAAGTACTGCTTCCCGAGCAACATTCGGGTCACATTGTTCATCGAAAAAGCACCTAAAACTTCTCTTAGGTTGATCGGGCCACCAGTCTGGGCCAAAGCCCATACATCTTGTACCAAATGTTGTGCTTCACTCGCCCGTCGACTTGCAAACGATTCAAGTCTCTTTGTCGTAAGAAGCTGCTCCATGCAAATCCTTCGCATCCATTTCCATCGAGGCCCGAATGGTGCAAGCGCCACGTCACCACATCCATAAGCCAAGTGAATGGCAGCCAAGGTTTGTGGTCGGGATGCGAAAACATCATCTTGTTGGATTAGTATCTCGCGGATGATGTTTGGGTCATTGGTGGTGATGGCGTCAACTTTTCCAAGCCGAAGATAGACCAACGGTCCATAATGTTCGCAAAACGACGCAAAGTCTCTATGAGGCAAAGGACCTAACTGGAGGAGATTACCGACCACGGGCCATCTTGGTGGCCCTGGTGGTAGCCGGCGCGCGGTTTGTTCGGAAAACTTGGCTAGCCATATCAATATAATTCTTGATACAAGAACAAGAATGACTATGATGAATGCTAAGGGTTGCAAGTCCATCTCTTTTTTTGCTTTGTTAAGAGGAAAATAAATTGCCCATTTGAAAAAAAATAATAATAATAAGGAACAATTTAAAGTGAAAATTTACACAATTTTTGCATGTTAATTTTCTTTGGCTTGGTATTAGGTTTAATTATAGTTAGGTATGGATTGGTTAAACCAAATTCTTGAAATGTGACTTCTTTGAGTTCATGTTTATTCTTAATTGCGTATAATGACAATCTATTTTCATTTTTTACCATTAATTATTACAAATATTACATTTTACCATGTACAACAACGTATTACGGTTTTATGTTTATACATTATAAAATTATCTTTTCATCTTTTACCGTTTGTAGTAATGTATTTTTGAATATATATATATACATAATAAAGGAAAACACAAAACGCCACATGATGTTACTACGTTCCATCTAAAAAGATAAATACATTTTATTATTTACTTTCTACTAGTAAAAAGTTATTTACATTAAGATGATTAATTATTTAATTGATAAGTGTTTGTTGATAAGCAATATTCATGCTTAAAATTCATATGTATAAGCACAAAACATCAAAGAGATAATGAAAATTTGCTGATCCAATTATGAACAATATTTTTTTATTCATATAGATATTAGTTAAAAATATTATACACATTTTATTTAAAAGACTGGCGTAGTATGATGTAAAACTTGAATTTATAAGGTAATGATATACATAACAATTTTATTATTTTCATTAAAAATACAATATTTATTTATATTTTATGTTATTTTAGAAACATACATTATATTATTATTTTTTAACAATATAATAAAATTACATATTTTTAGTTAATATAAATCCTTTTTAAGACAAATAAATCACATGTAAAAGGTTTATACACTTAACTAGAAACATAAAACGGTTCCATGGTCTAGTGGTTAGGACATTGGACTCTGAATCCAGTAACCCGAGTTCAAATCTCGGTGGAACCTCTTATGTCTTTTTAATTTTTGGAATATTCGATTTACGCTTTTTGTGATGGAGAATCTATTTTTGGGGTGTTTCATCTGCAGTCCTTTGTTAAAAGGGTGTTTGGATTTGCGTTTGAAAAAGTGTTGCAGCGTTTTGGAAACTAATAATCAGATGATTGCTGTAACAAAAATTGCTGCAGAAATGTAGCGTTTGGTTTAGCTTCTGCTGTTTGATATCATAATTATCAAATAATCAGTTTTTAAAGTGTTTGGATTTGCGTTTTTACTTGGAAAATGACCAAATAATCACTTATTAAGCAAATAAGCTACAATTTTTAACTTATGAAAAAGTGTGGTAGGACAAACGCTAAACGCAAATAATCACTTATTAACGTGTGCAATCCAAACACGTTAAACCAATTATTTACGTTATTGTAACGTAATAAGCTAATAATCACGTTTATAACGCAAAACCAAACACCCTCTAAGCTAGTATATCCTTTCGTAACAAATAATCCTTCATCATGAAATATAATTGTTTTCTTTTATTTTTCACTTTTAAAATTTTGAGAAGTCGCAATTTTGTTTTTGGGCGCTGTAAAAATGGTTTTCTCGAAGTAACAACAATATTTATATAAATATATGTAATTTACTTTTACCTTTCTTTATGATAAATTTATTTGTTTTTTAATGAATAATAAATTTATATTAAACATTTTGTCAACAGTCATCATCGATTTACTTGCCACTAACATGGTAGAATTTCACATGTCAACCCGTCAAAATGTGATAATCCAGCAGCCTACCTACAAAATTGCATAAATGTGTTGAGAAAAGAATTTAATAAATCTCACCGTGTATGCATTAATGCATATATTACCTCATAAGCTCATATGACGTTAGTATAGCAACATCATTCCATCACGGATATAAATTACTGACTAATTTTTAACAATGATACAACTAACATGAAACCAAACTTTGTAGCCAATACGACTATATAACGGTTTAAAATTAGACCAGACTAAACTTAGAATTTTATTAACATCATTTATATAAATTATCAAGGTGAATGAATATATTTACTTTTACTTTGTTTCTTTAGCAATAGTTAAAAATTAAGGATAATCTAAAAAAGAAAAAAAATTGTAATAATTTTATGACTATTTTTTTCAAAATATTATAGTCTAAAAAAATCATTAATTTATTTTTGGTTCTCTATGCCAAATGTCTTGGGAAAACTCTGAGGAAACAGGCAACAGGCCAACAGCGGAGTTGAAAACAAAAGCTAGTTAAGTTTCCAGTAGAAATTGACACTCGTCAAGAACGTTAAGGGCTAAACTGCAAATACGAATAACCACAGATGACAGAACCCTTTTTCTACGGTTGATAAACCCTTCTTCCCTCTCTTTTTTCGTTTCACCATTTCATTTGCTCCCTCCAATGGAATTCCAACGTCACCATGGGAAACTCGAAGAAACGGTAATCGGAATCCTTAAAGCTGCCGATTTAGAAATCGCTACCGAGCTTTCCGTTCGAAAAGAGGCCGAAAAACTGCTCGGTGTTGACCTTTCTGATCTTGATAGCAAGCGGCTAGTTAGACGAGTCATTGAGTCGTTTTTGCTATCTACTTCACCGGTCGATGAAGAAATTGAAGATGTGGGTGAAGCACAGACGGAGAACATAGTTGATTATCGAAAAATTGCTTCCGATGATGGTGATGGACGTGTTATCTGTAAGGTGAGTTTTCGAAAGACCTAACGTTTTGAATTAATTTGAAAACAACTATGCAAGATTTCAAAGGTGTTAGTGAAACACAAGGCATGAAGTGATAATTTGTATGTGATCTATTGCAACTCAAATTGCTTTAGTGGGCATGAAGTGATAAATCCCTTTTTAGTCTAGGGTTTAGGTTGTCCAAAAAAGCAGAATTTGATTTTGTATAAAGATCATTTCTCAATTTGAAGATTCACATGAGATCTATACTGAGAAAAATGCTAACATTGAAGTTCACCCCAAACCTATAAAAACTAAAACCCTGGTTCCAAATCTTCAGTCCATGTTATCCCAGCTGTGTCGGTTGATAAAATCCAAATTGATATACTTGTTCGGGAAACCGGGTCAATAGTGTATCAATCAGCCTGGATAAGTGGATATAACCTTGTATCTTGTCCAAGATCACTTTCAGTGATAAGTATTTCAATCCTTTAAACTGTCTAGTGTTACACGAAATCCTATCCGGGATAGCACAAGACCAAAACAATTTCAAACTAGGCAGGATTCAAAATTAACAATCTAGGAATTAAGGCGATCTCTGTTTCAAAAATGAAATCAAAATCTGTATTTGTGACAGATAATTGACGCTTTGATACTAACCACCACGGTTAATGTTGTCTTAAAATCTGTAATAAAGGGGTCATAAACATTGCTAAAACGATTTTAGTAGTAACCATTCATAATTGCAACATTAAATTGATAGTTACAGAACATCAGATTCAGTACTTGTTGAGGTTCAGTAGACACTGAAGTTTGAAGTATCAGCTTCGATATGAATTATGAACATCAGCATCAACACATAGCTTTAGTCCAACTTCAATTCAGCAGTAGCTTGAATACTAGTTGAAACATCAACAACTGCTAACTACACTTAGCACCTGATAAATTAGTTTACGTTTGCCAGGGGCTCACCCTTGGACTGCGCTACCTTGACCCCCGCACTAAGTTGGGCCTGGATCAGTTTCAGTTTACATGAGTGGGCACTTCACACCTCCCAACCCCATGATTGACTCAACCTGATATTTCCATTGGTTTCCAGATAAATGTTGTGACACTAAAGAACACGATGACACTAAAATCACCAACAGTCCATATTATTAAGGTTAAGGTTGAAACAAAATATCATCTCTTCTTAAATGCTTCACAGATTAACTCTTTAGTGTTTCCCCCTGAATTTGTATGCTGAGCGTGCTGTTTCATATGGCAAGCTAACAAATTAAGAACCAACAATTAGTAGGCTCAGTTAAATGCACATATGACGAAACGATTACATATCTACATGGTTAGCTAGATAACAAAAAACATTTCATGTTCGTATTTCAGAATTTGTTTTGCCTTCTAATGTGAGTGCTTATCATTAACAAAATATTGGTTTTGTCAGTTTTTTCAAGATCAGATTTTATGATTCCAACTATTTTTCTTTGCATAAGAGGGAAACTTTTTTCCTTTGAGGATTTTCCAAAGCTCTTAGATATTACTAGCAACCTAGTTATCTGAATTTGTAATTTTTTTTTACTATATGAAAGTTTTTTAATGATCATTAAGGGTAAATATTACTTAATTACAATGCCATCTTGTGGTACTAATTAACAAGTTATTATTATTATTTTTTTGAATATTGAGTGTGTTTGAGAGAGAAGCATTTGGAAACATGCAGCTATCTTAACAATCTTCCAATTGCAATATTTTTCTTAGGCAGTTGAAAAGTCTGTATCAAGAGATGACTGAAGAAATTTGATTGTTGTTTCTAATTCTATTGGTATGGGTACCTTCTTTTGTCACTTCCTTTCTTATTATGTTTTATTTTTTTTCATGCTGTATAGCTACCAGGTATGAGGAGAGTGTCAATAAAAAAATTCAAAGGGACAAAATTGGTTTCAATAAGGGAGTACCATCAAAAAGAGGGGAAAGTGTTTCCTTCCGGTAGAGGTGACTACTTGCTGCTCCTTTATTTCAATGTCATACTCGTGAGTAGCAATTGATGACTATACTATATAATCTTTCGACAGTAACTATACTAGATATTAAAATCTTTTGACAGTAACGTCCTGTGAATCTTTTCAGTTTTCATAGCTTCAATCTATGTTGATTTTATTAGGTAATTTATTTGTTCTCATTGCTTGAATTTCTTTACAAATTTGATGATGGGATTTTTACTTTACCTTTCATGGTGCAGTAATCTATAGAACACCTTAAAGTTCATATTGAGGGCTAGCTTATCACTGAATGGAATGTATGCCCCCTCCCTAGCACTAGAGGTACATATAGTGCTATGTATGATGATATGAAATGTTAGTATGTCTAGACTATGAGAGGTCTACAAGCATATCTTTTGTCGTATGAAGGAGATATTGCAAAAGGAATCAGTGGATGATGAGGACGCTATTCATAGTTTGATAGCTTAAGATGCCATGATGGTGAATTGGTGATCAAGAGGTGTGTGTAACTATAGATCCTACTGAAGTTGAAGGTTACATTGTACCAAAAGCAGTGGACATTAGGAGAGACAGGTAGGCTGTAACTGTAGAGAGATAGAGTATAATGATATTAATATCCATTGAAGTCACCAAAAGAGATCTAACCATTTGGAATGTATCAAAGGCATTGGCCGTATATGGAAAAGCACGTAAGAATGCTATGATTGTGAGCTTCTTTAGGATTACCTCAGTATCATTTTGTATAATTTTTTGTCTACTACTAATATTTCTTTCATTAGTTCTTTCCTATAAATATCTTTAGATCATTCTTCCACATCTTGTGAAATTGCTATAACTTGAGTCAAATAATAAATTTCTGCTTTTTTTTTAAAGCTCTTTTGACATATACAAAGGTGCTCTTCACTTGTGGTAAAACATACTTTGTTCAAAGGGTTTAAGTCATAAAGCCTTTTCATTTGTCTAGCTAGGTCAACAAGCTTTTTCGTACATCCTAAGCAGGGTGTACAGAACTCATGACAGTATCAGGAAACCGTTGCGATGTACTGGAACCAAGCAGAAACCGCACCAAACTGGGACTATAGAGTACAGGAAAATACTACGACTTTTTCCACTAATTCTGTTTTCGGTACAGAACTGGGTGGTACAGGACGGTACAGTTCGGTAAAAAGAAGAACAAAACTGGAACCATATTGAAACTGAACCGAACCGGGCTATATAGTACGGTACATGGCAGATGACACCAGCTTTTCTCAAAATTTTGGTATCGGTATGGTACCATTATGGTACGTTTACCTTTACGGTCCAGTTTTGACCCATTGCACTCCCTTAGTCCTCCCATCTAAGCCGTTCACTTATATTTTTTATTGACACATTACCTCTAGAAATGATGTAGGTGGGTCGATTTTTGGAAGTACAAATACAATCACTTACAATGTACGGAAAAAAGATCTTAATCACCTAACTGGGACATAAATCATTAGTTAAAAAGAGCAGTCGTTATTTTTAACGTACATCAACCTCAAGGAGTGAAGGGTCATGGGAAGGCACTATGCTATGGCTCACATCAAAGCAGTCAGTTCGCTTGAAAACCATGAACCCTACAAAAGTCGGCCATTTTTGGCAGGTTTATTAATTTCTATTACCTCACTTTAATGATAGCGTTTTAACAAATAATTGGTTGTTACCTTATATTAGATGGTTAATGATGACCGATCTTGGTTCTGATTGCTTGACCCTTTGGTGGCAATTAAAAAGTATGGTTCACTTGTTTAAATTTAAAAAAAAAACATCTAAGAAGAATCAATAGTTATGGTTAGAGAATGATCCATCGATGCACTACTGGACAAGCCCACTAGGCATGTGTTGGTTAATTAGCCCAATCAACCCAAGCCTTGTAAGGTTACAACAGAGGAAGGATCAAAGGACAGGTGTAGGGCTGATATGCTCCAGGTTGTTAGGGTTGTTCAAGGTAGAGATGGTTATATATAGTCTACTAATTGTAATAAGAGGGGAGAGAAGAAAATAGTTTAATGTGTTGAGAGAATCGGCTTAGTAGCTTGGGCAGGAGGGTTCACCATCTTTGGGTTCCCTTATTGATTCTAATTCAGATCTTCTTCTTAGTTTTATTTGTTTTAGTTTCTATCATATAGGAACAAGATTCACAATAATTGACACTTCTATAGTATTTGTTGATTACATTTTATTATGTTACTTTCCTTTGCATAATTAGCAGTTGTTTACTTTTCCTAAATTTTCAAGCAAGCAGCTAATATTTCTAATAATGATAGCTTTCTGTGTTATTCTCAGGAATTACCTTGAACACTAAAGAATGGGCAGCATTTCGTTCAAAATTTTCTGATGTGGAAGAAGCCATCAAAAAGATGGAATCAAAGAAGAGGTATTACTTGCTTTCCATGTGATAAACTATGCGGTAGAGCTAGTTAATTAACTCTTCTAGTTTGTCCAAGACCTTACCTGTATACACTGGCATTAGTTTGTATAAGAGAATCATACTTCATATCCCTCATTACATATTTATTGAAAGAAGAAAACAAATCACTGGTAAGCAGTTTAGGTTCTCAGAATTTTGAATTCTTCTTTTCACATTTTTTTCAAAGAGGTAATGATGTATCTCTAAGATATAGGATCAAATCAGAAGTTACAAATACATTCTACAATCAACTCATCGTGTACCATTTTTGATTTCTTCTAAATTTACATTGGATAACTTCATGGTAAATAATATTACAGAACTTGAAAATTCAAAAAACGAAAAATAAATGATGGTTTGTATTCAGTTAATTAACATTTAGATATGTTACTTGGTCATAAACCCAGTTTATAGATTTTCAAAACTAATATTTTTACATGAATAATGTAGTTCTCACTTGCAAATGTGACAGTATCATGTCAACATTTTTTTGAATTTAGTCTGTATTGTGCTAGCATGATAAATGTAAGTACTAATGATAATATTCTGGATCAGTATGATGTTTATCTTACGATTGCTGTTATCTATGACCGCAAAAATTCGTTTATCAATTTTTGTTTTATAAAGTTTTTTTCATCTATCTATATGTTTAATTAGTTTATCCTCCTTATTTTCACATACTAATATTTAAATGTTATTCATATTGTTTTTGAAAATTGAAACATGTAAAATATGTACATTCATTTATAAAATTTAAGAATTATCCGTTCTTATTTCATAAAATTTTATTACTATACGTTATACATTCTACATATAAAATGATGTTAACAAAATTGTATTATTTTCAATAATCTTTAGAGTTTATTATGAAAAAAACTGACATGTTTTCACGTGTTTTGCGTTTTCGTCCCTCCATGTTTTTCTATAAAAGTCCTCAAGTTAATTTTTTATTTTTGGTTTAGTGAAACTTAGACATTAGAACCCAGTTATAAATAGTAAACCGGGTTTTTAAAAGCTGAAAAACCGGGTGCTAATGTCCAAATTTCACTAAACCAAAAGAAAAAATTAACTTGAGGACTTTTATGGAAAAAAATAACATGGATGGACGAAAACGCAAAAAACATGAGAACATGTTGGTTTTTTTCATAATAAACCCTAATCTTGAACAAGCTTGTAATTTTTTTTACCATTCTAAATTTTTTATGAGTATATCATATCATTTTTTTCTAATGTTTGAACTTTGAATAGTATAAAATATTGTTTCAATTATCAAATATAAATTCTACTTTACTTTATTTTTCTCTTCTTTTTTATTTTTATTTCATAAACAAAAAAATACGAGAAACTTTTTAAATTATTTCTGAAAAACATGTGATGATTTTAAATAAGATTTTAATATTTATTTAATGTCATAAAATAATGTTTTGTTTTATAATATTAAAATAGTGTTTTATTTTTTTACTATTAAAATAGTGTCATAAAACAGTGTTAAATGAAGGATCCATATTTAATAATTGAACTAGTATTTTATACTCTTCAAACATTAGAAAAAATGATATGTTGCGCCCATAAAAATTTTAAAAGTGCTAAAAAGATTACAAACTTGTTAAAGTTTATTAGAAATGATACAATTATACTAACATTATTTCATATGTAGAATATACAATAGTTTACCAATAAAAATCTATAAAATAAGAATAAATGATTTTTTTTAAAATTTATAAATGAATGTGCATATTTTACACGTTTAGAATTTCAAAAACAACATTAATAGTATTAACAATTAGTATATGAAAATAAGAAGGATATTTTAGTTAAATATATATTATATAGATAGATTGGAAAAACGAAAATTAATGAAAAAATAATGTTTTTTCTAAAAACGAATGAATATAGAAATAACTAAATATATATTTAAAATTAATAGGTGTGAAACTTATTAATATATATGTAAAATACATAAGTAAATTCTTATAATAATAAGGAAACTAATACTTATTAATTAAACATTTATAAATATACAAATAATTAAATATAAAGAAAAAACTAAATTAATTCATTAAGGACCATAGTGAAATTAATTTGTAAGGGCAAATTTGGAATATTTAAAGCATTGAGTTGGTTAGGGACTGAAAACGTGACAAGGTTTCAAAATATGGACTACCAGTGTAATTTTTCAAAGTTAGGGACGAAACCTATAATTTGCTATAAACCACAGGGTCCATTTATGTAATTTACTCTAGTTTTTATTTATGTTTCTTTGAGAAATTAGGTTCATTTACCTAATTGGTCAAGAAAGATTTTTTTGATTGTCTGCCTCTAGGAATTTTTACGACACAAAGTGATTGTATACCAGACGGTGAATAATACATGTATATTAGAGGTTTAACCTTGATGTCAACTTGTCAAACCTGTCTACAAACAACTCAAATACTCAATAATTAGTACTTTTTTTAATAAAATGGTATGCAGTTTGAAATCTTTAAGTATTTGATTTATTTTAGAGGGGCAGGCATTGGGAAGAAGCAAACTGAAGCAGAAGTTTCGACTAGCTTGGCTTCTGAACCACTTCTTCTTGAGAAAATGCCAAGTGAAGCAGACACATCCGTCTTTCCACCTCATCCACTCATCCCTATTGCCACCACTCGTTTCACTGGTAGAAATTACTACTGCTGGAAGCGCCAAATGGAATTCTTTCTGAACCAGTTAAAAATCTCGTACGTTCTCGGTGAATCTTGCCCAAAAGTTCCTTATTCATCAGGAGCGTCTTTTGAAGAGATCTCTCGAGCCAAATTCCATGCACAGAAGTGGATCAATGATGATTACATCTGTCGCCAGAGTATCTTGAACTCCCTAGCTGACCAACTCTATGATCAATACTCGGTAAGAACTCTCAATGCCAGAGAATTATGGGTGGAGCTTAACTCGTTATACGCTGATGATTTTGGAACGATAAGATGTCATGTCAACAATTATCTTCAGTTTCAAATGGTCGATGGGGTTTCCATTCTTGAACAAGTTCAAGAGCTTCACAGGATTGCAGATGCTATCACTACCTCTGGGATTCGCATCGATGAGAACTTTCATGCCAGTGCCATTATTTCAAAGCTTCCTCCTTCTTGGAAGCATGTTCGGGCAAAACTGATGCAACAAGAGTATCTACCTCTTGATAGGCTGATATACCAATTGAAAGATGAGGAAGATTTTAGAAATCAACAGAAAAGGGAAAATGGCTGTAAGAACAGTGATAAATTTGGTCCAAAGAGGAATAATATGAGGGGGTTGTGCTTTGGATGTCACAAAGAGGGGCACATACGTAGGGATTGTCCTTTAATGAGATCCTATCAAAGAGACGAAAACCGAGATGCTGCAGCTTTTCATGGAGATCAAAGCAACCATGAGAACGCTGATGGTGTACCCGTGTTCTCCGAGCTCAACATGGTATGCTCTGATGCTATTTATTTGTACACCCCAACATTTTTCACATTTTCATTTTGTTTGATATGAAATGATTGTGAGTTGCGTTTAGAAAACTTGAAATTGGACCACATTCCCACAAGATGGGAAATGAAACAGAGTTAAATGGTGAAAATGAATAACATCTATTCATCTTTTGTTGTTCTGATGCTTCCATTTAGCTTAATCAACTTCTTAACCAATTTGGGCTCTGGTTTGGTCCAGCCATTCTGATAAAAAAAATTGCAAGTTAGGCCGATTAGAAGGACAACAATGATGGTTAACTAATTTTACTTCCAGAACTGGCTGAAAACGTTGTATGCCCATTTTTTTGGCCAAAATATAAATTGAAAATGCAATTTTCTTCTTCTACTGTTTTTTTCTTTTCTATTTATATATTTACCTCCTGATCATGATGAGTCTGTAATGGATTTGTTATTTTGTTTCTTATCAGGGGAACTAAAGTAAAATTTATGGAGTCTGCAACAACTCAAAGCTCATACACCCTTGTATACCTTGTTTAAGTTTAAAAAATCCAACTTCCCTAAAGGGCAAAGTGGGAAGAAGTGTTCGAGCTTGAAACCTTCGAAGTTCCTATGACTGGAGACTGAGAGGATTGGCTGGATCCCATTAAAAATGTCAAGTTGATGATGCTTCTGTAAAAACGTTGCAGCCATGACTATGATGGAGACTGTTATGTGAAGAAAGGTTGGTCAGTATTTGGAGCAAGGACAGGTATTCTCAACAATCCATGGTTTTGGCCACAGGCTCCAATGGTAACTCGAACTCTTGAAACTTTCTATTTGCTGGATGCTTTATGTCGTTAATACGTCCTTGTTTGCAAATTATATTGTTGAATAAGAGGTTTGTATTATTTAGGATGACCTTTTCTTTGTTTAAGATTTAAGGTATGGATGAAAAAGGTTCATGCCAAATTATGTTAAAGACTTGCATGACACAAGTTGAGTATGCAAAAGGTTAGAAGTTTAATTTTTATATTCATGGTTATGGTTAGTATATCTTCTTTGATGCAAATTTATATTTGTAGAATAATAAATGCAAAATAATACGACATTCATGAGACTTTTGTAAAAGGTTTTTGTCAATTTTAACCGTTCATTTATTTGAAATGTATCATTTTAGCCACCAAACTTTTACTCTTTCAATCCTTTAACTTTAGTTTGACATTCCATGTATGTAAAAAAATGATGTGAATTCAGTTTGAATGATTACCAGTTAGTTACATGACATCCATTTAGACATGAATGTTGACTTAGATATTTTATATGACCATTGAACTATTTAATATATTTATGTTGGTTATTAAACTATTCTTGTAGTTAAACGTTAGTTTTTAAAATAATATTGGAAAACTCATAAATTCCATTGATAGTGCCAGGGTAGTATTAGTCTTGCACAAAAATGCTTCAACTTGGGTTTATCACACGTTCAAACAGACTCATTTTGGTTCTAGTACATGTTCACATATATCTTCCATTTGTTTGAGCACATACATACATAAGCACTGCACATGGCATCCTCTCTCCCTTGATTTGTTTTGGGTTTTTGTGCAAAACTCTCAGGTTTTTCCAATTAAGACATCAAACCATTTTTTAACGCACAAAAAGCCGGTAAAATCGTACGAATTTTTGTCCAAATTAACATGGCATAACCAGTTTTTTCACTCTCGTTTCATCTTTTTGACCTCCGATGAAGCCTCCGACGATTTCGGGTTTCTTCAATTTTTATGGCTTCTTGTGAGTTTGAATGACTTTTCAGAGTTTTCGTTATGTGTGTCTGTTGAGATTTGTTAGGGTTTCTTGTTGAATATGTTTCGTATTTTAGAGTTCATCAGAGATAAGGGTTCTATTTCTTCGTATGGAACTGATTTTGGATCTTCATCAGATACATTTTTGATGCTTCAGGTTGTGTTCATCATCTTCCATGGTTTGATTTACTCCACATCTGATTTTGTTTTTGATTTCAATCGGATGTAGATGGGTAGTGGGTGGAGTTGGTTGCTAGAATTGGTAATTGACCGGATTTTTAGATTTTAAAAAATGTGTTCATTCGATTACAGATTTCACGTGTTCATTCGATTACAGATTTCTAGATTTAAAGAATTTTCGATGTTTCGTGTGTGTTCATATTCTGGGGTTGGGTTAGTCGGTGCTTGGTGGTTGACCGGAGAGATGGTTCACCGAAGATGGTGGGTTGTCGGAGATGGAGTTCAACGTGCCAACCGATTAATCCGGTTGCAAATCAGCTTTATAAAAAAAATACCATTTTAATGAAATTTTGGTTGTTGAGGATTTTTTTGGGATGAAAACAGTGTTAGTTTTCTTTCTAACTTTGAAGTTTTTTGAACAAAAATCCCATTTGTTTTAGGAGCTGTTTGTTTGTAACTTGATGAACTTATTAGATTATATGGATTATTCGGGCACATTGTGCTTGTTTGTAACTTTTTTGATTTAGTAGTGAGCCTTGTTTAGACGGTTAATTAAGCCTAAAAAGGAGACTGCTCCACATTCAACTATCTTTATTCCACAAATACCCCTCTCTTCTTCCCTCATCTTGAACCATCATCCCCACTATTGTCTATTTGTCTCTCACCGTCATCACCTCGCCTTCCTTCTACCTTCGCAAGCCATCATATCCCAATGAAATCGGGTTCTCTGCCAAGTCTCAACAAAAGATTGGCAAGAAATATCACCATGGATTTCCTCAAACCATCATTTTTTTGGGGCAGCAATCTCCATGAGATCGACAAGAAGTACCACCATCCACTTCTTTATGACGAGAAAGAAAATGATTTTTGTGGCTAGCATTCGGTAAGATTTGATTTAGGGGGCAACGGTTGATTTTAATTTTGGGGGAAGCAGTCGATTTCCACCTGCTCCGCATTGTTGCACGTGTTTCTCTAGAGTATGTTCCTTCTTATTCTTCTGTTTGTGTTTTACTCAGTGATGGTTTGAAGTGGATATATGGTATTGTAAAAAGCTTTTGGGTTGTGTGGCAAATAGACAATAGACAATGACTTTACTTTGCAAAGAACCCTATCTCCTTGTAGTGATTTTTTTTTCTTTTCTTCTTTGCAAGAAACAACGAGCTTACTACTGTAACTCTTTAAGGTTTGGTAATTCATGAGGATTTTAGATTTGTTGTCTTTCATTTGATTATGGGTTATTGAGTTTGTATTTTGAAAATTTGCAAGATTTGGTGATTTATACTTAAGATGTTATACGAGTTCTTTACTTTTGAGTTGGTGGTAATTTGATTATGGATTCTTTAATTTTGGTTTGACAATAGTTGTTAAAATTAATAAAATAAAGGATAAATGAGTAATTTTATTAAACTCTGACAGATTATTCAACATACACAACAAACAACAATTGTTTTTATTTTAAACAGTCAACTTAATTCAGACAAATAATTTAAATCAGACAGAACTTAATGAAAAAAATCAAAATTATCTAGCATTGCTTCAATATTTGTTGTGACCAATTTCTATTTTGGGTTTTAACCATACTTTAATTTTAAGAGAGTGTTGTTTTATTGTTCTAAGTGTATGTGTTGATTCAATTTATTCTTGTGACTTGTTTTAATGTTTGCATGTGTTTGATTTTAGCTTGCATTTTGTGTCGTCACAACAATTGTAATAGAACGTTGGAGTATAAGATTAAGAAATAATCAATAATTTAATTGATGAAATGACCATTTTACATTAGTTTAATGGCAAAACAATTCATAATAAAATGATACCTTTATATAGTTGAATACTTGAATGTGACCAATATTCTAATACCATTTTGTGAATTTAAGAACTTCTAATCCCTTTCATCAACACTATAACAACCTTTATCGTTAAGTTAATTGATCGTTAGGTTGGTAATGGAAGTGCTACTTTTTATTGGACGGATAGGTGGTGGGATGACATTTCGTTTCAAGTGAGATTCCTTTGATTGTTTGCGCTTAAATGAGAAAGGCATTTCAGTCTATGACAAATTTGTGTCCCAAATCTTGGATTGTCTTTTAGAAGATCGGTTAGAGGAGGGGTTGAATTCTCGTAGTGGAAAGCCCTTATTTCCATGAAAATTCTCATGTTTGTTAACATGAAAATTCCTCTTATTTCCATTTCCCTAGCGTTAATTCTCTGTACCAAACGCACCATTAGTGTTAAGGTTAGTTAGTGCTTTTCTCTAATCTAGTGATAGGTGGTTCTGGTTGTTGGATGGATCAAGTTCTTTTTCAGTTAAATTTGCACAAAATTTTATTGATAACCTTTCTCTTGTCATGGGTGATCATTCTACTAGGTGGTGTAATAATGTCCCAATAAAGGTAAATATTTTAGTTTGGAGGTTGTCGTTGGATAGACTGCCCACAAGGGTGAATTTTGATAGGAGAGGTTTGGATGTTCCTTTAGTGCTTGTTCGATGCGTAATATGCATGTAGAGATGACATATCAAGTATTTTTTTTTTCTTTTATCCGGTAGCTGTGGAGTTATGATGGTTTGTGGCGACTTCGTGGGAGAGCGGGTTTTAGTTTCTATTAAATCCGTCATTTAACATGGATGAGATGGTGCATTCCAAGTTAAGGCAAAGAGAACGTTACAAGCTTTTCACAAACCGACTATACAAGAAGGGTTGTGTCACAAGAATTATTCAGGTTCGAGTTGGGAAATTATAAAAAAATAATCGACTTGCTTAACCTTTTTAAGAGGCAACAAAGTTTTATCTGGTGTTTATTATCCTACTAGCTATTTGATTCTTATTCAAATATGTTTCTTGGTTTCTAAACCAAATGATTTTGAATTCGAAAGTTAATTTTCCGAAAGATTGCCTACACAATATAAACTTTCAAAATATTTTAAGAAGTTAACCCCCTCCCACCATTTTTACTTGTGTCGTCACTTTAAACCCAATGATATTCGTTGAGACATGAAAACATTAGTCGAAAGTATTGTATGCGTTTTTGGTTTAACGGAAGACGACCCGGTTTTATAAAAAACCAAGTAGCCTTTTTTACAAATGTTTTCGTGATGTGTTTGAAATTTATTTACACAAATACGGTACGAGTAGCATAATACATGAACATTTGAAGAAAAATGCAACATCATCTAATATGCATGGAAGTGACACCACTTTGTCATTTTTTACACAGTAATTTTCCAATCCAAACGAGCATGAACTACCATCCCAAGCAACAAGTTAAAAAATTTCATTTCCAACGCTTTAAAATATAAAAATAACTTTTCAAAAGTTCCAAACCTAGATATTTTGGCTTGATGGAATGAAAGGAATCACAATTTTTGGTTCTAGCCACCATGACTAATTATTTACTAAGCGTCCAAGCTTCTACAATAGCTTCAGAATCGGTCTTCTCTTAGTTGTAAGTTTATATCACAACGAAGGTCAAGAATCCGTCTTCTCTTTGTTTGAAAGATTATTTAAATGAAGTATCTCAGAATGTACATCTAATCATGTTAAAAGATGCAATCGACGCCGATTTGAAAACATTTTTACATACCGAAGAAATTGAACTTGAAACATTATCCTCAAACGAAGAAGATAACGACCAATGTTACGAAGAGACTGAACCCAAATACCATAACAAAGATGATTCAAAGAAACGAAGAGTCGAAAAAAATGTGGAGCAAAAATGAAAAAAAAAACTACTTAAAAATGCTATTATTTACTATTTTTAATTATCATAGTTAAATTTTGTATCTTTTACTTTTATTTGTATTTATATGAAATATAATATAAATATATTTGATTGGAGTACCGTGTTAATATATAATTAAAAAAATAGAACTATATCAAATCGGTTATCCTTTATCCATATCTGATTAGACCCCGGTCAAATCCAGACCAATTATTATGACAACCATATATCTTTAAAATGGTTTATTATGAAAAAACAAACATGTATTTTATGTTTTTACGTTTCGTTCTTCCATGTTATTTTTTCTAAAAAAGTTCTCAAATTAATTTTTTTTCTGGTTCAATGAAATTTGGCTATTAGAACTTGGTTTTCAATTTTTAAAAAAACTCATTTTACCAATTATAACCGGACTCTAATTAACAAATTTCACAAAACTAAAAAAAATTAACAATAAGATTTCTTGAAAAAATAAGAGATATTTTTACAAAAAAAACCCTGAAGTTAGACTATTAAAATCTCAAACCATTTTTCATTATACAAAAACTCTCAACCGGTAAAATTTCATAGAAATGAAATATTACCGGTTGTATATGGTTGAAAGTCACATGCTACTGTCGACAAGTTACCAGTCAATTCGTCAAGCTTTAAATTATTTTTATAGAAAAAACCTAATTTTAATAAGTTATAACAAGTCAGAGAGTTTTTTTTACGATGAAAAATGATTAAATGTTTTAATTGTAAAAATATTCAATTTAAAAGCTTTTTGTGGTTAAAAATCGTAAAAACATTCGTTTCTAGAGTCAAGAGCAAAATCCAATGTAGCGTTTGCAAGTTGCAACGTTTTATTTATGGGCTTGGCCCATATTGGTTGGTTCATCCCCATCCCGATCCCTCCTTTACTTTCTCATTTCAAATTCTTACACACGCTCTCAGGCAGCTCCGCTCCCCCACACACCTCATTTCCTCATTCTTCTCTTTGCTGCGCTTCGAAATTCGAATCGATCCTTCCTCAGCAGGTACTCTTTTCCTTCACTAATCTCTACTTCTTTGTTAATCCCTATTAACTATCTATCACTGTTGAATTCTCCATAGATTTTCTTTAATCTATCTCTTAAATCTCTTATAAACCCTAGAGATGGAGTGGAATCCACAAACCCTTCAGTTCCTATCCCAATCTTTTCTCGACACACTCTCTCCTCAACCAGAACCCCGCCGCCGTGCCGAGAAAAACCTTTCCGACGCCTCCGATACTCCTAACTACGGCCTTGCCGTTCTCCGTCTCGTCGCTGAACCCTCCGTTGACGAACAGATCCGTCAATGTGCTGCTGTTAACTTCAAGAACCATCTTAAAAACCGGTGGGTGCCATCATCTGCTACCCCTATACCTGATGGTGAAAAAGAACAGATTAAGAATCTAATAGTGCCTCTTATGCTCTCCACCACCCAGAAAATCCAGGCTCAGCTCAGCGAAGCCCTAGCTGTGATTGGGAACCATGATTTCCCTAAGTCATGGCCAGCTTTGCTTCCTGAGCTAAAATCTAGTCTCGAGACGGCTATCAATGCGAATGATTTTGCTTCTATTAATGGTATTCTTGCTACTGTCAATTCTTTGTTTAAGAAATTTCGGTATCAGTTTAAGAGTGATCCTATTCTGCTTGAATTGAAATACTGCTTGGATAACTTTGCTGCACCCTTACTGAGCACCGTTGAGAGCATTTCGGGGAAGATAAATGCTGCTGCTGGGTCTGCTGCTACTCTACGTCAGCTAATCGAAGCACAGAGGCTCTGTTGTAGAATATTTTATTCATTGAATTTTTTGGATTTGCCTGAATTTTTTGAGGATACTGCTGACAAGTGGATGAATGAGTTCAAGAATTATCTTACTGTGAGGTACCCAGCTGTTGAAGATAGCGGCGAAGATGGTCTTGCACTCGTGGATGAGCTGCGAGCTGCTGTTTGTGAGAATATAAGTCATTACATGGAGAAAGAAGAGGAGCTGTTCCAAAAGTACTTGAGTGGGTTTGTGGAAGCAGTCTGGAGTCTTCTTGTAGTTGCATCAGCGTCTCCAAGCCGTGAACGGTTGACTGTGACTGCTATCAAGTTTTTGACAATTGTCAGCACAAGCGTTCACCATGCGTTGTTTGCTGGGGATGAAATATTACAACAGATTACACAGAGTATTGTTATCCCGAATGTGATGTTGAGGGATGAGGATGAAGAGCTGTTTGAGATGAACTATGTTGAGTTTATAAGGAGAGATATGGAAGGCAGTGACCTGGATACAAGGAGGAGGATTGCTTGTGAACTTCTCAAGGGAATTGCTGGCAATTACAAAGAGAAGATTACGGAAAGGGTTTCAGCGCAGATTAAAAGTGGTTTGGCATTGTTCGCAGAAAACCCAGCTGCTAATTGGAAATACAAGGATTGTGCCATTTACTTGGTTGTTTCTCTTGCCACAAAAAAGGCAGGTGGTGCCTCAATATCTACTGATCTTGTGGATGTTGAAAGTTTCTTCACATCAGTTATCGTGCCAGAGTTACAGGGCCAGGATGTCAATGCCTTCCCTATGTTGAAGGCGGGAGCATTGAAGTTTTTCACCATGTTTCGGGTCCTGATTCCTAAACATGTTGCCTTGGCTCTTCTTGGTGATGTTGTCCGGTTTCTTTGCTCAGATGTTAATGTGGTTCATTCATACGCTGCTAGCTGTATTGAGAAGCTGTTGCTTGTCAAGGACAATGGGGTACAGGCAAGATATACATCATTGGACATTGGTCCCATCCTTCCGATGTTGATGACAAACCTTTTTGGTGCCTTGGAGAAGCCTGAGTCAGAGGAGAATCAGTATGTTATGAGGTGTATCATGCGAGTTCTTCAGATTGCTGATATATCGCCTGAGGTAGCTTCACCCTGTATTACCGGGCTGACATCAGTTCTAAACAGAGTTTGTGAGAATCCTAAAAACCCGGTTTTTAACCATTGCCTATTTGAGGCAGTTGCTACTCTTGTTCGGAGAGCTTGTGAAAAGAACCCTTCTCTTGTTCCTGCTTTTGAAACATGCCTTTTACCCAGCCTCCAGATGATCTTGGCTAAAGAAGTAACAGAGTTCTTTCCTTATGCCTTCCAGTTGTTAGCTCAACTTGTGGACTTGAACAGACCTCCTGTTCCCCCACACTACATGCAGATATTTGACATCCTATTGACACCTGACTTGTGGAAAAAATCTGCAAATGTCCCGGCCCTTGTACGTTTGCTTCAGTCATTCCTTCAACAGGCACCCAACGAGCTTAATAGGGAAGGGAGATTAAGACATGTGCTTGGGATATTCAACAAACTTGTGTCCTCGCCGAGCACAGAAGAGCAGGGATTTCATATTCTTAACCCAGTCATTGAGAATCTTGGGTATGATGTTATGGCAGAATACATGAACCATATCTGGGCTTCCTTGTTTACACGGCTCCAGAATAGCAAAACCCCAAGACTGGTTAGGTGTCTCATTATATTTATGTCTCTCTTCCTGGTCAAGCATGGGATACAAACTCTCGTGGACTCGATAAACTCTGTACAGGCGAATTTATTTCCTGTGATTTTGGGTCAGTTTTGGATACCAAATCTTAAAACCATAACTGGCTACACTGAGGTTAAGCTAAGTGCAGTTGCATCAACTAAACTACTTTGTGAATCCCCGTCACTGTTGGATCCTGCAGCTGAGGAGCTCTGGGGCAAGTTGCTGGATGGTATTGTCACTCTTCTCTCACTGCCCGAGGAGGAAAGAGTTGAGGATGAGCCTGAAGTTCCGGATTTTGGGGAGGCAACTGGTTATCAAGCCACCTTTGTGCGTCTTCACAATGCTGGTAAAAAAGAAGAGGACCCTTTAAAAGACATCAAGGATCCAAAACATTTCTCGGTGGCTTTATTAGCAAATCTGTCTTCTCAATTCCATGGGAGATTCCCACCGATAATAACTAGATATCTTTCTCCAGCTAATCAATCTGCACTTCTCCAACTGTGCAATTCCTACAATCTTGCAATAGTATGAAGAAAACAATTGTGCCAAGGTAAAATCATTATCCTATGCTGTGTGGCAAGCAGTGATTTTTTTTTTTGTTTCAAGTGTTTGGATGGTATTTTTTTTAATAATATAAAAAACAACAAAAATTCACCTGTTGGGATGCTCATAGACTTTCTGATACCCTTTGGCTAATGAATTCCTAGTTATGCAAATTTCATGACTAGTGCAGTTTTAGATTTATGTGCTATTTACCATTTTATTAGTCATGCTGTCATAAATCTTTTGATGCAGCTATAAAGGTGATAAAAGTTGGTGTTATTTGTTGTTTTCTGTTGTGTTGTATGACGTCTGTGTCTAACCTCTGCATGCTCGTTAAGATTCCTATAATAGATTTGAATATTACCTGTGTTCGATGCATGTGCTACTTTGTCAAATTATAATTATGCGGAAGTCTTTACTTTATTTTACTAAATACAACTATGTGATTCTGATTCTTCTTGCTCAATCTACTGGAAGTCTCTAAGGAGGCGTTTGCCTGGTGGAATAGTATTTGAAGGAGTTGGAATTTAATTTTTAGTATATAATAGTTGATTGATCGAGGTATGGAATGGTGTTTAACCCTAGCTAAGGGTAAGGGTTGTGTGAAATGTTAGGAATCTAAATTCATTTACAAATAGTTAGGAATGATGGATTCATTTAACCATAGATTTTGATGGAATTTAAGCATAATTTTTTGCATTGTTTTTGTAATCCAAATTCCAAAATACACTGTATCCAATTTCTTAAAATCCATTCCGTGCCCAGGTTTTGAGCAAAAACAGAAAATGTATATCTATCTTTGAGGAGTTTACTAGAGGCTCAGAGGCTCACCAGTCACCACCTGTCCAGTATTCCATGGTGTGGTGTATTTATCTGGTCAAGATCAACAATTCAGCATGCTAACCCGTGTCCTTGCTGTTCACTGTCTAATTTGATTGTATCTTAACACACTATCCTCCATTTTGGGAGTATGATCTTTGATTTTTTATTCTCACATCATGGAAACGGCGTCCATACATGAGAAATGAAATAAAATGGACGAAATTAGTGGCCATCCTATTTTTATTTTTGAAAACCCAAAGTTAGCTTCACATTGCTTGAGTGCTTGTGATTTGAACTTACAAATGTAACAAATCTACAAAATTTATACTAGGGTTCAAGACTGACATACAACTTAAGAGTAGCCCTCAAATAAGAGGGGCATCATACTTAAAAATCTTCAAGCCCTTCACTAATTGCTACAACACCCTCAAGTATTGGTTGAATGACATGATGACTTTTTATTTTTCTCAGGATATATGCAACCCAAGGGTGCAGGGTTGATGTGTGGTTCATCAATAGAGTCAAGCGAACAAGGGTGGTGGGTTCGGTTCTGTAATTCATTATGCTGATGGTGGCTGTTTATTTGACGGGTAGGGATTTCATACAGTTTTGAAGTGTTCAGGTGATATTCCTCCTATAGAATTGCCCATCTCATCAGTTGGTAAATCCACATTTTGGCAAAAGGGTATTTTTTTTAAGTGTTGTGTGTAGCAAGAGTGTTGTTTTCAATCAAAGTCATTGAGATATAATGGATGCTTAAAAATTCTATTTCTCCACATTGAATGAGGAGTTGTGAAGAAAGTTTGTTCTCTCCATTCCCTTCTCTCAGTATCTAAATCTATGGCAACTCTCAATTAGTTCCTATAATATGAAAACGAGTTAAAACGGGTTCTATTTCGTTATAATTCTATTTTATTCCATATTACTTC
The DNA here is from genome assembly GCA_020465985.1 of Centrapalus pauciflorus. Classification (NCBI taxonomy): domain Eukaryota; kingdom Viridiplantae; phylum Streptophyta; class Magnoliopsida; order Asterales; family Asteraceae; genus Centrapalus; species Centrapalus pauciflorus. The sequence goes on from JAANYP010003023.1 coordinate 1,214,902, forward strand.
TACATTGTTCTCGAAACTTTTTCAACGGTAGAAAAGAATGAAAATAAAAGGAAATCAAGAGAAGTAAAATTAGTTTGTGTTCTTTTTTGTTTTTTTAGGATGGAAAGGAAATGAAAAAGAAAGAAATTACAGTGTTTTTGCCTCTAAAATTTTTCCTTCCAAAAATGGAGAGAAACCAAATGAAAGAGATTATAATATTCTTTCTCTTCCTTTCCTTTCTTTTATTTTCTTTCTACCCTTGAGAACACGACGTTAGAAACCTGCATAAAACGGAAAAAGGTCATATTTGGGTCATGTAAGAGAATTTATGTTTTCATGAACATTAAAAAGAAATTTGGGTAAAAAATCTCAAAGTTAGATTATTTTTACAGATTAAATCCATAATCATTTTTCATTGTATAAATTTAGAGTATTACACTGGTTGTGATGCTTAGGTGGCACATGCGTGGGAAAAAAATGCTAATGTGTTATACGAGTGGTCACCATGTGTCATACAATTATGTTTTTTTAAAAATTTAAAATTAAAAAGTTAATAATAAGAATGAAAACAATTAAAATCAATACACAAAAAACTCACCTGAATCGTCATCTCTTCAACTCGTTTGTCTTTGACGAATGTGGCTAATATTTGATGAGGTTACGTGAAGAACCTTCAATGTCTTTCAACATTTGTCACATGTTTCTAGAGGAAAATGACGTTGGTCTCTTACGAAGGTTCTGTGTTTAGTTCCAGTGGTTTCTTTGATGCTAGGGTTTCTCAAGAGGAGAACGAGAGCGAGTTTTAACTTTTTATGGTTTCTTTATTCTTCGATATGATTTGGTTTGAAGGTTTTAGATTTGTTCTTTGTCGAAGCAATGGTGTTCCTAAAGGTTTCAGTTTTGGTTTATACATGTGTATGATTTTGTTTCTTGTTAATTTGTGTTTTAATTCTTGATGATCGTCATCGATTTGTGTTTTAATTCTTGATGATCTTCGGAATAACTGGGCGTAAAGGGCACGTAGGCGGTGAATCGGGTTGAAAGTGAAAGTCGCCAAAAAGTGGCGGAATGCTCTCGAAACCAATTCACTTGAGTGAGACAGGGTGCAACTAGTTAGCCGGTTGCAAGTCATTTAAGAAAACCCTAAATTCAATGAAGTTTAATCGATTGAGAGGTTTTTATACAATGAAAAATTTGAGGGTTTTAATCGTAAAAGTATTCCATTTTTTACGTTAATTTTCCAACATTAAAATGTAACCTTAAATAATATTTATACATTATTTTTAAATGGAACCGTAGACATTTTGGCCGAATCATACATGGGGTTAGACGTATCACGGTTAATCGATTTAACCAATATATAATTGTCCAACTAAGTTTTAGTTGAAATTAAAATCTTTTTAACTGATAATCAAACGACAAAGAATCAGTTCGATTATGATTTGATTTTAAGTCCTAACCATTCATAACCTTGGCATCTTACCTCTTTCAAATCCATATATACATCAAATCAATTTGATTCTGTTGTTTGTAAAATAAGTTATTTATAAATTTAAACGATTTTGTATTTCTTACTCGACAGGTTCTATAGACTTTGTATTTATTTTTTGTTTCTTTAAGTCATGTCATAGATAATTAATTGTTATTTTTTGTTTTCTTAAAATGATATAATTATATCTATCATATACGTTACTTAATAAATTATAAATCATCGGTGTGACAAGGGTAACCCTTCTACAAATTATGTAACCAATTATACATTAAAAAATTATTCACGTAATACGTGAGTTCATAAACTAGTATAATATTAATCATGTCTTTTAAAATTAAATTATTTTGTTTCATTTCAATGATTTTTACATATACATTATTCGAAAGTTCCATGTCGGATAATAAATTAATTAAGACTGGCTCATGCGTATGACGTTTTCATACATACTTTTTACATGTGATAAAAGGAGTATAGATATATGTATCATAATGAAAAAAAATATACTAAATCATAACCTGTGAAAATATTGTGACATTTGTAATGTCTTGGGACATGAGAGGGATAATGCTTAAATTTTTAAGGACAAATTATTAAGTTTGGAAAATTGTGTGAATTTCATTGATCAACCATGAAAATATATACACGAGATGGAAACAATAAACAATCCATATCCTTTAAATTAGGATAGGATATACATGACAAATCAATCAAAAATATATCTCCTAATATATCTCCTATGTATATATCTCCTTATATATATCTTAACATCCCCCTTCAAGTTGGAGCATGGGGATTCATGATGCCCAACTTGCTAAGAAGGAGATCAAATTGCTTTTTGCCTAAAGCTTTTGTAAATATGTCTGCCAATTGTGCTGTTGTAGGAACGTAAGAAAGATCAATCAAGCCTTCGTTAATAGCATCACGAACAAAGTGACAATCCACTTCGATATGTTTGGTGCGTTCATGTTGAACGGGATTATGAGCAATATGGATAGCCGACTGACTATCCGAGAATAAGGAAATAGCTTTATTATGATGAACTCCTAGACTAAGCAACAACCCTTTCAGCCACTTAAGTTCACAAGTTATGGCTGCCATAGATCTATATTCGGCCTCGGCAGACGATCTTGAAACTGTATGTTGTTTCTTTGTCTTCCAAGAGATTGGAGATTGACCCAAAAAAACAAGCCATCCTGTTAATGAGCGACGAGTAACGGGACACGCGGCCCAATCGGAGTCACACCACCCTTGTAAAGATAAATCACAATCAGCGCGCAATAAAATGCCTTGACCGACAGTACCTTTTAAATATCTGACAACACGTAAAGCGGCTTCCCAATGTTCTTGTTTTGGTTCTTGCATGAATTGAGACAATATATGGACAGAGTATGTCAAGTCGGGTCTGGTAACAGACAAGTACACAAGACGACCAACTAGACGGCGGTAAGATTCTGGATCAGAAAGTTTTAAGCCTGAAGCAAGGCCAAGTTTGTGGTTCTGTTCAATCGGAAAGGATGCCGGTTTAGCTCCGAGAAGACCAGTTTCAGTAATAATGTCAAGACTATATTTTCGTTGACACAAAAATAACCCAGAAGAGCTACGAGCTACCTCAATGCCAAGAAAATACTTCAACGGACCCAAGTCTTTCATTCGAAAGCAATCACTCAAATAAGCTTTGAAAGCTCGTAAAGCACCTGAATCATTGCCAGAGATAACCAAATCGTCGACATAAACCAAAACATTAAGTTGTACTCCATTTTTGGTGTAGGTAAACAACGAGTAGTCAGAATAAGACTGAAGAAATCCATACTCTTTTAAGGCAGTGACAAGCTTTGCAAACCAACAACGAGGTGCCTGTTTTAACCCATACAATGATTTTCTAAGGCGACAAACCAAGTTGGGATTTGAAGAATCGAACCCGGGTGGTAATTTCATATAAATCTCGTCATCTAGATCGCCATGTAAAAATGCATTGTGAACATCCATTTGGTGAAGCTCCCAATTTTTGGATGCAGCAACAGCTAGAAAAGCTCGAATGGTTGTCATCTTAGCTACCGGAGCAAACGTCTCAGTATAATCGACGCCTTCGATTTGGTGGTTTCCAAGAACAACAAGACGAGCTTTTAATCGTTCGAGGGTACCATCGGAGTGATATTTTCTTCGGTAAACCCACTGGTTTCCCAAAGCGTGTTTGCCGGTAGGAAGAGTTTCGAGAGTCCACGTACCATTGTCTTCTAAAGCTTTAATTTCCTCTTGCATTGCACGCTGCCAGCCTTCATCCTTTACGGCCTCTTTAAATGATTTTGGTTCATCACCAGTAATGATGGCTGCAATAAATGCTTGATATGGCACAGAGAAATTATCACATGCAATATAATGTGCTAACGGATAAGGTGTACCTGAGGTGTGCCGTGGAAGGGAAGTAGTGGCAGAAGATGGACTTTTGTTGATAATATTATGAGCAACATAATCTTTGAGAAGAACTGAAGGTGTTTTAACTCGCATGCCACGACCAAGATGTTCCTCGGTGCCATTATTAGTCATGTCAGAAATAACATTGTCTTGTGGGTCATTAGGATTCAAGACTAGAGTTTCAAGATTTAAGTTACTGGTGGGTTCTTGTGTGTCTTCACGGTTAGATGCATCAAGGGGGGATGGAACTTGATGAAAATCAGCAAAATCCAAATCGATCTCGACATTCGTCTCCATATTATTTGAGGGTAGACCCTTGTCAGTTTCAACATTACTAAATGGAAAGACGTCTTCAACGAAGACAACATCACGAGAGACAAAGAACTCATTTTTATCAAGATCGTAAAGTTTCCAACCCTTTTTACCAAATGGATACCCGACAAAGATACACTTGCGACTGCGACTATCAAATTTGTCACCTTTAGATTTTTGGTTATGTGCAAAGCATAAGGACCCAAAAACACGGATCGCCTCATATGAGGGAGAATAGCCAAATAACTTTTCAAAAGGTGTGAGATAGTCGAGAACACTAGAAGGTGTTCTATTTATTAAATGAGTTGCTGCTAGAACGCTTTCTCCCCAAAGGTGGATTGGTAAGTTTGCTTGAAATCTCAAAGCTCGAGCAACATTTAACAAATGTCTATGTTTTCGTTCAACCCTCCCATTTTGTTGTGGTGTTCCGACACAGGAGGTTTGATATAAAATGCCAGATGTGTTAAAATATTCAAGCAAACAATTGAATTCGGTTCCGTTATCACTTCTGACAATTTTTATGGTTCGCGAAAACTGTCGTTCAACCATAGCAACAAAGTTCATAAACATTCGAAAGACCTCAGTTTTATCCACCATAAGATAGACCCATACAGCTCGTGAAAAATCATCCACAATAGTAAGAAAATATTTTGCTCCACACGAAGATTGATGTTTATAAGGACCCCACAAGTCAACATGAATTAATTCAAATATTCTAGTACTTTTATTATCACTTAAAGGAAAAGTGTCTCTAGGATGTTTAGCCCTAAGACAAACTTCACATGATTTATTCAAATATCCTTTACTACTACGAAGTGATGGAAGTAACTTTACTACTTTCTCAGAAGGATGACCCATTCTTCGATGCCACAGTGCTAAAGAGGAGTCTTCTCCATCGGCCTTAACTGTTTTAATCGAGCTCGGAACCTTGAAGTAGTAGAGTCCATCTTGCTTACTTCCCGTTCCAATCAGCTTCCTCATTTGGTCCTGTATAGCACACATAGAGGAGTTAAAAATAACAGTACTGTTGAGGTCATGGCAGAGTTGAGGCACAGAAATTAGATTGCAATTCAATTGAGGAACATAAAGAACATGAGCGAGAGTAATAGTATCCGTTAATCTAACGACGCCCTCATGCGTTGCGACGACTTTCTTGCCATCTGGAAGGCCTACCGGACATAACGTATTGTGAACATTAGACAAAATATCGATGTTTCCGGTCACGTGATTAGACGCACCGGTGTCAATAATCCATAGTTGCCCATGGAACTTACCACTTAAGCGATCGTTTGAGAGAGTCATATTACCGAACACACTTGCAAGGGCCTTCCATTGCTCGGCAGTGAAAGTTTGGTTATCTGACTTTTCAATCGAACTAGGACATTCAACCATTGTTGCATTTGCTCGTGGGCCATTGCGACTCCCCCGTCCTTTGCTGCGATTTCCATCATATTTAGGCCGATCGCCTCACCAATCTGGGTATCCAACTTTTTCGAAACATTGTGTGACTTCGTGTCCGTTCTTTTTACAATGGCTGCAGTAGAGTTTTGATCTATCAAGGCGTTCGATTTTTCCGCGGCCTGTGTTACTTGTTCGAACAGTAAATCCGACAACTTCAGGTTTCTCATCATGCAACGTAGACACAGTTCGAACACGTTCATCTTGAACTACCAACTGATAGGCTCGATTTAGAGAAGGTAGCGGATCTTGAGAAAGGATACTTGACCTAATCTGTCCATGGTAGTCACTGTTTAAACCCATTAAAAACTCGTGGAGCATGTCTTTCTCTCGACGAATCTCATGTTCCCGACCTGCTGTGCATGTACTACAACACGAACACGTAATCAATGGTTCGTGGGTGTGTAATTCTTCCCATAAAGCTGTCAGCTTTCCATAGTAAGTTGCGACCGTCATGGTTTTGGTTTGTTCGCAACGTGCAATAGAAGCTTTCAGCTGTTGAATTCGAGGTCCATTAACAAGAGCAAAACGTTCTCTGAGAGTGTTCCACAGTCTTTTGGCGTCTTTGTACTTCGATAGGGAGGTTTTGACTTCAGGAGCAATGGTATTCATAATCCAAGAAACCAACATGGCATGGATAGTTGTCCAATCAAATTGCGTATACGGTGCTTCTGGTGCCATGATTGTTCCGTCAAGAAATCCAAATTTCCGTCTTGCTTGCAAAGCCGTCTCGATTTCTCCGGCCCATTCATCGTAGTTTTCTCCATTAAATCGTGCAGCAGTAATAAAGTCTCCTGGTCGATCCTGGGGACCGAGATAAAAGGGGGAATTCATATCAATTTTTGGTTGTGTTGGTGAAGCAGCATCAGACATGGCTACTCCCTGCAACTGAGAATATCAAGCCCCAAGAGATGGCTGTGATACCATATTAAGTTTGGAAAATTGTGTGAATTTCATTGATCAACCATGAAAATATATACACGAGATGGAAACAATAAACAATCCATATCCTTTAAATTAGGATAGGATATACATGACAAATCAATCAAAAATATATCTCCTAATATATCTCTTATGTATATATCTCCTAATATATATCTTAACACAAATAGACCTAAGGAACGAGAGTAGAACTCAAGACATATTTTGGTGTATCTAAATCCTAAACAGCACATCATCGTTATGTCTTGTAACATTCTGACATTTGACCTGTTACGTGGATTTATTTTATTGGATGTTTAATTTATTATAATGCATTGGTCGAATGAAATCCCGATTAGTGGATTATACGTGTCGGGATCGAGATATACGTGACACCAGATTGTTATTTTAGTGGAGTATTAATAATTATGAGATCACAAGATTAAATGGGTTAAACTGGTATTAATATTGAAAGTGTGATATCGGGTTCGGATTAATGGGTACCGGGTTTTCCAAATATGGAAAGTATATAAATAACTTCCTTTTTGAATCCCTTTTCTCCTTTTGCCAAAATAGAAAGTGTGCAAGTGAGTGTGTGCATGGTGTATGTGGCTGGAGCAAGCAGGAGTCTTCCAAAACACTGATTTCAATTGCCAAGCTGTGAATTCATCATCAATTCCATCATCTTCCTTTTGTCTTCTTTTGAGCAAAACAAGGTAAGATTTGGTAAGTGGTAAACCTGAATTTGAGATATATATGTCGTTGGATTTGTGGGTATTGGCCGAAAGGCCTGTAGGGAAGTGTTTAATATCGATTTTGTGAGCTTATGTGTACTGGGAATCGAGTTTGGGGGTTGGAATTGCCCTTGATCAACCATTAGCGCGAATAGAGTAGACCTGCTCGTACGGGATCACGGTCGCGACTCCATGAGCGCGGTCGCAATGAGTGTAGCGCGGGCGACGTGATCATGGCTAGCAATTGAGAGCGCGACCGCGATGGCCTGAACGCGATCGCGACTGTAAGCACGGCAACGATGTTCTGAGTGCGGACCGCGATCTGAGTGTGTTGGGCCGGGGCTGGTTTTGGGCTTTGAGGCCCATTTGGGATTATTGTTTGGGTTCGGTTCAGTTACAAGGTCTGTGTTTGGGTCTGTTTTGTATATCAGTTGGGTTTGTACTAATATTCTGGGATCTGTTATGTATACAGGGTTGAGTCCACAACGATCTGAGCCGTAATAGATTTCCATATAGCATGTGATTTGACAGGCAGGTGAGTACTCGAGTTCTTTTCAAAAGCGCGCTTATTTTACGAGTTATATATGTGTATATGTTGTGATGTGTTGTATGAGACAGAGATGTGACGCCTCAGGTATGATTCTATCTACCTTTTTATATGTGTTATATGTGTGTATGATTCCCAGAGTATCCGCGATGGGCAGTCGCGCAGGCTGACTGTCTCTAATCAGTCATGAAGTATGTGACTGTATATATACAACAGTGTTATGACAGGTCGCTCCTGTGCCTATTGAGTAACTAACCACTGCTGTGTGCAGTCTGTTAGCCGGGGAACGACGTCCCCTTGAGTTGAGATGTGTACTGAGTTCAGAGACTATATCATTGATCTTGAGGCGTGATTGAGTTACTTATGTTGAGTTGCATGCTATCATATGTGCTATATGTGTTTATTTATGCAGAGTCTAACCCTTGCGTACTCACGAGCTTCCCAGGTTACGTTTTCGAGTCTAACGTGTCTCAGGCAGTCAAAAAGTTGAGCGGCCACCGCAGAAATAGGAAGCCGGGATTAATCGAGATTGTACATATGTACTGTTGTATGTTGATGTTAGCTTTTGGAAAATCTGTTAAATGGTACTTGTGTATTAGCTCAGTATGTATGATAGCAGCCAGACATTGTATGTTAGTTTAATTGCGCTAATCATCTGTATCAGACTTATGAGATCTTTGTATTAAAAGTTTTTAATTATCAGTGATTTGTGTAAACTCCTGACATTTGTACTATGAGATAAATGCGATATTGTCACTTATAATATTATATTAACGTGACTTTTATGTGCGAATGGAGCGTGTTACATATCTAAACATACATGTATGAGAGGAACAACTAAATCGTGATCTATCATGTGGAGAAAGAGGATACAGAATTTGCCTATCACGATAATAAGTATGCGGTGTGCCATTTGTAACGTCTTTAAATATGAAAGAGAATATGTTTATCTATTTCACAAAAATATTGTCCGTTTATGATACTGTCCATTAAAGATGCAAGAAATGCCGCTTACTTTAACCGACTGATTTGTTAACATATTCATTAGCTTTGACTGAAATTCGAATACAACCAAATATCACATACTTCATCATCTGAAAACCGAAACACCTCTCTCTTTCTCTCTCTTCACCTTTCATATCTCGCTCTCTCTATATATATAATTGTATATTCTTTGAAAAGATCTATCCCCTTCCATGGCTCCTTCTCACTATGGTAAGCAACTCTTTATTCATATTCATTTATTTAATTTTATATTTTGATAATTTTAATGTCTCTTAACCCTTTTTTTATGGATTAATATGTATGATTATGTGTTTTAGATAGAAGAATTGAACTATACAAAGAGCTATGGATGGCTTGTGCCGGTCCTCTGGTGGATGTTCCTAATATTGGAGAATGTGTCTTCTATTTTCCCCAAGGCCACATGGAACAAGTAAGTTTAAATCTTTTAAATTTTGAGCACATCACACACACTCTCACTCACTCACACACACACACTCACTCTCACTCTCTCTCACTCTCTCTCTCTCTCTCTCTCTCACACACACACACACACACACACACACACATATATATATATATATATATATATATATATATATATATATATATATGTGTGTGTGTGTGTGTTTTTGTGTGTGTCTATAGTATACACATGAAAAAAAGAATTGATATTTTCTGCCAAATCGGAAAAAATCATGGTACACAAAATGAATGTAAGATTCATTAAAACATGCGCTTCACAGCACGACATAAGATTCACAACAATTTTCACGAGATTATTGAATTTTTTTATTAAAATCATTCAAGAATTCCTATATAACATACATATATGTACATAAATATAAGGATGAGTAAAAAATCTGCTTTACCCGAATCGGAACCATAACAAGATCAGAGATTTTTGGGCTAGTTTTCGATTCCTATAATTTTTGAAAATTGGTTCTCGATTCGGTTCAATCTTACATTCTTTTTCATTGTAAAAGTCATAAAAAAATGGATCGAATCAAACTCGATTAATGTATTTAGGGATAATTGCGCAAAAAACAACAAACTTGTCAGTTTTTTTGTGATTAAAACCTCAAATCAATTTTCGTTGCATTGAAAAGCCCGAAATAACTAAAAAGCAGTAAATCAAGGTTTTATCAATGCATAACCGGTTATTAATCCTACGTGGAATAAATTTTAATTGTTGAAACTGGTTGTCAATTATTACACATCATTTAAACTCCCGTTGGTGATGTAATCCCGTTTAAAAATTACAATTAAAAATTATTAACGGGGTTTTAAATGATGTGTAAAACTTGTCAATCGGTTTTAACAATTAAAATTTATTTCACGTAGGTTATTTACAGGTCCACGTATGATTAATAGCCGGTTTCAACCGGTTACCCATTGATAAAGCATTGATTTACTAAGTTTTAGTTAGTTTGAGATTTTTTATGCAACAGAAAATGGTTTGAGGTTTTAATCACAAAAAAACTGACAAGTTAAAGGTTTTTTACGCAATTATCCCATGTATTTATGGTTCAGGTTTTGATGTGTGTGTGTGTGAGATTATTGTGGTGCCTTAATTTGGTGTACAACCAATATTCAGTGTTGAATATTCAAAACTTTTTACGCTGAATTCAATATTAAATATTTTAATTTTAACATTGAATTCGATGTTGAATATCCAGTGATGTATATTCAATAAATGTTAAAAAAAAAAAAATATCGTCGGCCAGGTTTTAAAAAAGATAAAATTCTTCTTTACATGATATAAATTTTTTTATTTTAAAAATTAAAAATTAATTTATTATTTAATTTTAAAAGTTGGTTATCATGCTTCAATTTTATGTGTTGTGTTGATCCTTTCTCTTTCTCTCTATATGTATATCCCTGTTAATTTCATCCAAATGCAGGAAGCAGATTCTGTAAGTGAGGAAGTAATTGATCCCAAAATTCCAAACAAGATACTATGCAGAGTCATGCAAACTAGTTTAAAGGTATTTTTTTACTACTATTTAATGAAACCAGGGGCGGACCCAAGGGTACGGTATAGGGGTCAACCGACCCCGATAAATTTTTGATTTTGCGAGTTACGTATTTAGCTAAAAAAAATTTGACCCCCATGATTTTTAAAGTTCGACCCCTCAGCTCTCACTCAGAGTAAAAAGACTGTCTAGCACGAGCCCTGATTTTCGGAGCTGCATTCGTGTCCGCAAGTGCTGGGCGTACACGAGTTCAGTGGATTTTATTTAGCCTTCCGGGTCCAAGATTTGCACCCCCCTGCGCGCGGGTAGGCATTGGAGTAAAACCACAAACAATCTTGTCATGGCTTTAAACACTTCTCCTTATAAACCCACTTTGGTTTCCATCTTCGTTCCTATGTGGGACTCAAGTTCTCCCACTAAAAGGAGTTTTATTCATTCCAAACATCAATCTTTGAGCAACGATATCTCATTCATCTTAGCTCCGTTGTGGACGTTCTTTATATAGTTGGAATCCTCTCTTCAAGGAGAATACAAGCTCACAAAATATTAATTATATATTTCACAATTATATATAATGATATTTGGTCCAAAAACATGGAAAATGCATTTTTTTTTCTTTGAAAAATTTACACTTTTTTCCAACACTTACACTATCGTAGCTATTAAATTCCGACCCCCATAAAAAAAATTTCTGGGTCCGCCACTGAATGAAACTAATATATAATTTAATAATTTATTTATATTATTTCTTTTCATGATAATATATGTTTTTTTTTTTTTTTTTTTGTGTAGATTGACCCGGAAACAGACCAACTCCATGCCCTCATCACCTTGCATCCTTTACAAGTGCTCGTCCATTTACATCTTAGTTCATGTGCTTTCTTTTTCATGTTTTACGTTGCAACGAGTTAAAAATATCATATTTCTTATAAAAAAAATAAGAAGTACTAAAATTATTTTTTCCTATGAAAGTCCTCAAGTTATTGTTTTCAATCCGGTTTTCAGATTAGTTTTATTTTTTTTCATAATCAGCCCTGATTTTTTCTACAAAAAACCAATATGTTTTCACTCTTTTATCTGAAAAGTCCACAAACTTGATGATTTTTTTTTGAAAAAATAAAGAAAAATTTCAAAAATCACAAACAAATATATTACTTAAGGGTTTTATTGATAAAAAATAACGCTAAGGAACTAAACCGCAAACGTGAAAAACATGTTGGTTTTTGTCATATTAAACCCAAAGTATAATTTAAAAAAACTTTCAAAAGTGTAAATATTATAAACTTGATAGTATTATAATAATATAATAAGATAAAAGAATATTATATGATATACCACATTATAGTAATAATATATATAACATATATTACATTTGAAATATATATAAAATAAAATTAAAACAAATGGAAATTACATGCAATATAATATAATAATATTTTATTACATTATTTATTAATAAGTTGTTAAATGTTATATAATATGTATATAACATATATTACATTTGAAATATATACGAAATAAAATTAAAATGAAAATTACATGCAATATAATATGATAATATTTTATTACATTATTATAAGTTGTTAAATGTTATATATAATATAATATAATATAATATAATATAATATAATATAATATAATAATATATATAAGTTAATTAGCATTAATTATGTTATTATATTGTGATACTTGGTAGCCATTTGAGATGGCTTACAACGATCCGGTACCGGAGCAACCGAAGCCAGTCATTCACTCCTTTAGTAAGATTCTAACTGAATGGGACTGCGACACCGCCTCTCGCCGTCCGCTCTCCGTTACTTGGAAGCATGCCGACAAATTTCTGCCTCCATTGGTAACTCTTTAAAGCTCGCTCAGTGCTAACTTCGATTTAAAATCATTAATTTATGCGATATTAAAATTTTCAACTAGCATGTTTAATTTGTTTTCTTATTATAAACTGATATAAATAAAAATATTTATTAACCTGAACGAAGAACGTTTTTTTAATTAAGAAAAGGTTAATATTGAAAAACTCATAGGTTTTTTTTATTTTAATGATTAAGTCTCTAGACATTGTTTACACTGTATAAGTCACTTTACATCTTTTGTTTTATTCAAAAGTATGTAGTGATTTGTTTAGTCGGTACTTAACAGATACAAAGACTTAAATAACAAGAAAGAAAGTCCAGTGACTAAATCACCAAAAAGAAGAAAGAAAATTAGTTTTTCAATATTTAATAATTCGATGAATTAATTGTTTTACTGGCTTAATAAGTAGAGAGTAAAATGTATATATTTTTACATAAAACAAAAAGTGTTCTAAATTAAGCAGTTGGAAAAAAAAAGTCTATGAAACCTATGGTATATTTGACAAAACTAGTTGTAGTTTTGTGTTCTTAAAAGATGTAGAACTTTTAGTAGTTGTAGCTTTTGAGAGCTGAAATCTTTTATAAGAGTCGGAACTTTTAGTTATATAAATGTGTTTGACAAAAGTAGCTGTATCTGTAGTTTTTAGTATTAAATTACATAAAATGACATTAATATTAATCAAATGTGGTAGTTTATGATTAATAGGAGGGTAAAAAAGTAAATATGTATGCCTAAAAGCTCCAGAGCTTTTCAAACGTTACTTCTACTAGCGTTTTAGAAAAGAGTTTTTTTTTTTTAGAAAATAAAAGCTCTATGTTTCCTCCAAACAAGACTCTTATTTTTTAATTTTAGCTTATTAAAAACAAAAACTCCTGAAAGCTCTCTGTGGCCCTAGTCTCAAAAACGAAAAGAAAAATGATTTTTTCTTTCCAATTCCAATATTAACCTTTATTTTCATAAATAAATATATAAATGCAAGAATGATATTTTTTTTTGAACGACAAACTATCCTACTCTTACCTAAACTACTCCTTTACCACAAGACTTACTTTCACCACCTATATATCAACTTGCATTCGACAACCCGTGACCTCTCACTTATATCTCCACCCTCTTACCGCCAGACCAAAGTCCTTTGGTTTAACAGGAAAAACTTTTCTTTGGTAAAAATGGTTGTTGTTTCAGGACTTATCGCAAACACAGATCCAGGATTTGATGGTGAAGGACCTCCATGGGAATCAATGGTGTTTTAAGCACACACTGACAGGTATATATCTTCCTTTTACATTTAATCATACAACTATATAACCTTTTGTTGGTTGCTTAAACTCTTAAAACCATGAAGTTTCCCATATCGAAAAGTTTAAATCTAACTCAAAATTTTTCGTTCTAACGATGATGATCAGGAACACCTCGTAGGCATGTTATCACTGGTGGCTGGCATGACTTTGTAACGTCAAAGAGACTAGCCGCGGGGGACACAATAATCTTTATGAGGTACGAAGTAGCTTCTTTTTAGTTTGATAAAACTGAATGCATTATTACCTGATAGCGAATGATTTATATACTTTTGTAGATGTCCGAATGATGAGTTACGCATAGGGATCAGACGTCTTGAAAAACACATTCCAGCGACTTCCACAAGCCAAAACGTGCGTCTCGAGGTCCTTGCTAGTATTTCACATGCTCTTTGTGCAAATACAAGGTTTGATGTCTGCTACAATCCGGCAAGGTAAAGTTTTATGATAAAAACTTCGATTTTTCAGTTACAGAAATCGAAATCATTGATCTAAATGCTTATTTTAACTGACTTTCATGAGATTTGTGGGACTTTTTCAGGACATCCCCGTTCGTTGTGGGACTAAACAGGTATATTAGAGCCAATGCGTTTCATTTCTCAACTGGCATGCGCGTTGTGATGCGACTCAAAGATGAAGACTATCCCAACAATGAGAAAAGGTAACTTTTTCGTTCGATATATAATATATCTTCGATGAATTATGCCTTGATTTATCATTCATTTGTATGTGTTTTTGTGTTATTTGATCAGCCATACTGGAGTAATTGTGGAAAAACCAGACCTTTCTACAGAGTGGGAGGCAATTAAGGTTTGTTGGTGAACTTGTATATGCATATATATATATATATATATATATATATATAGGGTCGAGATCCACGGAAAACTATATTAGACTGGAACACTGGAAAATCATATCAAATGTACATGTTCATTATGATAAAATGTTAAATTTCATGTAAAATTATAATATACATATGTTCAAAATTGCATTATGATTAACTAATTCATATCATTTACATGTTCATTAAGACAAAATATTTAATTTCATGCAAAAACGCGTAATATACACATGTTCATGCATATTGCACGTTTGAACATGTGCATATTGTTATTTTGCATTAAATGGAACATTTTATCCTAATGAACATGTAAATGATGTGAACTAGCAATAATAATGCACATTTGAACATATGTATATTGTAGTTGTGCATTAAATTTAACATTTTACCGTAATGAACATGTACATTTAACATGGTTTTCCAATACTCCAGTCAAAGATGATTTTCCGTTGATCTTGAACATATATATATATATATATATATATATATATATATATATAGAATATGGTTCGTGTGAGTACTTAAAAAATGCAGAGTACCGTGAGTACCTGTGAACACACGGGTTTAAGATGTGAACATGCTTCGAAAAAAAGTTTTTTTTTTTGTAATTTTTTTTCATATTAATTTAGATACAAATAATATAAGCCTATTCGTAAAAGATTACACACATTCACACTTTCTACCCTCTTAAAAGTCATGTGAACGTGAAAAAATTCATGTGAACATGCTTAGCTGTGAACATACGTTCACAACAGTGCAGTTCATGTGAACTTGCACGTTTCACATAGTTCTAGTGTGTGTTTAGGTGTGATTTTTTGCAAGTAGTCTTATATTATTAATTTAAACATGATTATGAAAAAAAATTTCAAAAAAAAATGGTTTTAAGCGAGGTACCTCCGGTACTCCGCAAAACTAGTGGTACTCATTTGAACCCAAATCTATATATATATATATATATATATATATATATATATATATATATATATATATATATATATATATATATATATATATATATATATGTTTGCTTTGTTATAACTTCATTTGTATAACTTAATCATTAGGTTCGATGGATTGAACCTTCGGAATCTGCGATTCAGATGCCAGAGAGGGTATCTGCATGGCAAGTCGAGCCTGCACCATCGTCGTCAAAATACAAGATGTCTGAGATGTGTGGTAAGTAGATGATCAGTGATCACATATCAGATTAACATATAATTGCCGAAAACTTATGATCTAAATCTATTATGATTGCTAGGATGCTTTTCGTATCTATGCAACTTAATCTTTAGATGTAGACTTGATCAAGAATGACAACATACACAATTGTCATGTAATACAGACAAGTTTGCAAGAGTACTCTGAGGATGATCTTGATTTGGGCAAGTGAGGAATTGAATGAAGAAGATGACTCTTAAGTTTTTTTTTTTTTTAATTTCCCGGGGACTGCATTAAATAACTGAAGTGGTTTGTTGTGTTTGTTCTATGGACTTGCGAACTTAAGTTGGCTTTCAAATATCGATATAGTTGTGGTGCATTGACAAAGTGACGGATCCGAATCAATGGCTCCATTCTATTCTTGTGTGAATACTTGATTAGTCAATATAAACTAAGGGGGCGTTTGGTTCGCGTATTTCCTGGGATTAACTGAGATTTGCATTTAAAATCCTGTGTTCGGTTCACAGATTTCAGTAAGGATTTAAAATCCTAGGATTTCATAAATCTATTCCTTCTTTGTTATTTAAAAACTCAGCCGACCCTAGGATTTTAAATCCCAGGTACCTTGCATTCTTCAGATTAGCAAATTTTTTCTATAAGATAATGCAAATTCTTTGACAAAATCCTGACAAATGCAAATCCTTTGACAAAATGCAAATCTCAGATAAAAAAATCTGTGAACCAAACGCCCCTTAAGATTTACTTGTCAAATAGGTAACTACTTTAAATCCATGATGGGAATTCTATAATTAGCAGAGATGCATAAGAACCAAACCTAATATAAACTAAAACCGGGTCCTAGGATCAGTCCAAAGTGGTCTCGGACTCGGTTGTAACAAGGGTTTCGGCCTCATCAGACCTCCCCTAGTCCTGGTATACAAACAAAAGGACAAACTGGTAGGAACATCTGGCCTAACCAAGTCTTGAATAGGCATTTTTATGCCTGATCTTAAACTAGTCTTGGACTAGCACCAATGGTTTTGTAATAATATGTATTAACTGTTGTTTTAAATTATAAAACAGATTGTAAACTTGATCTTGTATGCTTACCAGAGTAATCAGCCTAACTTTGCTTATATGATATATCCGATCTCAATCGAAGAAAACCTTAACCATGAATTTTTACATTCGACACTCCTATATGTTGTCGGTTCAACAACAGCGCCTATAGAAACTCGTTCATATGATTTTTGATATTTGGGATGTCACACATAATGAACACAAAGTTTAACTGCAAACTTGTTAAAAACCTATAGGGACACCAAAGCTATATACTGTCTAGCAAAGAAAACAACTTTGTACACTAAACGTTACACAAATGCTTCATAAAACATACCTGCTACGATAACTAGATGAACATCCACCCCACTGTCCACCCAAGAACCAAACCTGCACCTACGAGCCCTAATCCGACAGCAAAAGCCACAGCATACTTACCTATATCATGTTTGTAGCTAGGATTAGGAATACCTCGTTTTGCTCGTATTTTCCTCTTGGAGGGAGGGGGATTCCAATTCCTTCGTGTCCTTTTGCGAGGCACGTGCCATGGAGAAACCGGGAGGATGGAGGAGATAGGTGCAATCTTGTTGGATTTGATTTGGTTATAGAGATTCTCGAGTTGTAGAAGATAAAGCCATTGTTTATACGCGAATAACTGAGATGCTTGTTTGAAGATGAGCTTCACAACGTGTTCTTTCTCTGCATAAGCTTGTTTTGCTGCTTTTTCAGCTTCCCTTGCTCGTGTTTGAGAATGCCGGAGGGCTTCTAATAGCTTTCGTTTGCTTGGATCCATCTCTGGAGTTGTCGTTGATTCTCCTGAGCCTTCATGAACCCTGCTGTCATCACTCTGTGTAGGGCTGCTGACAAGTTGATGCATCAATAAAATTAGAAAACTAGTAACAGATATCGGCATACATTTTCATAAAGGGATAATTGCGCAAAAAACCTCCAACTTATCAGTTTTTTGTGATTAAAACCCCAAACCATTTTTCGTTGCATAAAAAACCCTGAACTAACTAAAAATCAGTAAATCAAGGTTTTATCAATGGGTTACCGGTTGAAACCGGTTATTAATCATACGTGGATTGATAAATAACCTACGTGGAATAAATTTTTGTTGTTGAAACTGGTTGCCAAGTATTACACATCATTTAAACCCCCGTTGATGATGTAATCCCGTTTAAAATTTACGATTAAAAATTGTCAACGGGGGTTTAAATGATGTGTAATACTTGACAACCGACTTCAACAATTAAAGTTTATTCCACGTAGGTTATTTACCGGTCCACGTAGGATTAATAACCGGTTTCAGCGGGTTATCCATTGATAAAACCTTGATTTACTGATTTTTTGTTAGTTTGGGGTTTTATATGCAACGAAAAATGGTTTGGGGTTTTAATCACAAACACCTGGCAAGTTTATGGTTTTTTGCACAATTATCCCTTTCATAAACATACAAATTTACATCTTTTAATACAGTTTTATACATTCTGCATTCAATCCACAAGAAACGGTTCTTACACTGGAAAAATAAGCATGGACAATCTAGTGATCCAGAATACACACACACACACACACACACACACATATATATATATATATATATATATATATATATATAGTGTGTGTGTGTGATATACTGCATATTGAGTAGAATCTGTTCAAATATGGAATGTTTACTAGATAACTTCAACATGATAACCGACGAACTTCTCACAAAATGTAGAGAATTCATAAATACCTGAGTGGCCCTGAACCTGCGTTTTGACTAGCATGACCGGTTGCTGCAGTTTGACATTGGTGCTTTTGTGGCTTCGCAATCCCAAAGGAACTAAAGACCTCATCTTTTTTGCTTGGGATTTGATCACCAGCATACAGATTGAAACTTGAGTTTTGAGGCTGAGGAAGATCACAATTCTCGATGAAATCATGTGATCTCTGTGCAACAAAAGACGCTAAATCATCTTTATCGGTCATTCGCCACCATGGCAGCTCATGGTTCTTCTCACTCTCCATCCAATGAGGAAATTCAGCATCCAAACTGAACTCATCAAGTTCCTTAAAAACAGTACCACAATCAACAGAATCCATCTCCACAAACTCATACGATTCTTCCCCTGCATTATCACACTTAACAGTTGATTGAGAATCCATAATGTCGACAAATTGATGAGAATTTCCTGACTCCAACATGTTGACTTGTTCGTTAGTCAAACCCTTTTGGTACATATAATTAGGCTGCAATTGAAGCCACCATCTTGAGTCCGGAGAGAGGTTTGAGTATAAAGAGTTGGCGGTGGGAGGGGCGAAATCGTCAAGCCCATTTGTAGCAGGTCTTGTGTCGATCTGTTTAGACAACGAAGATGATGCCGGAGGAACACAAGCTAATTTGGGAGCTCTTTTAGCATCTTCTTGAACAAAACAACGATTCGCAGTTCGTTGCCATGCTGCTCTTGCTTCAGCTGCAGCCATTACGTACTCATTCACCAATCAAGAACATCATATGGCTTCAAAAAGATACCTAAAGATTACCATTTGGTTAGATCATACGCCATTCTATAACTGGAAAGTTGCTTACAATTAAACAAAGACGAACAATATAACAAAGATTCTCAGGGTTTGCCTATTTAAAAGATTGTAAAGTATTAGTCAATTATTAATAAAGTAAGCAAGCACATGAATAGCAGACATAATTTCAGTAAAAAGATCACAGATGCAAAGGATTCTTGAAATGCTTCAAATTCATATATGATTTCAGTAAAACCTTGCAGGATGATTTACTAGAAAATAGGTTTATGTGAAATTGAAATTCAAGAAACCTAAATCAACAAATTGTGAAATAATGATAAAGCAAACAACAAAAATTCTAAAGATCTGAGCATTTGGTCTAAAGAAGGAGAAGCTGAATCAGACAAGAACACTACAAAAAGATCTAACCTTTAAACTCAGTTGATCGATATATAATCAGTGAAGAAACTTCAAACCTCAGCATATGCTAATCAAATTAAAAATCTTTGAAAAAACAAGTATTTTAACAAATGGGTAATTATTGATCCACCCATAATTAGGGTAAAAAAGACAAATTTAGAAGGAATTAACATGTATAATAGTAAAGAGATATACTACCATACACAATCAGAGAGAGGGATTGTGAAGAGTGGTGAAAATATCTGAAAAATTATAAATCAGAGAGAAGAATGAAGAATCTGACCAGGGATTGATAGGAAAAGTGGGTGGGTAAGATCTGAATGTGAAATCAAGAAGGTGGATTGAATCTTGTTGCTTTATGATGATGTTGAATCCGCCATTCTTCGCAAACTTACAAAAAAATGAATTCTGTCCCAGTAATCCCACTGTGTTGTCCTTGCTTGTTTTTCCATTTTCTTTTCTTCATCAGTTATTATCCCTTTTTTTCCCACTTTTCCAATTCATACGACGTCGTATTACGAATCGGTTTTTTACTATAACCATACCGTATACGAGATTAGCGTTTAAAAGGTTTGTTAATTGTGTATTTGTGTTTGACTGTTTGGATGGATTCACATAAAACTTGTATCAAATGATAATTTTTTTATATTTTTTATTTATACAATTTGCATTATTCGTTTTTATATCTTGTATCATAAAATGTAAATATAATTTTGCTTCATAATTATAAAAGTTGAATCTATAATTCAACCAATTATAAACTTTTACCTTACCTGACATCTAACGATTTGAAGGGTATTACCTATCACACAAAATGTTTCGAATTTATACCTAATATTCAAATAGTTTGTATGATATTTATTGCTTTTACATGATTGACATCTAATAATTATTTATTTTTGAATTTGTATATGTTTTTTTTCTGAACAATATAACACAAACAGTCTAATTTTAATGATCATAAACTACATGTTTATCTATAATAAGATTCAAACTCATAACTTTAGGATCACTTTTAACACCTGGTATCAATATATTAGAAGCTCATTAGTGAACTAAAAATACAGAATACATTTTAATAAACTTATAATAGAATGGTTACAAACATATCAATAATGGTTATACTTTTTTTCCTTTTATTTATGTAAATAGGGCAACTTGAGTTTCTTGAACCCTTGAAAGTTGTTGTAAACTTGTTTTTATATTATTAATAAATAATTATATATTGGTTAATCACTATAATATTTTACTAATATATAAACAAATATGAGTAATTTTAGATGGTCTTTGATAATTTATATATATATATATATATATATATATATATATATATATATATAGGGGTGGGTTCAATGGAAAACCACTATGCATCGGAAAACTGTGGAAACCTACGCATACCGTCCGATTTGATGCATTTCATGAAAAACGCGGTGATATGATCGTAAATAAAGTGATGCATCACGCGGGATTTTGCTGTATCACGCGGGAAATTTGATGCATCACGTGAGATTTTGATGCATCATGCGGGAAATTTGATGCATTTGTGGTAGTGCAGTGCGGTTTTCACAAGTTTTCAGGTGCATTATGCAGAAAGACGGTGCATCACGCGGGAATTGTGATGCATTTGTGGTGGTGCATGGAGGTTTTTCCAAGGTTTTCCGATGCATGTTGGTTTTTCATTGAACCCCCCTCTATATATATATATATATATATATATATATATATATATATATATATATATATATATATATATATATATATATATATATATATATATATATATATATATATATATATATATATATATATATAGGGGTGGGTTCAATGGAAAACCACTATGCACGTGAAAACTATGAAAACCTACGCATACCGTCCGATTTGGTGCATTTCATGAAAAAAGCGGTGGCATGATCGTAAATAAGGTGATGCATCACGTGAGATTTTGATGCATCACGCGCGGAAATTTGATGCATCACGTGGGATTTTGATGCATCACGCGGGGAATTTGATGCATTTGTGGTGGTGCAGTGCGGTTTTCACAAGTTTTCATGTGCATGATAGTTTTCCATTGAACCTCTCTATATATATATATATATATATATATATATATATATATATATATATATATATATATATATATATATATATATATATATATATATATATATATATATATATATATATATATATATATATATATATCTGAGTTTTTGTTTTATAATAAAAATTTTAAATGATTTCACTCAAAAATATTGAATAATAACACCTTAGAATTCGATTTATTGAAGAGCAAAAAATCCAATTCAATATTAGTCGATGTTTATTTTTGATATAATCTGAGTTATAAAAATATATCAAAAAATATATCACAAACTTATATGCACTTCATTTTGAATGTATAATATAATAAATAGCACTATCAAAAACGGCAAAAAAATAATTTTAACTTCTTGCATGACATGTTTCTACTTTTTTCTGGAATGGTACAACCTAATCACAACTTGTAATTAGCAGGTGATTTTATTTAGTAACTGATACAATATTTTTATTGTTGTTTAAATCCTTATGAAAAATATATGATGTACAATAAATATAATTTAAGTAACCCAATTGTTCTTGTCCATATAAAAAAGTACATTAGTATATACACTGATAAATCCAGTGGCATAACTACTAAAATATCAATGGAAATTTCTATTGGTTTAATTATTTAATATTGTTTATAAAATCTGTATTTATTTTTACCGTATGTTAATAAATTTATAGACAAGTAATGTATTTTTTTAAAATTAGATATACAAATAAGTATATACAAGATATACTTTGAATGCAAATTTAAATATTATTTAGATTAATTTGATGTTAAAATATATCTTAATTACATATATAAATAAGTATTGATAAGATATAATTTTGTATAAATCTAATTTAGATTAAAAGGGTAACAAAATTATGAAAAATAAAAATATGATGATTCATCAAAAGAGCACCATATGACATATTTATACTCCTTTATTTATATATAACGATTAATCTGATTTATAAATTATATTTTGAATTGACATATTTGATACATGATGTTTATATATTTTATTAAAATAAACAAAAAAAACTGTTATGATATGTATAATCTTTATTAATATTGTTTTTTTCTTTTCTATATAATCTTATTTATTTTAATATTTTATTTAAAATTTTATAATATATGTATATATTCTTAAATGATATAATTTAGGTTTTTTTCCTTTTTAATATTATTTGAAGTTTACAGGTAGATTATATAAATTAAGTTTTTTTTTAATGTTTATATTTTGGTTAGCTAAAAAATAACAAATATTACATAGACAGTTATGACAAATAACATATTGAATAATGTCAAACAGTTGATGGCGTTAATTATTCAATCATGTTTACAAAAATATTAAAAATAATAAATCGTATTTATCTTTTATTTTATTTAGAAAATAGTAACGTGTATTCATATTTTCTGACGTTCTTTATTAGTATTGTATTTTTTTCTAATTAAAATATAATCATATTTATTTTAATATTTTATTTCAAAGTTTTGTTATATGTTTATATATTTTTAATTGATATAATTTAGAATTTTTTATTTTATAAATATTAATTGAAGTTTATAAATAGATTATATCATTTAAGATTTTTGGAAGTTTAGAGTTAGAGTTTTTACGTTTAGACTTTAGATTTAGATTATTTAAAAATTAAAATTACAAATAGATAATTATGATAAACCAATAATGTCATATAGTTGATAGAATCAATTATTTATTAATGTTTATGGATATTAAATAATGAATTATAATTTTGTCTTTTATTTATTTTATTTTAAGAAAAATAATGTGATTTTATCTTTTTAGGTGAAATATTACGTGACAATTTGTGTTTTAGATAGATGTTGCAATTGTAATTATTTTTCAAATAAATAACATAAGTTTGATTGAGAATTAGGCTTAATACTTTGTTGATAATTAAAATATATAAATAAATAATCGTCGTGTTTCTTGTATTCTAGTTAGCGAGATCATGATTAAATGTTTTAAAACCACAAACCAAAAGGTTTTAAAAATCAGTTTGCAAATTCAATTCATAAAAACCTGGGCAAGTTGCGACAGTAATTATTGCTATTTTTGTAAAATAATATAAAATATCTAAATCATCATACACGTGGCAGGAGGAGAGATGAGGTGGCAAGTAAGGATAAGAATTAGGGAGAAGAGGACATGACTTTATGACGATGCACCTTTGGAAGCAAACTGTTTCATTGGTTCCCTTTTAGATATCTTAAACGTTAAAGACCAACCCAACTGTCTTTCTTTCGGTTCGGTTCAGTTCGGGTCGGAAAGGATATGATCCATATAGAACGGCCCACTTACCTTTCTTCAAGGTGGGACCCGGCTAGTTAGCGGCTTTTGAAATATATTAACCAAGAAAATCAAATCTCGTCAGCTTATTTCTTAAATATTAAAGTAAATTACAATAATGGTCCCTGTAGTTTGTCTAAAATTATGAAAACGGTCCCTCAACTTTTAAAGTTGCATAAATGGTCCCTAACTTAACGGTTTACTTTCAATTTTGGTCCCTCATCAGCAACCGTTAAACTTTTTAAAATGACATTTTTACCCTTTTGAGTTTGGTCCCTGATGTTTGCAATTAATTACGCATATGGTCCTTGATGGTAATTTATTAACTTTTATTTTATTATTATCTTTTCTTTATTATTTCATTACATTTTTAATAACATTATTAACTTTTTAACTTATTATAGTAATAATTTTATATTATTCGAATTAAGTATATAAATCGTTTGATTTTTAGTATATATTAATCAATTTTTATTAAATTTAAGTATACAAATCTTTATATTTATATGTGTAACTTATATATTACGAATAATTTTTAATTGTAAAGATTGATTTGTTATTCTAATAATAAATTTTATTTTGTTGTGGTTGTTGTTTGAAATTTGATTTCATCACAAATTAATGTTAAATGTAAAATATCAATGTGTTTCCTATTTAAATTTTGTAAGATTTGTACTTGGATATTGATTTTAATGATTTTGGGTATTTTCATAACAAAATATGAGTTTTCTTCTATATTTTGTTAGTATTTTGATTATTTTCCAAATGATTTGTGTATTGGTTTGATCTTGTTATATTTTGGGCCCTTGATGTTAAGATTTACGTGTTTTCTTTGGAGTACATAATGACACATCATTCAATATTAATTAAGATCAAATTGGATTTTTTGGTTTTTGAAACAAAAGTACAGTTATAGCAATTTTTATTAGGTGATCGAATTTCAAACAACTACCACAACAATACAATAATCTATATACTATAATAAAACAAAACAGTTTATGCAACATGTCGCTTCTAGGATGCATGAAAAATTCATTTTCCCGCCTCTTTTTCCTAATTTACAATCTTAACTTAATTACATTAAACTTTGATTTTAATTTTTTTCTCATTAATGAATTAATATTAAATTAGATATTGCAACATATTAAATTAATGATTACCTAAAATAAATATGTATAATTACTATTCTTAATGATCGTATTTAAATTCAAATGTAAAAATTTGGATTTAAAATATAGAAGTGTAGTAAATAAAGTAAAATATGGTGTTAATTATTTTGCTAACAAAATTTAAAATTTAACTTAGATAACAAAAGTTAAGAATTAGATGATAAAACTTCAATTGTGAATATGATAAATTTTGATTATTGATTTTCAGAGATTCCATTTTTATATTTTTATCATTTTCAAAATACATATACACATTTACGTCATGGAACCTTTTTATTTCTTACATTGATATTTCATATTTGAAGTTAATAAAAATTAATAGAAACATTTCTTTTGCAAGCACATTTTATCAATTTTTAATGATATAATATAATAATAATTTTTTATGTAATATCAAGCAACTAAGTAGTTTTTTGTAATACATGAGTCTCAAACTTACATTATAATAAATCAAAATAGTAATGATACATTTAGTTTAGGTAAGCATTAATTTAATATGTTGCAATATCTAATTTAATATTAATTCATTAATGAGAAAAAAATTAAAATCAAAGTTTAATGTAATTAAGTTAAGATTGTAAATTAGGAAAAAGAGGCGGAAAAATGAATTTTTCATGCATCCTGGAGGCGACACGTGGCATAACTATAGAAATTTAAATTAGTTATGGAAATTATTATTATTATTATTATTATTATTATTATTATTATTATTATTATTATTATTATTATATATAATAAAGGAAAACATCAAATGTCACGTATCATCTTTACGTTTCATCGATCAAAAAAGATAATTACAACTTATTATTATAAAAAAATAAAAGATAAACACAATTTATTATTTTTAAATAAGATAAATATACTCTATTTTTAATCTATAAATAATAAAATATAAACACAATTATTATTTTTATATGTTTTTATTTTTACTTATATACATTTTATATAAATAAATTTAATTAAAAATATCCACGTAATACGTGGGTCATAAATCAATAATTATTATTAGTATAACAAATCATTCTTTACAATTAAAAATTATTCGTAATATATAAAATACACATGTGAATATAAAGATTTGTATACTTAAATTTAATAAAAATTGATTAATCTATACTAAAAATCAAACGATTTAGGTACTTAATATTAAGAGTAAATTACACGGATGGTCCCTGTGGTTTGGCATTTTTTGCGGTTTTGGTCCCTAAAACTTTAAAATTGCACGGATGGTCCCTGAAATAGTTATTTCTCACGCAAATGGTCCCTGCCGTTAACTTGAGCCGTTAGGCCAGTTAACTCACAGGGGCATTTTTGTCATTTTCATCCCAGGGACTATTTACGTAATTTTTTAATAGTTTTTATTTTTCTCTTTTTTTAATTTATTATCTTTTCTTTTTAATTTATTATCCTCATCAATAAATTATTTTATGAAACTCCCTTCTTCTTCTCATAACCATCTGTGTTTCCATCCCTTATTCCCTTGTAAATCTCATCTCTCCCTCTACTTAACCTCTCTTGTAACTTGTTGTTTGGTCCCCTCCCCGATGGAGTCTCTACCACCGTTTTCAGCAGCTAATTCCCTTTCCGGCAAGCACCGATGGTGTGACGACTTTAGTTGTGAATCTGAAACAGAAATCTAGCAGGTGGAGCAACTTGATTGCGAAATAGAAGGTGACCCTCATCACCCCAGAAGGTACCAAGTCCTTCGAATTCGCCGAAGACAATAAGAAAGAAAGATACCCTACACTACAACTAGATCTGATTCTGAGAGAAATGGCATGGTGTGGTTCATCTCTCGGACATTGATGTCCACCGCAAGAACTTCATCTTTCCGCTCTACTGCTCCCCTTCCTCGCCTCCGTCCTCCGCCAATTTTCGCTCTAAGCTTCTACTCCCGCCGCCTCGGCAACCCTAGGTGCATCTGATCCAAGCACTGTAACCCCACCACTATGGTTATGGCGACGTAAGGAGGCGGTGGTAGCACACGACGGTGGTGGTAATATTTGATCACTGTGTTGTTTATTTTGGAAGGGAAGAAGCAAAAAAGATCTTGAAAAAATAAGGTGGGAGTTTTTTTATTTTTTATTTGGTTACAATAATAATAATAAGATATAAAATATGGAATAAATTACATGAATGGTCTGGACTCTGGAATGATGGTTGAAAAAGATCAAAGACAGTGGAAGCAAAATTGGATGAAGCTTGGGTAGGGTTCTAAGAAACAAATATATCAAAAGAAAAAAAACATTTATAACATAAACAAAAAGAAAAAAAATATTAGAAAAGAGATAAACAAAATAAAATTATAAACTATTTAAAAAATTACACAAATGATCCCTGAGATTGCAAATGACGAAAATACCCTCGTGGGTTAACTGGACTAACGGATCAAACTAACGGTAGGGACCATTTGCGTGAGAAATAACTATTTCAGGGACCATCCGTGAAATTTTAAAGTTTTAGGGACCAAAACCGCAAAAAGTGCCAAACCACAGGGACCATCCGTGTAATTTACTCTAATATTAATAAAAACTAATTCCTATAAGTTAAAAAGTTAATAATGTTATTAAAAATGTAATGAAATAACAAAGAAAAATTAATAATAAGATAAATGTTGATAAATTACCATCAAGGGACCATATGCGTAATTAATTGCAAACATCAGGGACCAAACTCAAAAGGGTAAAAATGTCATTTTAAAAAGTTTAACGGTTGCTTAACGGACGAGGGACCAAAATTGAAAGTAAACCGTTACGTTAGGGACCATTTATGCAAATTTTAAAGTTGAGGAACCGTTTTCATAATTTTAGACAAACCACAGGGACCATTTTTGTAATTTACTCTAAATATTAATCATGAAGAATAAGAAATATTTTTACCTGTATTTATCATTCAATTATTAAAATTTGAAAAATCGTTGCCCATAGATCTGATTTTTAATTATATACAAGTTATAAATCATTTTCCCCTTATATTTAAGTGAATTTAAATAAAAGTAAATAATAAAAAATGTTTGCTTGCATAAATTTATAAAAATGGTCACTTAATATTTGTACATAAATCCATTGTTATTATTTTTGCCTAATTCCTTAACCAAGTTAATTAACTTTGGTTGGAACTAGAACGAGTTTAGGAATTGCGGATTGCAAACTCACATAAGTTTAGCCAAAATCAAGACAAATGATGTTAATTAATACAAGCTGCTTATCTTAATAGCCTTGTGTTTGCTTATCTTAACGGCCTTGTATTGACTATCCTAACATCATTGTATTTGCTTATCTCAATAGCCTTGTGTTTATATTATTTTATATTTATATACATTTTTATGTTATTTTATATTTTCCAGCTCTAGCTGTTACTTTAGTATATTTTAAAGCTCCCGTTACCATAAGTTCGAGCTCATTTTTACCATACATAGCAATTGTGAAATCTTGTTTGAAAATTATAAAGTGACTTTTATCTTTTTTTTATGTAAAAGTAAAGCGAATTTAGGTGCATGGCCAATTGTTTTATCAAAGGATTTGGTGGGAATTATATTAATCCAATTCAATGGGTTCCCCAACTGCCCATTGGTATCTTTAATTGGAGCTAATGAAACAAACTAATAAATCCACCAAAAGATTCTCCATAAGTTTTGGTATGCATCATCATGTAGAGAACATTTTTCAAATACTATTAACATTAAAAAATTATATTCTTAATTAATTAGCGTAATTTATATATTAAACAATTTTAGGGTTCCTTCAAAAAATTTAGCCAAACCAAAGAAATTATTAGCATTTTGTATATTTTATATACCGAATATGCTATATTATGTAATGCATTGATATCCAATAGACCAATAGTAACCTTGATAATTACATTTTAATATTTGAATTAGGTTTGGAGTTAAACTCCTTTATAAAATAAACAGCGCAAATCTATTTAATATTTAATATAAACTTAATCATTATCTTTAAATCCTAGAATAAAATGTCGTGAATGGTAACATAAAATTTACAGGTAGTTAAAAGAAACTGGTTCAAAAACTTACAAAATATAATTTCCCGGTAATGAAACCCTTTTATGTTAGAAATTTGAATTTTTCACTACTTTGTTGGCAAATTTTTTTTACATTCCTTTTATCGGTAAATTTGAAATTTTATATTACATTTCTCGGCATGTTGCCCTAAATTCTCTCCACAATAATCAATATTAAAAACACACACACACAGATATCTATATTTTTTATAATCGATTTAGTACTTAGTATTATTGACATATCTAAAAAATTACGGTACCACCCGGTTTTATACTGATGGCACCCCTATGGAGTAACCATATTCACCCAATGATTGAATTTTCTAAGCTATTACTATCACCGAAAATTTTAAACTTTATTGCTACAAAGCAACCTATTTTCACATTTTATGCTACGTTTGGTTTAAATCAAAAGATAATATGGACGTAGCACTTTAAAAAAGGGTTTCTCTTCCTAAAATAAATTTCGGCTTAATAATGTTATATATAGGGTTTATTATGAAAAAAAAACAAACATGTTTTTACGTTTTTTGCGTATGCGTCCATCTATGTTATTTTTTGTAAAAAATTATTCAACTTAATTTTTTCCTTTACGTTTAGTGAAATTTTGCTATTAGAACATGATTTTTCAGTTTTTAAAAACCCGGGTTGCCAATTATAACCGGACACTAGTAGTCAAATTTCATAAAACCAAGAAAAAAAATTAACTTAAGGACTTTTCTAAAAAAAAATAACGTGGAGCGGCGAAAACGTAATCGTGATAAAATGTTGGTTTTCCTCGTAAAATACACACATGTATCCATAATGTACGTGTGTGTGTATCCACTCCACCATGGCACCATACACGCTTAAGACGATATTGTATTTTGTAGGTAGGATTTGCGGAAATTCAGACTTCTTTTTGAGGCCCAAGCCCAACCTGGTAACCAAATGGATCATTTCTGATCAACCCCATTTTAAGAATTTTTCCCCCCTTTTAAAAGGTGTTGTAGAAATAAGTAGGGGTGTGCTCACCGGGCCGGCACCGAAACCGAAATAAGAGATGCGCAAAAATCGAATACCGAATCAATTAATTTTATATGGTACCGGTTCGGTATAAATATAGTACCAAAACCGAAATAAGAGATTCGTGCAAGCATATTGTGTTTATGGGTGTTTGATGGTTAACATTTTGAAATCAAATGTACAACGAGTTTGGGATTAGATTCAAGCATCAATTTCGACTTCATTTACCGTATTGATTTCACTTTATTGGTTTTGATTTTGAACGATTGGGTTCAAGAATCATAAGATTTATGGTTCAAAATCTACTCGATTGCTTAGCTAAATGTTTCAATCTCGATTCCGATTTTGATTTTGTTATGTTTAAGGTTCTAGATTCGGATTTAAATATCTGGGTTTTTATGTCCATATCTGGGTTTTTTTAAGGTTCTAGAAAAGAATAAATAACAACAACAACAATATTAATAAAGTAAGTGACATGTCACATAAAATATGTTATGTCATCGTTTGAATCAATAAAAACCGTCATGTCAGCATACTTATCGGTCATAGGTATCATATCGACAGGTCATCTTTTTGGACAAATACCATCCGATTAAAAGAAAAAGTAAGTTAGTCATATCGATAATTTCAGTAAAGTAACATACATTTGTATGACTAATGTACGTGTTATGTCATAAAAAATATGTCATGGTTTGAATCAGCAAAAACGTCATGTCAGCATAGTTACCGTTCATACGTACTATATCGGCAGGTCACCTTTTAGTACAAGTACCATCCGATTAAAAGAAAAAAGTAAATAGTCATATCGGTAATTTCAGTATAGTAACGTACATTTTAAGATTTTCACTAAAAAATCTTACCTTGTACATTTATTAGCATGGAGTTTCGATAAATAAAATAATAATATTAATATTTAAAAAGAAAACGATATTTTATGATATAGATAGTTTTCTTAGAAAATAAATTACAAGGTAAATAAATTTTGTAAAAAATTTGAAAGTAATATTATAATGCTGTATAATATAAAACAAAAAATAATAAAAAATAATAAATATTATATGTTATATATTATATTATAACATTTTATTTATTTAATAATTTAATATAAAAAGGTAAGTCTATATAATACTATATTATATGGAAATACAATATTAAAAAATGGAATTGATGTTTTTTTAGTTCTAATGAAAACATTAGTGTAATATTATGTTATAAATAACAGTAAGATTTTTTTAGTTTTTTTTTCTATGAATATCAAAATATAATATGTAAGCAAAGACAAATTGTAAAAAAAAAATGACAAAAATATAAATTGATGATGAGGGTCACATGAATATATTTTAATCAATAAATGATAGAGAAAATTAATGTCAAATTTGAAACCGTACGGTGACAATAACACTATATTTATTTATTTAAGGTTGCATATAAAAATACCACATTTGTTAATTCTGTTGCTTTAAATTATTTTTAATCAAATGAAAGACTAATCTAGCCAATCAGTTTCACTATATAGTTATGCTAAATTTATATTTCTTAACAATTTTTCCTATAATCAAATATTTCACATACAATATGTATACATTTGTTTTATCATATGACTAGGTTAATACCCATGTATTACATGGGTTGATATAAAAATTTAGTTATACATTTAAAATTTATAAAGATGTGTAATCCTATAAGACCCTTTAATATTTTTAAATTAAATACAATAAAACCAATAAAAAGATGACACAGACAAAATCATTGAGTCAATGGGCAAAATGACGACTTCAAGTCAATGTTTACTTCAAAAAAAGACGGTGAAGATGTGATTCAAAATATTTGAATTATGATTTAAATATAGTGTTTTTATGGTTCTTACATATTTGAGTTAATTCAATTATTATATTCTTATTATTCATTCAAAATTTTTTATTCTTCTTTCTGTTTTATTTGTTGTTGTGCCATCATCAATCCCATAGAAATCAACAAAATAATTATTTATATTTTTTATTTTATGAAGTATATTATTTTAAATTGTATAATTTTATTAGAGACCTTAAATAAGACCATATATAAGTTTTCTTATTGAATATGTTTTAATTAATAATAAATTTTTATTGCCAAAGAGATTAAAACTTGATATAACAATTCCAGCGTCAACTAAAAATATAAATCGTTAATTAAGATTGTTTGAAATTAATTTATTTTAAAAGATAAATTTTGCAACATTTAGTTTTGAAGTTTTAGAAAATATTAGTACAAATTTTTGTTAAAGAAAATACATTTGAAATTTTATACTTAACATATAAAGATTTGATAACAAAATGTTTTTCAAATTTATTGTATAATAAGGTATTTAAATATTAATTTATTAAATTATTTATTCTTTTAGACATTTAAATTTGAAATTTATTATTTTATTGATCTTTTAAAATTTTTTATTTTACTAAGGTTTTTAAAATTATTTATTCTCTGGAATATTTAAACTTGAGTTTATTATCTTATAGATTTTTAAACTTTTTTATTTTTGCTTGTTAAAATGAAAATTTTTAATTAAGTATTAATTTGTTTCAATTAGTTTAGGAAACAAAAATAATAAGTTTCAAAAGTTCAAATTAAATGAATTAAATGATATCCATGTTACTAAAATTATGTAGTTTTTGTTTTTGGAAAAAGAGCGGGAAAATGAAAAATATGGTATTAAGAGGATGACACGTGGGAAGAATTGTTCTCATTTATTATAATATATAGATATAGATTATTATATCATAATTTATATTTTGACATAAATAATAATAACAATTTTTATATAATTTAGTAAATAAATAATTTATTAATTGTTTAGTTAGAACATAAAGATAAAGGAGAGAGGGGGATAATTCTAGAATCTCCGTACAAAAAAGCAAGGAATCCCTAATCTTATTCCTACATACACACATAGCAATTCCCTAACATATCTTCATTTTAACGCTTCATAGTTCATCCCAAACCTTGCAAACACTTCTGAATTGATTCTAAACATCAAAAGGAAATGGAATCAAATCAATCTGTGATGGAGGACAACGCCTCTGCTTGCGACAAGATTGATCGGATGGCTAATTGGATTGGAAACAGTGTCGCCTCCGCGTTTTTTACCTCACTAGAACGCTGTTCCTGCATCAATCTCAGCACCTCTCATGACGAATTTGATGAAGGAGATGATGCTGAAGAGGCTAAAGATCGTCCGCTCATGCTCACCAAACCGATCAGCTTCGTTGATGAGTCTCACCATGAATCCGATCATAAGCTTCCGCCTGTGTAATTTTCATAATTGCATATTCACTTGCTCTTGATGTGTATCTAACTATGTTTCAGTAATAACAACTATATTACTTTATTTTGTTTCAATCCTTATAATATGAGTTTCATTGTTTTTATTATCTTTCTCTTAACTTGAGCTAATAGGTTCGATGATCATTGTTTACTAATCAAATTGGAGTTGCCAAGGCGTTTTCAGAGACTGTTAACATGTGGATTTTAAACCTCTTTGGCAAATGATCACTGTTTCTTATCAATCCAGTTTTGATTTTGGAATATTTATTTTTGGGGATTCTAAGAAATTGAAGAAATTTATATGGTGTTAGTATTAGCCTCAAATTGATCTTAAACAGTTTTCCAGTTTGAGAACGTTGAGAGACTTGTTATCTAATGAGAGGCGTGGAGAAGATGGGAAACGAAATCTTTTAAGGGTTATTAAGGATTGAGAGTTAGTCAGCTAGGGGTGTCCATTCTTGTAAACCAAGATTTAATTAGTGAGTTTTTACTCTCGTACAGTCGTAATGGTATTAAAGGTAGTCAGAGTGTTGAGACAGGGATGTGCATTCTGGTAAATCCCAAAAGCTAATTAGTGAGCTTTTAGTCTCGTGAGCAGGCTTGTGAAGCCAAATGTATCTGTATTGGTGTGGTTTTATTATATTTTGTTGATGTTGTGTGATTTCGTGTTGAGGTGATCGGATATTTCAACACGGTGCACCCTTTTGCATATACCCTTTTCTAGTTTTCGTAACACTCACATTCCTATATCTTTGTCAGTGAATTTTGAGCTAACAGTATCGATGTCTGGTTAGTGTTTATATGTTCATTCATGTTCAGGTACGTGGATTTGATTTTTGGATTCTAAGAAGGTAGAGAAAATGCGTGAAATTATCATGATTTTGCAGGCACTCATGTTTGGAGAACTATGCAAATGAATTTGAGTATTTGAGTTTATTCACTCATCATCATTATAAGTTGTAATAAATGGATCCTTGCCTCAAGTTTAGAATACAGTGTCTTCCTCTTGCCATTGTTACGCTGTACCATGTAAATTTTATCCCTGTCAAGTGCAATATCAATCTAAGTTTAATGGGCATTCCGACATTAACTTGGGCATAGCTACACCCTTTTTGAGAGTTTCAACTCTAAGTTAGGTTGGATCACTACATTTTCTAACTATGCATCCCTTACAATATTTTATCCTGTTACTTCAGCTGAAATGTTATTAACTTACTCTTAGTGTCCATTCATCTGTTCATTCTCAGTTTTGTCCTCTTTTAAGTACACTGGGTTGGACCAAGGCTCCGTGACTTTTTAGAAGTTGTAACGGTACAGCCTTGTATCTAGTCTTTCCCCTGCATTCTTTTGAAAAGGTTGGTTCCATCTTCCATGGCTCATACTCATAACATTCTTTTTTTAAGGGCTAACATTGGGATTGATTATTCTCTCTCCTACAAAGTTTTTCCTGAAGTTTCTCATTTTGTAGACTACGACCGAGTATGCAAGTACTGAGATCATCAAACAAAAGAAGCGTAGCATACCCTTCTATGGTGAATCGTGTTTCATGCTCCTTTTTAACTTAAATAGATGCTCGAAAAGGGAGATTGTGAAGGAGGTCACATCTGATCTCTGTAGTGGTCCATGGTTGTAGTAGTTTAGTTGAAGCAGATGAAAGGAATATTGTGGTTTAACACAACTTTTCTTGATTTTGGTAACCACATTAATGAGCTAGTATGAGTGGTTTAAGTTGATGGATCTGGGCAGTATGGGAAAGAAAATTTAAAAGATCATAGGGCTT
The DNA here is from genome assembly GCA_020465985.1 of Centrapalus pauciflorus. Classification (NCBI taxonomy): domain Eukaryota; kingdom Viridiplantae; phylum Streptophyta; class Magnoliopsida; order Asterales; family Asteraceae; genus Centrapalus; species Centrapalus pauciflorus. The sequence continues at coordinate 1,250,544 of JAANYP010003023.1, forward strand.
TCATACCAGTATAGTGAATAAGAGACTGAAAACAGCCCAACTCTCTCCTGTCCATTAGAACATCTCATGTTAATACATCTTGGCAAGTTAACAATCTGGTGAGAGTCAGAGCTAGACAATTGTAGTACATTAGAACAATTCAATATGATGTTGGAGTGGTTTGTGTTTTTCTGAATGTTGAGTTTCCACTGAAAACAGAAGACTTACTAGTAATCTTTGAAAATGATATGGAAATGTAAATGCTAAGTCATAGTTGGCATCTAGGTTTGTCATCCTAAATCACTTATACTTGTCAAAACATAGTGCCCAATTTATAATGTCTTTCCACGAGAACATTGGTATATTAGCAATAAGAGACTTTGAAAAGTCGAGTACTCTTTGATGTTGCCCCAATTGAACAAAATTATAACAAAAACAATCCTATATGATTGGTATGAATGGAAGAGAGATAATAGCAAATTAGCAATCAGTAGATGCAATATACATGCTTTGTGGTGGTTTCTTACTTTGGATGGATTTCTTTGCACAGAAGGACACACTCAAAGCCTCTAGAACAGGAGCAAGACTTAGTTGGAGTCTCCTCATCATGACGGTCCGTACTTGACTCGAATTCTACTAATCAGGATTCAGTTGTAAAATTTGTTTGGTTAAAGTGGGTCAAACTCGAATTCTCTTGATAAAAGATAAGTGGTAAAGGTTTCTCTTTCATAATCATTCACAGAATTTGGACCTTTGAAGGCATTCATGGCTGATTCTTTCCTGTGGTAGTATTATGTGAATTCAAGGATTCAATTTTATATATTTATTTACTTGTTCATGTTACTTTTAAAACTATAGTACCGAATATCGACACCATTTGGGTTCCTGGTACATGCGACTCATAAAGCAGGTAAATTTCCCTCTTTCGGCAGACATGCGCCGAGTCTTTTCAGATATAACCCTGTATGGATTATTAAGAAACCCAATGCTTCTTGTTGCTCTTTCAGTTATTCTAACCATTTCAGCTGAAACTCATTTGGTAGAGTGGAATCACACCGAATTAAAAAAGTCTTAGATTAGATTTCAAACCACCACAAAAAAAAAAAAAAAAACTTTCTGAAATCTTGTTTTCGATAAAAAATTTTTTTACCAAAAATAGGTTAACTAAAGAGCACTTTAAATTCTCTCTTTTCTTTTTCAATTTCTAGCATTTATTTAGTTCTTTATATTTTGGTAGGGAATAGGAGATATGAACTTTTAATGTTTATATAATAATATACTAAGTTAATACCCATATATTACATGGGTTAACTTTAGATTTAAATATTTATAAATATGTATAATATCATAATTATATGAATAATAAAGTTTGCTTAATTTTAGTTAGTTAGTTATTAATTTAATCCATATTAGATTTAGATAAATTTATTTTGCTTTAAAATTTAAAATAAATTCAGTAATGACGTGGCAAAAGGAGAGAACGACATGTGGCAAATTAAATAAGACCATGTCATATGGCATGTTAGTTTCTCTTTTAATAGTATAGATCAAATATCAACTTAAAAATCAAGTGAATAAAATTTTAATTGTACAAAAGATACAATATTATCAAACCAATCATTTCTTCTCGTTCCATTCCTTGTTATTTTCCTCTACAACAGGCTCTAATAAAAAAGGGTTTGATGAAGGATTTGCGATCGACCATAGTATGCATTGTCGTAAAAACACTACACTATACACGCTAGATCCCCCGTCTGTGGCTTTGTTACCGTCGGAAGCAAGCCCACCATCATCAGAGCACGTTCGAATAAGTGTCGTACATCATCAGCCTCAACTTTCAAAATTCCCTGTCTTTCCGTCACTTGATTGCTGCCTGCCTGCAGTTGATTAGACCCGAAAACAACCCTACAAATCGTTCCAATGTCAACAAACCTGAACCCCATCTACATTTTGAGTCCTGTAAATTTTACTTCACCCATTGATGCAATTACTTATTTCAATCGAGGTATATATATGGCCAGCCTTTGGACATAAATACCATACCACAAATTGAAACAGTTCCAAACATGTTAGAGAGTAGTTAAATTAATTGAAATCAAATATTTAATAACAGTTTCTTAAAAAAGTATCTACTTTAAATGAACAAAAGGTGTTTACCAAACTAACCATGCAATAATAATACATGATTATATTAGATTGACTAGGGTATAGTATAATCAATAGACTCAGTCCAATGTAATGATATGTTTGGGTTATTAATATGCATTGTATTATATAAATATTGAACAAGTAAACAATATAATTTATAACATACTTATGGGCTTTCAATATTTTACATAAGTCATGATGGAATTACCTATTTTTATTGGGGTTACTTAACTATCCATGTAACCATATATCTAGGTAAATTTTTTATAAGTGATCATATTTTCGTCAATATATAAACTTGATGGTTTCCATTTTCATCTAAAGTTTTTCGATTTATTTATTGATTCTAATACTTTTTGATAAACTATAAAAAATTTTACCATCTGAAACAAAACAGTATAAAACAATAGATTCATATTTTAAATTGGAAACGCCATGTGAACCATTTGATTTGAGATCGAAGCAGTTGTAAACTTGTATAGAAACGATCTTCAATTCAGTCGATGATATCCAAGTTTTAATTTGATGAGGTCCGGGTCCGATATGGGTTGATCCTATACACACATTCAATACATACACATAAGGATGGTGGTGTTTTAAACATAATAAATAACCTGCAAGGCGGCTGTAATTAGAAATTCAATCAAAAAAACAAAAGTTATCATGTATATAAAATGAAAAATGACACCAAATAGCTCTGAACGTTGAATGTTGAAGGAACCGGGTAATAAAACCGGGTAAGTTATAAAATTGGGTTGCCACATCAGATAAAACCGGGTAGACACGTCATAAAAATTTGTCCACGTAGGCTTAAAAACCGGAATCAACCAGTTAAAAGGTAACCCAACTACCTAACTGGAACACTTTTGAAACTTTGACTACCAAATATGCACACAAAAAAGTTCACTACATAAATGTATACAAACTCAAAAGTTCAGAGCTATTTGATGTCATTTTTCGGTATAAAAAGCAACATAAGTAGTCTGACTGATTTGAAAACAAGAATTAAAATGATATAAAAGAGTCGAATGTAAAATCTTAACAAGTGATTCGGTGTGTTTAGTGGGGGGGTTTTGGCTTGGTGTGGGCCATTGGAAGGTTGTTTTTTCAAAGACGCAGTGTGGGTGTCGTTGTAGTCCACCATGCATCATCATCACCAATTCCCCACCACACTTGCTTTTGTCCCCTTCTCTCTTCCCTAATTACTAATTACTAATTACAATTTTCTTTTTCTTTCTTTTTTTTTAAATATATTTTGCAAAACAGACAAAAACACAATTATCTAATCTCCATCTTTCTAACTTTTTAATCACCTCTTTTAAAAATCTTTTTTAAATCTCTGTTTCAAAATTTATCATTCATTTCTAATAACCATGCTACTATCTTTATGGACGGACACATTGACCCGAACAAGAGTTCCTTGCATAAACTAGAAATCAACCAAAATCATGTTACCCTTATTTCTTTGAACAATTATCCCAAACTCTTTTCTTTAACACTATGTTTGGTACAAAGAATTAAGGATAGAAAAATGAAAATAAGAGGAATTCCTGAACAATTATCCCAAACTCTTTTCTTTAACACTATGTTTGGTACAAAGAATTAAGGATAGAAAAATGGAAATAAGAGGAATTCCCATGTGAATTCCTCTTATTTCCATTTTCCTATCCTTAATTCTTTGTACCAAACGGGAATTCCTCTTATTTTCATTTTCCTATCCTTAATTCTTTGTACCAAACGCACTCTAAAAGTATTCAAATACTATGTTTTGGTAATTGCATTTTAAAATGTTTAACGGCTTAAATAATTATCGTATTAGAGGAGTTTTTGAAAATTTAAGTGGAAACAGGATGAAAGAGTACCAAGAAAGTCGATTAAGGGAGAGTTTTTTAGAGGGTGTTTGGATTTACGTTTGAAAAAGTGCTGTAGCGTTTTGGAAACTAATAATCAGATAATTGCTGTAACAAAAAATGCTGCAGGAAATGTAGTGTTTGGTTTAGCTTCTGCTGTTTGATATCATAATTATCAAATAATCAGTTTTTAAAGTGTTTGGATTTGCGTTTTTACTTGTAAAATGACCAAATAATCACTTATTAAGCAAATAAGCTACAAATTTTAACTTATGAAAAAGGGTGGTAGGACAAACGCTAAACGCAAATAATCACTTATTAACATATGCAATCCAAACACTTAAAACCAATTATTTGCGTTATTGTAACGTAATAAGCTAATAATCAAGTTTATAACGCAAAACCAAACACCCTCTTAATAATTCGGTGGCATACTGGCATGCTATGGAAATATTAACGATATTAATAAATTTAAATACAATTAATTTCATCATTTTTTTGAAAGGAAATCTGATGCAACAAATAAAATTAAAATATGCAAATGATAATGCAATTTTACAAGCTCAACTCTAAATAAGTTTTGTAATGTTATATGTTTTAGAACTTAATATGCTTTACTTTTTGAATAAAAAGGGAAATCAAACACGTTTAAAATTTCCTTAAAGTGGATATCATATTTTAGTAATGTTGTTGTCGCAATCGTGTTTCTAAATTTTACTTTATAAATTTATTAAACTGTTACAAGAATAGCAATTTATTTACTGAACAGTGAACACTCCTTTTAATTATATTACTTTATATATAGTTTATGCATATATAGATGTTACTAAATATAGATTAATAAAGCAACCAGAAAACATGAATTAAATCTGAATTTCATTCATTTCCTGTCAACCAAATAAGCTACAGTATTTGGATTCAGACAGATTTCATTCAATCCTGAAATAAACGTTTTGCGAACCAAACGCCGTCTGATTGTGCTAAACATACCATACTATGTAAAAAAAGAAGGAACAAAATAGGTTGAAAGTCCCACAAAAAGTTTTTAAATGGTTGCATCCTTCTAAGTTACTTTGTTAAATGCATCTAAGGCTATGTTTGTGTACCTCTTAATGATTCCATTAAGAGGTCATTTTACCTTTGAATGACTTCTTAATGATTCCGTTAAAAAGTAAACAAACAACCCCTAAATCATCATTTTACTAGCATCTTTAAAATCTTGTCATCATGTTTGATACAAGTCATTAAGGGTGAGGACACAACCCATTAACTATTTATAAGACAAAATAAGTAACTGAAAATATGGATAGGCAAACACAATTCAACATGACCCATTACCCAGCCAGACCTCCTCTCGGATCCTGATAGAAGACAATAATAACAACCCATATGAGATCCGTCAACTTTTAGGGGGTGTTTGGTAGAGAGATTTGAGGGGAGAGAATTGTGATTTCTCTTGTTTGGAAGAAATACTCTCAATTTTTGGACGGAGAATTGAATTCTCTGAGAATTGTTTAAAGGCTAAATATGGAGAAATGCAATTCTCTCCATTTGGTAGAGAAATGGTGAGAATTGATGTTTTGTGTCTCTACTCCACCTGAGCTACCATTTCTCCTCTTTATTTATCTGTTGATACCAAACAAGATACACAGTGCAATTTTCCATCCAATTCCATTTCTCCCCCATTTCCATTTCCATTTCTCCTCATTTCTTTTCTCTGTACCAAACGCACCTTATGTTCTTTTTCTTTTTATAGAACCCCGAAAAAGCCTGTTTTGGAGGGAAGTAAATTAAGGGATAACACTTTTATCATCCACCTATCAACGGATGGATTCTCCTTTTGTTTAAACTAATGGCGTATAACTAGAAACATGGAAAGTCGATTTAGAAAAAGAAAATGCATTATCATGGAAAACCAGCAGGACAGGGATGTAATTTTGTACCATTTTCCTCCCAAGGGTCAAAGAATCTGAAATCAACCGTTGATAACTCAAAATTCCCACCTCCACTAACCAAAAACAAATAAACAAACTACCCACTAACAAAAAAGCAACACTAAAATAGTTTGATTTCACAACAGTAAGTCAAAAGAGGAAATCCCCTTGCTTGCTCTCACCAAATAAAGCCAAAACTAAAGGAATTCCAAAAACATTCTTTCTTGTCTATAATTATAATCACACAACCAATAAATAACTTCATTCTCATTAAAACCTGCTCCTCTTTTTTCCTTTCCCCTCCCTCAACTCATGGATGCTGCTCAATGGGCAAAGGTGAGCGAGTTTCATATGTTTTACCATCTATGATCATGCAATTTAACCTGTTCTTCCATCTATCTTTCGTATTGTATGGTTTCGTTAAGTTATGAGGGGTAATATAAAGTATATTTATGTTGGTTCTTGTTCTGGTCCCTTTTTTCTTTCTTTTTCAAACTTCTAAAAGGGGCTAGCGATCAATCAGACGAAAGCGGAAAGCATACCACTTTCTTTTTGTACTTTTTTGAGATCCTCCGTGAAAGAAAGTCATCAGTTGTTTCTTGTTGTGATTTGTGTCGTGTGTTCTCTTTTGTATCTTACAATGTTTAACGTAGATAGTTCTGAGATAGCTCTTATGTGTTTTCTTTTCAGGATGTTGGAAATAATGGAAGATATAATAATAATAATAATAACAATCAAGTGCAAGAGAGGAAGATAAAGCCACAACACGAACAGGCTCTAAACTGTCCGAGATGCAATTCAACCAACACCAAGTTCTGTTACTACAACAATTACAGCTTAACTCAACCAAGATACTTCTGCAAAGCTTGTAAGAGGTACTGGACTAAAGGTGGGTCACTCAGAAGCGTTCCGGTTGGTGGCGGCTCAAGGAAGAACAAGAGATCCATGTCGTCTGCCTCATCTATATCTATGCCAAGACCAATTGATCTCTCACACTTTTCTTCACAAAATTTCAACACCCATGAAGGCCATGATCTTAACTTAGGTTCTAAAGCTACACAACAAGAGTATCATCATGGTTTTGCTCAGTTCCTAAAGCTACCTAAAATTGAAAATAGCAATGGAAACTTGTTATCTTCTTCTTCTTTGGCTTCTAGTACTTTGGCTTTGGCTTCTGCTTCAGCTCAAGATTTGCTAAGGACTAGAACTACTTCTGATGGGTTAAGTCCTTATAGCACAACAGATACCACACACTCGTCGGATTCAATGTTTAGCGGAACAAGATTCAATCTCCAAGATTTCAAGCCAACAATGGGTTTTCCTTTTCATGGGAATGAAATCAAGTACGGGAACTTTCAAGGAAATCAAGAGGATGGTGAAAGAATCTTGTTCCCCTTTGGAGACTTGAACCAACACCATTCATCAAGGGAAAGTGGCCAAAATATGGGACAGGGGAATCCAACTGGATACTGGAATGAAAATTTGGGTGGGGGTTCGTCAACATTGTATAATTGAGGCTTCAGTCATAGTAGATTCAAGTAATCAAGTCGCGTTTCAAAGTTATATTGCGATAAAATTCACAACATTACTCATGATGGATTCTCGCAAATCTTCACATGGAAGCCAGCATCCATTAGATCTGTAGATTGTACTTACAGTTAGACGATGATTACACAACTGGGATTTGTGGCATCTTTGGAGTCCAAGGCTGAGTTTCAGGATCTAAGCAATCTTTTTCAAACAATGAGTGTTTTGTTTTACATTATTTTTTAGGTGTAGCGTTGTTTTCACTTTATGCTTTTTTTCTCATTTTGGCAGGTTTTCTGAGTAACATATTAGATGTTCACTCTTGATTGTGCTATGAGTATCTTAACTCTTGCCTATGTAGTTCTAATTAGCATGTACAATCAGGATAAGTAACTAGTGTGAGCATGTGATAATGACACCGATGTCCGGTCTTCTTTGTATTATTGCACATTAAATTGTCATTCAAGTCTTTTCTTTGCTTTAGGTACATATGAACTCAAAAGACATCTAAGGTAAAATCTGAAGGTATATGACTTGTGCCGATGATGAAACTAGGTTACACATATATTCAAAATTAGAGTCGTGTGGAAACCCTTTTGAGTCACTGGGCTTAAAAACTAAGCACAATTGATCCATAATTAATGATCTAATGTTACTGGTGTGTCGGTATCAAGGCTGAAGATGTTTGTAAGCATGAATGAGGAAGATACGCTAATAGAAGAACGTTTTGGCATTAGGATAAAAATTACAAAATGGAGAGATTAGTAAATAATAATGATTTTAGTCATAGGATATGAGCAAGATGGAGAAAGTGGAGACAAAAAGCAGGAGTTTGTAAACCTACTAAAGTTTAGAAGGGTAGTAATAAAGGAAGGCCACCAGAGACAACATGTGCACAAGATGAATATAGCACAAAAGTGAGTGTGAACTGTGGAGGAGGTGTGCATAGACACAATGATGGGTGCTAGAGAATTACGATTGAGATTGGTTTGGTAATCCCACACTGTAGATCTTTGGATTTACAGTAAGGTCCCTTTTGTTTGGATAAAAGATTGTAATTCTGCTTATGAGTGAACATAAAATCGAAGATTAGTTTGGATAAAAGATTGTAATTCTGCTTATGAGTGATTATAAAATCGAGATGGTTGAAAGCTACCTCAAATTCAACCCTTGTTCCTTTTTTTCCTGAAAAAGAAGATGCTTTTCTTTTCGTAATTGAAATCAAAACCAGTAGAATAATTTTGTGGCAGAGTCCTAAAAGTCTACAGGATATATTCATCATTGGTCACACCACCCTCCTATAGATTAGAATAAGTTAGGGGTAAGAAAATGAAACAGCTCATGAAGATTAAGTTTGACAAATGTGTGGGTTGTACTGTACCAAAAAGAAGTTGTGATCATGTCATTGTACTTAAACACTCTGTATTTCTTATTCTTCCTTCATATGGAACAAGATTTGCAACTACCCACTTTATATTACATGTGCCTTTGCCTCAAACGTGTAGCTACAATCATCAGCATCTGATTGAGTTTTAAATGTCAAAGACCAAACCCTAAACTTACTTCCACATATCATGTCAACCCTAAAAGATGCAAATAACAGAAAACCTATACTTAATTGAACACCGAATTGGACAACAATAACAACTTCCATTCCCGTTACACAAATTGATAACCACAGAACCCTAAAATATGCAAATAACACAAAAACCGAAATATAACCGTGAGCACATCGCAGATTATAAATGACACAAATTTAGTTGAGAAAACGAGTAAATGCAGAGAGAGGGAGGAGCACAATTACGAGGCAAAGCAGAGATGAAGGATGATGTAGGTGATGGATACTCCTCGGTGGCCGGCGGGTGGACTGCTTCCAGATGTTTGATAATTTCCAAATTAGGAGGAAATCACGATTATACATTTTAGATGATTATAACCATTAATCCAGACGTATATTATAACCAATTCCACCAGCTTTAAGTTTTAACCATGGCGATCATTCTTCCGTTTCAAAGACAAGGAGTGGATTATTTGGGCTTAGGCCCAAGTATGATCAAAGACCCATAGCCCATTGGGATCTTTAATAATAATAAGAGTAAATGACAAATTTCGTCCACGTGGTTTGATATAAGTTACGAATGTTGTCCCTTAACTTAATTTACTACACCGGATGTTCTTTTCCGAACTTTTGTTTTATTGTTAGTCCTTTGATTAGTTAACTATTTCTTTGGAAAATTATCAAAAAATGTAATACAAAATTTGACAATAAAGATATTGTAAAAAATTTTACGCCTAGAAAGATAACGTAAAATTATATATATATATTGCCGACGGAGCAGTGAGAAAAAAGCTGACGTGGCGTTTCATTATTGGTAGATATTCCTACAATTAATGCTGATTTGACAACATCTCATTGGTTATAATTCAGAATTTAAAGGCTACATCAATGCTATTTATCTGGAATTATTTAAACCAGAATTATATTATTTAAACCGTAAAAAAGGTAGCATTATTTAAACCAGGATTGGATATAATTCAGATTTTTAAGGCTACATCACTGCTATTTATCTGGAATTATTTAAACCAATTATACGGCTGATTTTTTAACCAATTATATGTACGTGTACCATCTCCATAATTCCAGAATTGATTCATCGTGTATGTGGAAGTGGAGAAACAACGGTGGTGGAAGTGGAGAAACAACGGTGGTGAACTTTATATACGTGGTATTCAGCTGTATAAATAAGCCTGTATACCATCTACATATTAAACTTTAAATATACGTGGTGTTTGGTCCATACATGTGAAAGTGGAGAAATAGCAAAACAGCATCATTGTGACTCTTGTCAACTCGGTAAAAATCTGCACATATATACAAGAAACAAAAAATGAGGAACAAGCAAAATAATGTTTCCTCTTTCACTGGGACCAAACAAAATAAATTGTTACATCCATTTGAAGTCCAAAATTAATTATTATAACTGGTATTAAAATAACAATAAATCGATCATCACCGTATACTAATTGAAGTTACGAAAAACACAGGGATAGAATCCCAACAGCTGGAAAAAAATCAACTGGAAAAATTAGAAAAAAAAATCCATACAATGCAAAATTAGTGGGATACCATCCTTGATTTCAGCAAGATTTTAGAATTGGTAGTCAACGAAAATTCTGCAAAACAAACATTGCAGAATTAATGGGGACAATATTTGAGAATTTCAACACTGTTTTTTCCAGTGATATATTACACAAAAACTAATTTTGAGATGAATAGGTAGAAAAAAATTAATATCTAACATCATAAAACAAACTGTCGGTTTTATCCAGTAATACATTATACGTGCAACTACTTTTATTGAGTTTATTAGCATTAAAAAATAAATAAAAGATAATCTCAACATTTGAAAACTGATCACATAAAACAAACTCCAGGTTTTATCTCTCAATTTTCCATTATATATTCATTCGATTGCTTCCATATACAACATTTTCATCAAAAGATTGAAAAGAAAGTATACCGGGAAAATCAATATGAGCTTGATGTCTAATACAATCCCATCTGGAAAATAAACGAGCTGAAGAATCGAATATGTTTTCAACTCCTGTTTCAACTGTGTCTACAGAAAGAATAAATGTTAGTATCTTCTATACATTATGAATAAATGCTTTCGACTCGTATTGTCTTCTTCGTTTATCCTAAATCATTGACCATTTAAACTTCTCTATAACTCACTGTTATATTATTTTCTTCTAAACCTCAGTTCATTAAGCACTAGAATAACTAACCTAGAATTATCACAGACAGGTACAAGACATGTTAAATCATAACTGATAGTATTGCCTAATTGATAAATCGTAACGTCATCTTATTTACAGTTAAATTATCATCGCATTATTTACGTTCAATATTATATACTTATTCAGTTAGTTGCATTTAGATTTTACTAGAATACTTATTCATTGCACTTAACAGAAAACAAAAGCGTTATGTCATGCAATAGTAATGTATATATTCATTTTCCAGCCCTAAACACAAGTGCATGTATCCAAAATGTTTGTATATATTTAAGTATGATCACAATTACTATCACTGATGAACATAAAGTTTTAATTTCAATATTCCTTATTTAATCTCTATTTTTTATAATTGTCAATATTTAAGTTCAATCTGAATCAAAAAAGGAATCAAGAAACACATAACCACTTCAAAACTAGATTAGAATAAATAACTTATAACTATCATAGATAGGTAGAAGACATATTAATCATAACTGTTAGTAGTGCATACATTGACAAATCATAACTTTAACTTCAAGATATGATCAATTTGTTTGAACGATTATTGATTTAATGAAAATGCACAAACCTGTTAAACAACTCACTGTTGTTATATTATTTTCTTCTAAACCTCATTTCATTCAAAACTAGAATAACTAACCTAGAATTATCACAGACATGTACAAGACACGTTAAATCATAACTAATAGTACTGCCTAATTGATAAATCGTAACTTCATCTTATTTACAGTAATAATCATCGCATTATTTACGTTCAGTATTATATACTCTTATTCAGTTATTTGCATTACATAATGTTGTGGATTTGGAAGAAAACTTGAACATAATAACAATTTCCAGGTAAAAAAAATTTCTTCAAAGATCACATTTCCTTACTGATATTTCAGTTTTTGCATTTCTACTTTATGCGTCTCTCTACATTGCTGATTTATGTTTTACAATATTTTGCTTGGACGTCTATAATTTTTAATTAAGTCAAATTTTCATAAGCAAATTTCTGAAACCAAGCCAAGAAACCTGAAGAACCTTAAGAGATAGAAGAGACGGCAAGTAACTTCATATATAACTTTAAAAGACACGTACAAAACATTTTAAATTATAACTGTTAGTATTGCCTAATTGATAAATCGTAACTTCATCTTATTTACAGTTAAATTATCATCACGTTATTTACATTCAATATTATATAATTATTCAGTTATTTTCATTCAGATATTACTAGAATAAATAAAGTTGTGGACTTGGAAGAAAATTCGGTTAGTGATGAACTCTGTCTAAAGGTAGAAACTGCTGTAACTTATATTATTGAACTTATACAGCTACGAAAATTTTACATCTTATAAGTATTAAAGATTATTAATCTTACCTATTTTACGGCCTTTATTAATTAAAGAATGTAATAGAAGTGATTGGCTAGGAAACGGATTCCATAGCAAGATATGTATGGGTTGCAGATGACTCGTGGATAACAGAAAAATTTAAGGTGAATTACACTTTTTCCCTTATTATAACTGTTATTATAAATTATGGTTCATCATGTAATAATTTGTAAACGTACCCCACATTAAATGAAACGATAAATAATTATATGATCATGAAAGAGTTTTAGATTATTTTAACATTTCGTTTATACTCAATGTTGTTAATTGGATAATGCCTTAACAAAATAAAAAAAAGTAACTTTTATCAAATTATCAAACACAATGAGAATGAAAATTGAGCTTAATATTATACTGAGGTGGCAAGTGAGAATTCGATTGAAAGGTGAAACCCGTTCTTTTCTAACAGGTTAATATATGGCGTGGAACAAATGAGTTTGGTGTTTGTTGGATGCACACACCTCATTTCTCTCACTTTTGCAAAAATGGTAAAAGAATTCATATGTCATGGATTACAAAGACAAAAATATCCTATTAAAATTATGAAAACTTAAAAAGAAAACAAACAATTTAAATTAAAGTAGGGTGTATTTTTCATCCACAACTGAAATTTAATGGCATCCTCAAGACGTTAGAAATTTTAAATAATTTGATTTACTCTTTTTCAAAGTGGAATTACCAGTTTCTTAGAATAAAATTTTTAAGGAAAAGCTAAACATTTATTTAAACGTTTAAAGTGAACAATAACACATATACTCCTATTATATCCAAGATATATAACAATTACGTAGAAAATCTTAGTCCAAAATAATGAGGAATTTAACCAAGTAAACAACCTTTTAAAATTGAGAAAAGTAACATATCACAATATATCAAATATGAATTTTTTAGAAAAAAAAGGAAAAAGAACAGTCAAATGTTCCAAGATAGTGCATGAGAATTAATATTGTAATAGATTATACTTTGTCAGACAAAATCCAATTGATTTATTTTATTTTGTAACGGGAGAATGACAATTAATGGAATATAGATACAATACGAGGAAACCAGTGATGGAATTTGATAATTTAGGACAAGTGACTTCTGAAAATTAAAACATACCGTTGGATCCATGTCTTTAGCATCTCAACAGACGGTTTCTGGGTCGCTAACTTTGTCAAAACATAAAAACAGCCTGCAAAAACAAACGAAATGGCATGCCCATGAAATTAATATTTACATTCGAGTGACAAACATTTCACACCATAAAACTAATGTAGAACGAACCAAAGTAATCACATAGTGACATGTTCTTTAGAGAAACACGTTAGACTATATAGTCGATCACTATCTCATGACAATTATTGGGCTACTTTCTTCATACATGACTGTAACATAAAGAAACTCGACCTTTGTAATGTTAATCTAGATGAAAACGAGCAGTGGTTTTAAAGAAACCAAGACAGACCATGATATTTCCGGTATTTATACTAGCGACCGCTTACCCCATAACATATGTTACTATCTATTGTAAAACCTTAAGAATAAAATATTCACACAAATAACAATGTTTTTGACAAGCGACATCAACAAAAAAACAAATAATACACCAATATTCATCAAGCAAAACGACTCAATTCCTTCCCATCTCAACGCTTACAATAATTTCGAAGTTCAATCCTTATCAAACAAACAAATATTTCCTAGAATTTAAAGGTCAAACTCCATATTTGAAAGAATCAAGCTTCATACTTTGCAGCAAGTCAACAACCCAATACCAAAGCATTTGAATGTGAAAGGAAAAAACTCTTGTATACAAAGGGATGACAACATAAAAACCATGCACCAAATATTATTTCTCAAAATTTTTGTATGAAACTAACAAATATCTATACAATTAATCAATAGTGGGACACAAAAATGAACAAATTGTTGAGATTATAGACATTGGTGTGTATATACATGGTCTTTCTATAATACCCACCAAAAGATCTCAAATGACTAGGGGTGTTGATCGGTTCGGTTTATGGGTTATTCGGTTTCCTCGGTTTGAAAACTTTTGAAGACTAAACTGAAAACCGAACCAAACATATTTCAGAATGGACAACACCAAACCGAAAACCAAATTCAAAATCGGTTTGGTTCGGTTTGGAAACCAAGGAAACCGAATTTCTATGTCAATTCAGTTTCAACTTTTTTTTCCCTAAATCTGAAACAAATATTGCTTTAATCAAAGTTCAAATGTCAAATCTGAAACAAATATTGCAAAGAAGTCCATTACCAAATCTGAAACAAATATATGCATATACCAAATCTGAATCAAAAACTAAAACCTAAAACAAAAACTGTAAAATACTCAAAATCTGAAACAAAAAGTAAAAAATAACAAACATTTATCAATCTGAGACAAAAACTAAAAAAAAACATTTAGTTAAATACTTAAATCTGAAACAAACCCTTGTCGTCGGAGAAGAAGATGATGTTAGGAGCGGCGAAGGAGAGAGGAGACTAGCGGCGGCGACGACGAGAGGAGATGGAGGGTTCTAAACACATTTGTGATTACACAATCATCGGTGAAGGAGAGAGGAGACTAGCGGCGAAGGAGAGAGGAACGGAGAAGATGATGTTAGGAGCGTCGAAGTAGAGAGGAGACTAGCGGCGGCGCCGGCGACGCTAGGGTTTTGAGATGGAGGGTTCGAGAGTTGAGTTGGAGGCGGACACACACAGTCACATACTTGAAAATGAAAACTTGATACTGGACATTGGGGCCTTGGGGGACGTAATTTGGTAGTTGAAATGCATTTAATTAATTATTTATTTTATTTACTTATATTATATATTTGTATAATGCTTATTATTAATTTTTATTTTTTTTAATTAAAACCAAATTCGGTTTTCGGTTTGGTCTGGTCTGGTCTAAAAAAAGGAAAACCGATCATCAAACTGAAAACCATATTGTGAAATTCGGTTTAGAACCAAACCAAACCGAAAACCGCTTTATAAATTCGGTTTGGTTTTATTTAAATTCGGTGCGGTTTGGTTTTTGGTTTCTTCGAGTCCAAACCAAATATTGCACACCCCTACAAATGACAAGTGTATTTAGAGGGTGTTTGGATTTGCGTTTGAAAAAGTGCTCTAGCGTTTTGGAAACTAATAATCAGATAATAGCTGTAACAAAAGGTGCTGTAGGAAATGTAGTGTTTGGTTTAGCTTCTGCTGTTTGCTATCATAATCATCTAATAATCAGTTTTTAAAGTGTTTGGATTTGAGTTTTTACTTGTAAAATGACCAAATAATCACTTATTAAGCAAAGAAGCTACATTTTTTAACTTATGAAAAAGTGTGGTAAGATAAACGCTAAACGCAAATAATCACTTATTAACGTATGCAATCCAAACACTTTAAACTAATTATTTGCGTTATTGTAACGTAATAAGCTAATAATCTGGTTTATAACGCAAAACCAAACACCCTCTTATAAAACTCAACTCATTGTTGACAAATAGTCAAGGATGCACGCATTCCATGCATGAATAAAAGGGAATAGAAATCTCCCAAAAAAGTTTAAAACCCTAATCTGCCTTCAGTATTACGAGACTTTTACTACACCACTGTGGAAAATTTAACCCATGTCCATTTCTTTTTTCAGTCAATATTTTTTAAAATTTTCATAAAAATTATCATCTATTAAATATACTATATAATATGTTTATTTTTTCACAAATCACATATCATTTGTTTTTTTTTTTTTCATATGTTTTTTTTTTCACAAATATAAATCATATGTTTTTTTCACAAATATCTTGTGAACTCATTTAGCTAAAAACTCAAGATTTTACTGCATTGAATCGGTTTATAAAAAAGGATAAACATTACAAACACATGTGGATTTTTTTTAAAAACCAAACAGCTTTCTTCGTTAGATTGTCAAAAAGGTGATTTATATTAAATGATTGGGTGTAAATAATATTACTTTTAGGCATTATTTTTTTCATAAATTACGATTAGACGTTAATATATTTACTTAATTTATTAAAAATAATCTAGAGGAAAAAAAGAATTTGTAAATTTATATAAATCTATAGACAAAGAGATGTGTTAATTCCGTTTTAAGTTGTTCAATTTCGTTATTAAGATTTGTTAATTTTTTTTACGATAGCTGCTTTTGTTTGTTAATATTTTTATTAGTCTGAATAAATTTTTATTATAAAATTATGTTAGACTATATTCGTAGTTATACTTTGAAAATACATGTTTGTGTATTATTTTATAAGAAAATGATGGGTTTTCATTTTATCATAAATTATTATTATTTTTTTCCCTGTATACTTAATTCTAACAGAAAAATCTTTTAACGCATAATTAGTCTTTCGATCAACTCACATGTATTAAACTAGATATATGTATCGACCTCATAATTATGTGTAATAATTAATATTCATGACTAAAATATAAGTGAATTTTATTCCGTAAATAATGTATAGTTTTCTTAAATAAAATACATTTTTATCATGTTACATTCATGATGTAAATAAATATTGTTTTTGTTTATAAAAAATATATAGTTTTTATAAATAAAATATAATTTTATCATGTGACATTTTAATTAAAAAAATTTAATTTTGAAAGACGTCACCCGAGCAACGCACGGGTATTCAACTAGTTTTATTTTGGTCGAGAAATGACATGGTATTCAAATTTTAGGCCAAGAAAATCAAATACTTTTTTTTCAAAAAAAATAATCATAAAATTAAAAATTTACCTTCTTAATTGGTCATCTATATCTTTTTTGTCAAAATTGAATCTTATGTAAACAATCTTTGACCTAAAAGATTTCACATTACATTTATTGTCAATTTTTGTATTTATGTTAGCCTTCTTGGTAATTTTTCCTTTAAAAAATGACTACTTTGCCTTTTATAAATTTTAACATAGTTAACAAACTTTTTTTTTCCTTATAGAATAATTAAAAACAAAATTGCTCAATTATTTTTTGTTTTCCTTACATAGCAAGAAAGAGAAATCTCTCTCTCTCTCTCTCTCTCTCTCTCTCTCTCTCTCTCTCTCTCTCTCTCTCTCTCTCTCTCTCAATGAGTACCAAAGCCATCACTAGACCCACCATCACCACTATCTACCTTTCTATCTTCTGGCAACGGGACGGTTACGGGGCGGGGATTGGTCCCCTCGTCCCCGTCCCAGATTAAGTTTGTGAATACCAAAACCGATTAAAAACCGCGAGTATTTAAACGGGAAATCCCCATCGGGGAATCGGGAAAATCCGCGGGTATTCGGGGAAATCCGTTTGTCATAAACGGTTTTTTAAACGGGTATAATTCGCCGCGGTTTTCCCCGTTTAACCTTAAATGTGTAAAATTCACTGTCGGGTTGATCATTTAACAAATTAAAATACAATAATAAAGACATCAAAAGTTCATACATATCCGAAATAAAACATAGCAATTCAAAGTTTCAAAACAAATTACAACATTCGATGTTACAAAACTAAATGAAAAGTACATATCTTCGTCATCACTTAGAAATTTAACTTCTTTATGGTCATCATTCTTTCATTCCCTACCGAATACAAATACAATTGTACAAAGCACATTAAACATTAACTTGTTTTTTTACTTTCATATTCAATTTGATACTAGAATACTTGTTCAAAATTCAAAAATGGTAGACCATTAATGCATAATATTGGCTACTGGAATTGGACCTTTTTCCATTATTGACTAAAACATACATATTATACTGGATTTGAAGGTTACTGTATCAGATCTAAATTAAAAATGGTAGACCACTAATGCATCTGCAGATCTGCTTTCTTTTAGGGTCAAAATATGCAGTTTTTTTTATATAATATGATTACAACATAGATATTAGATGAGACTTGAAAGCCTTCGATTACAACAAAAAATCAACTCCTAAAACTCCAAAAACTTACAGTCTGATTACAGCAGCAGAGTCGAGCAACAGATTGTCGACCTTGGAGGCTTCTGGCAGAGATGAGCTTCGACCTTGGAGGCTTCAAGCTTCGACCCCGTCTAAATTAAACGGTTTTCCCCGTATCCGTCCCCGTCCCCGATTAGCCCTCCCCGAACCCGTCCCGTTTATGTCGGGTTTCGGTTTTCCCCGTCGGTTTCGGATTTTTTTACCATCCCAGCTACTTTACCTTTTATAAATTTTAACATAGTTAACAAACTTTTTTTTTTCCTTATAGAATAATTAAAAACAAAATTGCTCAATTATTTTTTTTTCCTTACCTAGCAAGAAAGAGAAATCTCTCTCTCTCTCTCTCTCTCTCTCTCTCTCTCTCTCTCTCTCTCTCTCTCTCTCTCATCACTAGACCATCACCACTATCTACCTATCTATCTTCTTCACTCTTTGGGTGTGTTTGGTTTGAAGGATTCGAAGTTTCGAACATTTCATTTAGGATTTGGATTTCAAAATCTTACATATTATGTTTGGTTGAAAAGAGAGGGAGGAATTTAATTTCATTTAGAATTTGGTATTTTCCCAACATCCTCTTTTCATCATCCTCCCTTTACCCAACTTATCATATAATCCATTAAACAAAGCTTTCTGTAATTCTTTCATTTTTTTAGTTCTATCATTCAAAATCTTATCATATCAAAATTGTAAAACATTTTTAAATCTTGTCATATCAAATTCCAACGATCCAAACAACACCTTTCTCTAAGCTCAAGTGAGCTCCATGACTCCCTCATTCACACCACCACCATCTCTCTCTCTCTCTCTCTCTCTCTCTCTCTCTCTCTCTCTCTCTCTCTCTCTCTCTCTCTCTCTCTCCCCCTCCCTCCACGTGTACACCCCTTTCTTTCTCTCCTTTCCAACCTCGAGTCTCTCCTTTCTTCCACCGAGAACCACCACCCACCAATGAACAACCACCATCGCTGAGAAGAGAGCCATCAAATTCATTACTCGCCACCTTCATTTAAGATCTTGTCGAAGAATTTTACAAGGTTTTCAAATAGAATTTTGATTTCTCAGAATGAGAAACACCATCATCTTCAGATCTAGTTGAAGGCTTTTCAGTTCCATTCGAAGGATTTTAGATGAAGTTTCAATTTTTCAGATTTGGTGTGGGCAATTTTAGGTCCAATACCGAAGAAACTAAAAACCAAATCAAACCGGATCTATTAAAACCAAACCAAATTTAAAGTTCGGTTTTTGGTTTGGTTTTAGACCAAACCAATTATTAAACTTGAATTTGGATTGATTTCTGGTCTAGCTGATAACAGACCAAACTAAACCAAATTACTGAATGCATTCACAAACACACACACACACACACACACACACACACACACACACACACACACACATATATATATATATATATATATATATATATATATATATATATAAAATAGGGTACCAAAAGTATCAAGTTTGACCATTAGATAAATAAAGCTAGTGGTTTAAAATTCATTGATTTAGAAAACTAATTATAAAAATATCATCTTCAATTTAAACCATTACTTTTATTGATCTTATGGTCAAGATTGATATTTCTGGTACTCTGGATATTTGTGGTATTCATTTAGGATTAATTTATTTGACAGAAAATATTTTGTGTGTTTAACTTGATATTTGGGGATCGCATAGGTAATATTTGACTATTTTGAAATGCTTGAAAGTTTTACGTATGTTGTTTGATATTTGGTTATTTGTAATTTGTTTTGCATATTGAATATTTGGTTTCTTGGATTTATAAACTAAACCAAACCGAATTCAAATTCCGTTTATGGTTTGATTAATGTAGCTTTGAATTTGGTTTGGAATAAAAAATTTTCAAATCGAGAAATTAAACCGAAAAAACCAAACCATTGATCACCCCTAGGTGAATGGGTTACATTCAAAGGTGTATTCAAAATGGTAAACATGTATAATGTCAAAATAAAAAATTCTCTGCTTTCCATCTAAAATATTACTTTTGTTTAATTGATAAATCCCATCAAAATCGGCAAGTAGAATAATTATAGGACTTTCTAGTATTAAATCTAATTTTTATAATTTACTAAATTAATGTAAAAGGAATATACATATACGTCCTTTAATAATCTTTTTGATGCATTATGCATCATGTTGGTTTCCTATGGTTTCCTGATGCATATTGGTTTTTCATTGAACTCACGCCTATTTTATATATATATATATATATATATGTGTGTGTGTGTGTGTGTGTGTGTGTGTGTATAACTTCTGTTGAGACCATAGTTTCCTTGCTTTAAGGATACCTAAGTGTAGCACAAGTTTTAAATAATAATAATGGATAATGCAGTTGTGGAGAATGCTTTTTATATATAGGTGACCTAACTTATTAGGAAGGCCGCCTCCGAATAATACAAACAAAAAAAAAGGATTTTTTTTTTCCCCTTAATGTTTTGAATGACACGTGTAATGAAAATAATATCCCACAAGTTAAAATAAATATATAGAAATTGGATTGGGTTCACATGAGAACCCCTCATTACCGTGAGAACCACTTTAAAATTTGTGCATCCAGTGTATAAAATTGTGCATTTGATACTAAAATTAAATGTTTTCGATATATTTATGCATTTCATGTAAAAATTTACACATCTCATGCTATAATTTATCCATTTTATGTACGAATTGTGCATTTAAGAAAATTTGTGCATTTGATGTTCAAATTTGTGCATTTAGTTTTTAATTTAATGAATATAATTTTTTAATGTAATTTTAGTGTTAAATTATGATATTTATTAATATTTAAGACTAATAATGTTTTTAAATAAAACTTTTAATTTTTAAATTTGTGCATTTGATGTATAAATTTGTGCATTTTGGAGTGGTTCTCACGTTCTCACGGTAACGAGGGTTCTTACCGGAACCCAACCCTATAGAAAGTTATATATCTGTTAAGTTATATATTATGCATTCATTCATAAATTCATATGAAGGAAGATGATGGACATGGGATTAGTTCATATAATAATCGACATTGCTATATGTACACCATCTTTCCTTAATTTTTATTAATCACACACCCTCTTACTCATATGATATGACGTGATACTCAATGATTAAAAATTATTCTTCCCTCATATGAAAAATGAGGTGTGATTAGCAACTGAGGGGTGTGCGTATAAAATTGCCGAATAATATTTTATAAAAAGAAGAAAGAAAAACCAGAAATTAATTAATATGTAAATTAGTGGGGCCATAATCATATTCTATTTCTGTCTAATAAATACTAAAGATGGCAATGTTATTGTTGGCACCTATTCGACTTCCAACTTAAATAATACTCTCACCATTTGACCTAATTAACCATAACCTAAACCTACTAATTACATAAATAAACAAACAAACCCACCAACACTCACACTCCTTTTATTTATATTTATATATAAATGTCATTCCCAGTTTCCCCACCCACAATACCAACATACATTTTTACTTTTTAATTATATTATTATTACCTAAAAGTAAACATATATAATTGCTTTTAAAATTAATTAGTGATTATCTAAATGCAAACCACATCTTACACACACACATTCTAAATTTGAAATTTATTCACTGGAGTAGTGAAGTGAAATTACTACTTTCATCTCATAAAAGTATGATGCTTGTTTTAACATGTAATTTTCATAATAGTGTTTAGATGTTCATAGAATATTGATAAACAACTATTGTTGGAAATCGGAAGGTTTCAAATACTTGGAATTCCAAGAGTCGTATTGATCACTTTCAGATTGAAGCATTTCGATGGAACTATCGAAATCTCAATCGGATAAAACTCAGAACATTTGAACAGAGAATATGTGTATTCTTATGGTTTCTGTATCGCGTCTCCATGACAAAAAGACCGCGAATTATATCCGATTGCAACTGCCAAAAGTAAACGTTGCAACCGGGTTACCGCTAAAACGGGTCAAAGCCGGGTCAGAAAAATCTGGGTCAACAATGGATTTTCAGAATTTCGTAGCATTTATTATAACCCAGCCAAGGACTCTTCCCCTTGGACCCCGCCACGAGGGGCTGCCGCCTTTGGAACGCCGCTACCGAGGGTGCTGCCTCCGGACCCCCTAAAATTAATCTTAAATAATCTCGAACAAATGTGCACTCCGCATCATTCTAACTTTTATTAAGATTATTTTTGTCAACAAGTTTATTTCATTACACTTAAATTATATTGGTGACAAGTCACCAACAACTATTACTTCACATATGTATATGCAAATTTTTTTTTCATTTTAGCTGATTAAAAATAAATTAAAACTCTCATATTCTACATGATAAATTATAAATCAACCAACCTACTATGCAAACAATTAAGTTTAAATGCTAACTTACCTTTCAGGGACCAACTGACAAATCACATAATCAACATTAAACTCACGAAAATAATAAATATAAATATACTTAGACTGTGTTTGGCAGAGAGAATCGACAGAAAGAAAATGAAGACAAATTATTAGTTAGGAAACTCGAATTAAGTATATTAATTCTTCATGAATTCTCGAGTTGTATCAATATATAATTTAAAATTCAATTCTCTCGTTTCTCAAGCAATAGTAGAGAATTAAGTAGAAGCTAAAATTAGGAAAAGAAAATTGCAATAATCGTGATATTATTGTATTTTCAAGTTTCATGATAAAAAACCAAAGATTTTATTCTTATTCTTTTATAGTTATTTTTCTATGTCAAACGATCCTCAAAGAGTAAAAGCTAAAGGAAATATACCACAAATTTGAGGTTATATCACTCATCCATCCACCCCATGATTGAGGAGGTCTGGTGGAATGCTTTTTTCACTTCTTGGAAAGTAGAATACAATTTTTTTTTTTATTAAGCACCACATTTCCAGAAGTTTTTAATTTACTTTATAATTTATTTACACCCTACACTTTCGCTACTTTTTTCTAATGATTTTTTATCAATTTCTTTATGGTTTTATTCCCTTCAATGTTTAGGGGTATTGGTTAAAACCGAAAAATGAAAATAATAAGGAATGATAGTGTATAGGTTAGTTACGAAAAAAAGCTAACCTATTGTTATATATTTTTTAATTTGGATAACATATTAAGATTTTTTTTTTCAATTAAAGGATTATACTAATAAGAACACATTAATCGAGGTAATCTGCTTGATGACCAAATAACTGATAATCTTTAAGCCCTACTTAACTGAAACATCAAAAAGTTTTACTAAACTGACGAAAATATTTTTATTTTTGCGTAATTTACATTCGATTCCGATAATATTACCTAGGTTGTTGTTTCTACATTAGTATGATCTCTTAATTACAAAAATTAATATGTTATCCAACATAGGAAAAATTTGACGAAAGTTATATCTTTTTCCGTGATTAACCCTAATGTATATTATCATTGTATTGACATTGGTTGAAACTAAGGAATTATCATCATTACTATAAATGCTTTTTGGTTATTGCACTGCCGCAACCACCATCATTATTCCCACCGCTCCTGTCGTCGCCGCCACCAACACCACTAACACCGACGTCATTGTCCCACTGTTGCTACTACCACCACTACCACCTCGGCCTGCTGCCACCACCAAGATAGAGTGGTGTAGGATAAGGTAATATCAATGTATATAAGTGGATAATTTAGGGGTGGGAATGTGAGATAGGCCGGAAGTATATTAATGAGGCGGGGTAGGGTTGGATAGAGTGGCTTAAGGTATTGGTAAGTTAAAATCAAATTAGGATAGGATGGATGGGTGAGTATAAAAGGAATGTGATGCGGATGGGGGGTTGGGGTAGACTCATGATGGTAGGGTAACGTACGATAACGATAAGGTAAAATAAAGATCAAATAATATGGGAAGAGAGTGTAAGATCAAATGGTTATGAATTTTATCATCTCAAATTTCTTAAGCATTATTATCAAATATAAAATAATGAATAATTACATTATATCTTCACTCGCACTTTTATTTTGAAAACAATTGTAAACTTGACATCAATAAAGCAAACTATATATAAAAAAACTAATTACTTTATACTATTAAAATATCAATTTATATACTTAATTATGAAAAAGAAACTTTTAATATTTTCTGGTTTAATAACTTAAATATTTGTAATGAATTTATATATGGGTTAACTCTATATATTTAAATATATTATCTCAATACGAAATAAAAGAAGTTTCAAAATTTGATAATCTACTACTATGACACTCGGTATATATACTGATATACATACACCAACCCAAACATGGCATGCACT
Organism: Centrapalus pauciflorus; assembly: GCA_020465985.1. Lineage (NCBI taxonomy): Eukaryota > Viridiplantae > Streptophyta > Magnoliopsida > Asterales > Asteraceae > Centrapalus > Centrapalus pauciflorus. The sequence continues at coordinate 1,275,394 of JAANYP010003023.1, forward strand.
TCCTATTCTTCCATTCTTCTTGTACATCTCTCATGTCAATTTCACCATTATTAGCAAATAAGTGAAACTTGAACCTACAATCTTACACGCTTATTCAAGGGTACGAAACACATTTGCCACCAAACTATCTATCGCTTTGGTTTCTCTCGTTGGATCATCAGGATGGCAAAGGGGTCGGAAATGGTGTCCGATGGGCTAGAATGGAAAGTAAACATGCCCAGAGGTTCGACGGAAACTTTGGTGGTTGAGCCTGGGTTAGCTAAAAGACTGTACAAACAACTTCAAGGGGAAGTTTTGAAATGTTTGATGAAGATTGGGAAGTTTTTTGAGAAGGCTAGAGATATAGCGGCAAGGGACCCAAAGAAAGCGATCCATGGTGTGAAAGTAGGCATGGCTCTTTCTCTAGTGTCGCTTTTCTATTACATGAAACCACTTTATGATGGTGTTGGTGGGAATGCGATGTGGGCGATCATGACTGTTGTTGTAGCTTTCGAATACTCTGTGGGTATGTATGTAAACAATCTATTTCATCAGATGGGAAGACTATTGTTTTTACGATATATAACATAAAAGACAATTAATTTGATGAATGCAGGTGCAACAATAGCTAAATCGTTTAACCGAGTAACTGCCACCTTTCTAGCGGGCTCTATGGGGTTTGGTGTGCACTGGATCGCAAACCAATGTGGAGAACTCGAACCCGTAATTCTTCAAGCTTCAGTATCCATCCTGGGTGAGTTCAATCTTAGTGGTTGTTTGTTTACTTCTTAACGGAATCATTAAGAGGCTCGTTCAAATGTTAAACCACCTCTTAATGATTCCATTCAGCACTAAACAAATAAGGCTTTAGTTTACACACGAATGACTAGCCTTTCAAACGATTATACTTCACATTTCATTTATATAAAATCTAACATGCTTTAAAAGAACACGGAGCGAAAAAAAAGAAAAAAAAAAGAAAAGAAGGCATTGCGACCATGCAAAATGCTAATCACCTTTAGAAAATTGAAATGTGCATGCATAAGATTTTGTTTTGTTTTTTTTAAGATGCAGAAAGTCAGAAACTAATGACTAAATCATATGGACAGCTGCAGCAGCTACTTTCTCAAGATTTATACCATCTGTAAAAGCTCGATTCGATTACGGAGCCATGATATTCATCCTCACCTTCAGCTTTGTGTCAGTTTCTGGTTATCGAGTCGAGAAAATATTAGAACTAACTAGAAACAGAGTGTCCACCATTGCCATTGGAACCTCTATTTGCATTTTCACAAGCATGCTTTTTTATCCTGTTTGGGCCGGCAAAGAGCTTCACAACCTCATTTATCATAACCTCGACAAACTTGCAGATTCCTTGGATGGTATGAACTCAAACTCGTATACAAAGTTCGTTGTACATTTGTGAAGATCATACTGCTCATAAATGCATCTTATAGTGTGTGAAAGAAGTGAGTTTTTTTTTTTTTTTTTTCGTATTTGCAGGGTGTGTAATAGAGTACTTCAAAGACAACAAGGAATGTTTAAGAAGAAAACAAGAGGGCTACAAATCTGTGCTTAATTCAAAGGCAACAGAAGAAGCTATGGTATCCTGCTATGTCATGATTTACATCTCGGATAACCTAATCTTTTTGTAGTCAGTTTCTTGTTTTAACTGCATGATCATTGTGGAATAATGATAATATGTTGGTTATGATAGTAATGATACCATTGTTAAGAAAACTAAATCACAGTGATTAAATCATTTAAATTTACACCATAGCTATCAAATTATTACATAAAAAATGTAAAGCAGCTATAATATGGATTTTGCTTATCATTACAGCTCTGAAGACAAATATAAACATAAATTTCATATATACGCTTCTGCAGGCCAATATGGCTAGATGGGAGCCTGCTCATGGACGTTTCAAGTTTCAACATCCATGGAAACAATACCTCAAAGTCGGCGCCTCAATGCGCAGTTGTGCTTACTGCATTGAAACTCTCAGTGGTTTCATCAATTCAGAGGTTCAGGTAACCACATAACCTAGTATTTACTTCTCCTATTCATTAATACAACGTTTGATCGCTTCTGATGTTGCAGGGAACATAATCTGATGCCCTAATACTAGGGTATAAATATTATTTAAAAAAGAAGAAGAAGAAGAATGAATAAAGGGTGCTTTTTATGTGTCTCAGAATATTATATATGTAAAATAAACGCATACATACATCTTTCCTGCATTTACTTTCACTTAGAGCATCCATATTGGTGCAACTACTGAAGAAAAGAATGCATAGCGTTAAATGCACAAGGATTGATTTTTCCTTAATTTTACCTAACAATTTTTTTTATTTATAAATTGTGTATTTTCATTTTCTTAATGATAAAAGACAAAAATTGCCACTCCAATTTCCCCTTGCATTCATGACAAAGAAATTGGGGGTAGAGTGAATGATCTCAATCGCAAAGTACCAGATATGGGGACTTCAAGGAGATAGGAGCAACCCCTGCTTACTATTGGATTATAAGTGCATAATTTTTACATTCAACAGGCACCAGATTTGCTAAAGAAGCGTCTGAAAGAGGTATGCATCACCCTGAGCTCATGCTCCTCAAAAGTCTTAAAAGAATTAGCTACTACAATGAAAACCATGACAAAGTCAACTAAAACAGAGTTTCTAGTACAAGAGATGAGCTTAGCAGTTCAAAATTTCCAGAACGCATTCAAAGATTTATCGAAGCAACTGGTCTTGCTGCCCGTACCAGACACAGGAGAAGCACATTCAAGAACGTGCAAAGCACAGAAACCTCATTTAATGCCGATAATGGAGATTTTTCCGCTAGCCACAATGGCATCATTGTTAATAGAGATTGCAGAGCGGGTAGAAGGCATTGTTGTTGAAGTAGATGAAATGGCAGCACAAGCAGAATTTGATGTGATCATTTACAAGAAAAGTGAAGGAAACAAACCTTCAAAATTTGATCAAGATCATATAAGCATGGAAACAAGCCATCAAAGGTTTGAGCCAGGAGTGGCCTTAGGACCAGGAAAGTGAACCATGAAGTACTGGCAAGACCTAGTTAGGCCAGCCACCCAAAGACGCAGCACTTACCAGGCTTGTTCTTGAACTGGTTGGACCACCTTTACAAACCTTTTATTCCTCAAAGTTTCTACTACGATGAAGTTTTATTTTTTAAAAGTTACAGGTTGTGACACTTACATCTCTAACCTGTAAATTCTAAAGTCTCAAATAAAACATGTCTATGTACTTCTTAATTGAATTTTGATATTGAAGTAAATCAATAAATATCAGAACAAGATTTGTGGCGGGCTAATCAGGAGCAGGGATGTGAACAGTATGAGATAGCTCATGAGTTGGTAAACCTACATGAGCTGAAACTATCCAAGCTAAGCTCGTGGGTTAGCTCGTCAAAATGATTATAGAGTCTGTACCAAACTGAGCCAGTTCGTATGACCATCCAGCCAAGCTCAAGCCCTAGCACAGCTCAGGCCCAGCAACTTGGTGAATCTACAGCTGAACCTAGTGACCATATATGAGTCAGAGCGTAGTTTATATTTTATTTCCCCCGCTAGCCTTAGCTATTTAGAGACTTTCGATCATAGTTATTGGGATAGTTTATTCATTTATTGTATTTGAAGGCTTACTTTAAATTTTTGATCTTGTATGGTTTATATAAACCAAACAAAGCCCCAAATTTGTAGTGTTATACAACCAAGCCTATAGATTCTGACCCAAGCCTCAAGCTTTATTAGAGCCTTTTCCACAAGCTGAGCGCCTGAGCCTTGATTCTTGAAGCAAGCAAGCTGAAGCTTGGCTCAGCTAAAGAACTTCCCTAGTTAGCAATCCCTATAAGCGTCACTCTTCATCAACTAGATCAATTACATCCAAAACTTATTTCTAGCAGAGTAGGTCACTCAGTACCATGTGGCTCTCTAGTGGCAAGCAATTAATAAACAAAAAGCTAAAACAATTACAGGGTGTGAGGTCACTCTTTCTGTTTTGCTGTTGAGGGTGAAACAGTTTTCAGTATGCACATATTTAGAAAGAAAACTTACACAGAGACTCTCTTTTCACCCCGAATGTCTAAAAATTCACATTTCAATAGAGATCATGGAAGTTCCCAGTATCAACAAACAAACAAACAGAAACAAATCAATACAAAGGAAATTCGTGGAGCGAATGTAGCAATTTTGATTGAACTCAATTTACCTGATTCTTGCTTGACTTGAAGCTTCATTTGCTTGAAATGCTTCATCCAGACCATCCATCCAGCCAAGGTTCACAGCTAAATCTTCCACAGCTACTTTGACTACATCAGTTCTGACTCCAATATCAGTAGCATATCTGCTCATGCAATACATACCAGCTGTCACCGTAGCAACACCCACTGGGCTTGGGATTAACAATTTTAGAGGAGATGATAGAAGGGCCGCCAACGGTGCACCAATGACAGAAGAAGCTTGTCCGCTTCTTCCTATTCCCAACTTGTCAACAGTCAGTATCCCAGTCTTGCAGTACAAAGCAAAGTCCTCACAGTTGTTAAGAAACACGTCATAGTTCCCAAAACCATTCTGAAGCAAATACATGGCTCGGTGGATGACAGTGTCAGGCCAATCTGATGTGGCTGTTGTGCAAGTGCCACCTCGTACTTTGGCAAGGAAGACAGTTGGGGTTACACCATATTCAAAGCGGTAGAGGGTCCCATTCCTTAAAAAACAATCTAAGCAGGAGAGGACAACTCCACTTTTTGGCTGTCTAAAACCACAGTCTGGATATGTCAGACAGGAGGAGGGTGTTTTAGACATTTCATCATCATAATTCGAAGAGGTGCCAATGCTCGAACCCGTCTCACGGTCAGGTGTAAATTGGGTAAAATGTACCACTTTGTTACCTCCAACAAAGATACCTGCATATAGGAATTTTCTTATTGTAAAATAGCATTTGATAGACATGCAAAAAAAGAGCACAAAGGAGCTACACAAAAATGTCTTCACATATGCTCTCTCCATTTTGAAACAAGAGGAACATTCTGACATTACAAGTCATATGACCCATTCACTAGTTTAACACCTTAGTATCTTTAAGAAAATTGCAGGTACCTTAAGCTTTGTAACAAATACTATAAATTGATGTAGACACTAGCGTGTAACAAAATCATTGAATTCTAAACATAAAATTTTGAACCACGTCTGTAAGGGTCAGAATTCATAATATATTTTAACCATCAGAACGGAAGTAGATATTGTATTATCGATTAGCAAAATGTCGATTTACTAAGGTAAACGGTTATGGTGTGTGTATAAATAGTATTAGAACCATGCTAAATCAATAAATGATAAAAGTTGTGTCCATAATTCTTCCATTGAAAATTAGAAACTCAGTTTGAGGCTTTCAAAATTTATGATTGGTGAATGTTTATTCTTTCATTTCTCTAAGAAGTTTGTTTCATACTCACTGGAAACTAATGAGACAAAATTTAATCTGTACTTCCATTCGAAGGAATGGAAAAGCATCTAAAAATGCCTCTTTTGCTCTTATTATACATTTATACTCCCTTCATACCTAAATATTGACTCCTGTAACTTGATCACTTCTACCAATTACAGGGTAAAAGCCCATCACAGCGCTTAGTATGATCATTAAAGCTCAAACAGTCAAACTGCTTGTTATCTTGAAATGCATGAACTTGCAAGCAAGAGAACTAGAAATGATCTTTTGAGCATTGCATAGAAACTACAAGTACCAATAATCGGACAATACAATAGTTGCAGGAAAAATAAAACATAAAACATTTACGTGGCTTAGCGATTTCATTTCTAGGGTTCCTACTTCGAATTAGGATTAGCAAAAATCTCTTGCAAACACAGAGTACCAATTTGCAAATTCATGTCATCAAACGTAATACCAAAACCCACATTCCACAATAAAATCGAATTTGCGGATCAACAACATGATTTCGGCACATAAACACACACACACACAGAGGGAAAAGAGAGATCGACGTGTTACCATGGTGAGAATAAGCAAATACAGCTCTGTATGTGTATATGTGATCGCCTGCTTTAATCTCACTCCTTTCAACTCTGTTGGAAAGAAGCCCCATATCTTCTTATCCCTCTTCCAATCTGTAAGCAAAAGCTTGCACAAAATTAAGCTGTTTCAGTCAACCACATTGTGATTTGGGATTTAAAAAAACTTGCAAAAATGGGTTATACGAATTCCACCGTTTTCTGTGTGTTTTCTCCACACGCACAGTTGTAGAAATATGATTGGTTAGTGGTTACCGATGAACCACCATTACCAAAAGCTTATTATACTAAACTAATTAGGGTTTAACACCCATGATCAATGTAGCAGTTGGGGTTTGTAATTTAACAATGCTGCTTCCAATGACGCCGTCGCTCGATTGTGATGGGAAGGTTTTTTCAGTTTTCAAGTCTTGGAAGAAAAGATTTTTGGCCTCATCTCCTTTTCCAGGACTGAAATTGACAAATTCAGAGAAACGTGCAACTTAGAATGCATGATTTACAAGTGACTTTGCAAATAGTTTCAGAAGTTGTAGATTTTTGTTGGTCTTGAAGAGGATTTACCTCTATATTCTTTACCCATTTATTAAAAAAATATATACGATGCTTCCTTTTTGGGTATCCAAGAAAAAGTAATGTATTAAAGCCTTTTGTGATTTGTATATTTGAATTTAGAAGCTTAACATATAATATATGCTTTGCCTGTGGTTATTGTCAATCCCAAAACCGATTGTTTGGTCTTTGGACTTTGGAGTAGCAATATACATCTACGGCTATGTATTAATAGCTTTTATTTTTAAAAAGACTAGTTTATTACCTGCCGTGTACGTGGATATTTTTAATATATATAATATATAATAAATAAAGCTAAAGATATAAATATCATTTATTAAACAAAAATATATAAAAATAATATTAGTATTTATTATAACCTATTAATTTTGTATATTTCTACATGTGTGTGTGAATAGTAATTATTTTATATTTTTTAAACTTTTATTATATTATATATTAATTAATAAGTTATTAGAGTATTAGATTTTGTTGAATTTGATTTGATTTGAATTTAAAAATAGATTATACTCCGTATTAGATATGGATAAATTTAATTTAGATTTATTTATTATTTTTTTAAACTATAAATGTCACATGTCAATTCATGGTGATGACATGTGGTTTCACAAGAAATGAGCATATTTACTCTTTTATTAGTATAGATAGATCTTCTAAAAATTAAAAGATATAAGTTTGCATTTTCTAAAGGGGTAAAGCCATACAATAGCAACCTACTTTTGAAAATGTATCGATATGGTACGTCTACTTTTTTAATTATCTATATGGTACGTGTACTTTAATTTTCTGTATCAATATGGTCATTCTACATAATAGAGCCCGGTTTTTACATACGAAACAGGGTTTTAATGGTATGAAAAACAGGGGTCTATTACAAATATGGTCATATCGGTATGAAAAATTGAAGTACAGGTACCATATCGATATTTAAAAAAGTAGAAGTACCATATTGATAAATTTTCAAAAGTAGATTACTATTGTATGGCTTTACCCCTTTTCTAAAAGAAAACTCTTTTAGATAATGTTAGTAATTGTAACGTTTGAAACACTTTAAAATACTTATTAATTATAAACTATAACTTTTAATTATTATTGATGTCATTTTATGTAATTTAATACTAAAAGCTAAAACTACAGCTAATTTTACCAAATACATTTATAAATTTAAAAGTTTCAGCTCTCAAAAGCTTTAGCTCTTTTAAAATACTCGAAGTTATAGCTAGTTTTGTCAAATATATCATCCCACTCATTAAAAGCTACAATCTTATTTTATGTTATACATCAATAATTTATTTTAAAAAAAACAATGACCTACAAACCAGTGTTATTAAGATTATGATCAAAATTGTTGGTTGTCAAAGATCTTAATGACGTCTACGGGAATCACATTTGCTTTCTTTTGCCAAAGATATGTTTACATTTCCCCAAGTTGTCTTTTGCATTCTCGTGGATTCAACACGAACATAAAATGTTAACCTATTTGAGAATCTCCAAAGTTATGCTTATTTTCAACTTTCCAAAGCATTTCATCGCTTACTACGCTCTCCTTCGTCTCTAGTACCTGGGTATCCACCATAAGTCTTTCCTCGTTGAACATCGCTCTTTATTTTAAGGCCATGCTATCCTAAGGTGCGGCTAAATGAATGGATACGAGACATCTCCAAAATTGATGTACTTCATGCAGGACATATCTCACGTTTGTCGAATCTAAAATCCACCGCCTTTGCATCCAAGGTATGGATGAAGTAAGAAAAAGTACGTACAAAAAAAATGAGAAAAAAACTTGGTTACCGGAACCGAAGGTTAGGCCAACTACTTTAGTATAGGGGTGTTCATTACTATTTATTAAGAAATTATAACTATTTTATTGTTTTTACAGGAGAGCAAATGTGATTAATCTTAGCCGTCAGATCATGGGTCCACGATAAAATGAACTATAAAAAAAAATTATAGAAGTTTTGAAAAATATACAAACAACATAAGGAACTACACAAATTATAAAAATTCTAAACAGAACAACCGGTCAATACACGGGTAAACTACTAGTTAGGTTAGTTAGCAAGACGTACTCTTCATTCACTTTTATTACTACCATGGAGTAAATTTTTTTTAGTGTTATACTTAAAACAAAAACTATGTTTTTAAACTAAAGAACCCAGAACCAAACATAACCTTAATAGTTAAGAGAACCTGAAAAGAAGACATAAACAATCATAAACCTTAGCACCGGTAGAAGATGAACATGACCTTTCAAAGACCCAAAATTTTAAACAACACAACAGAGAGGAGAAGATAACAGATGCAGTTTAACCGATAACAAAGTATATATATAGGGTGTTTGGTTTTACGTTATAAACGAAATTATTAGCTTATTACGTTACAATAACGTAAATAATTGGTTTAAAGTGTTTGGATTGCATACATTAATAAATGATTATTTGCGTTTAGAGTTAATCCAATCCTACCACACTTTTTTATAAGTTTTAAAATGTAGCTTATTTGCTTAATAAGTGGTTATTTGGTCATTTTACAAGTTAAAACGTAAATCCAAACACTTTAAAAACTGATTGTTTGATAATTATGATAGCAAACAGCAGAAACTAAACCAAACACTACAATTCCGGCGACACTTTTTGTTACAGCTATTATCTGATTATTAGTTTCCACAACGCTACAACACTTTTTCAAACGCAAATACAAACACTTTCATAAATTATAAAACCATGACATGATGACAAACTCATTTTGTTCCTCAAGCGAAAACAATCTTCCTGAGACACAACAAGCGTAAAGCATGTTAATAACTCGATGCAAAATATAAAGATCGGAGTACTTAAACCTCAACAATTACCCTAAAACACTCGAGCTTCGAAAAAACAAAGACAAAATAGGGCCTTGAATCAAACGCGGTATCGTATGGTTAACCCCAGACCGAAACAACGCTCCTTTTGGGCTCTATTGGCCAAGAAAATTACAAAGCGTAGAGTTTTAGTTGTTACTGTCAAAACTTTTATTTGTTATACCACGTTATTTATACTGCAGGTTTACAAGGTTACAGAATGTTGCACACACTACGTACATATTAACGAATCAATAGACCTTTTCACTACTTCTCTAAGCATATGTTCCAATTATAGACCTTAACATCAAACTCGTGGTTTTCTTCAAGCGCGTATCTCAATTGCTGGGAACTCTCGACGTTTTTGGCAAGCAATAGTGCAAAACCTCCACCCCCAGCCCCAACAAGTTTGTACCCACAACAATATTGGTCAGCAAAAGCAAAGAGGCGATCAACAAACTCGTTGCTGCAGTGGGGATCAAGTTCCTGGTGCAATCTCCAAGTCTCCATCATTATGCCTCCGAGCTCGTCTATGTTGCAGTTCATTAAAGCTTCCCTGCCGGTTTTTGCCAGCCCAGCAAGGCGTTTGATGCTTGATATAAGGAGATTATCTCTTTGGAGATAACGAGTTACGACCTTTTGGAGCACTTGGTGCGCCAGACGAACCTGCATGGTCGTTTTGCAGAATATACAGAAATGTAAAACACAATCCTACTATTCAACATAGAAATTGCAGTGACTCGTTCTAGTGATACATCAATATCAAGCAGTGAAAAAAGTGCAAATAGCACAAAAGTGTAAATACTCTTAGACAAACAATGTAACATACTTTATTTTGTCCTTTAATGGACTATAATTTCAATTCTTTACTACTTTATTTTGTCCTTTAATGGACTATAATTTCAATTCTTTACCGTTTAATGAGACATAAAGTTTTTTTTTAATATAATTTAGTGTATCATACTTATCATTTTTTATCGTACATACTTTTCATTATTTTGTCATTAAATGTAACATACTTTTAATTTTTTGTCATTTGATGTAAAAAATAACATATTGCATACATGATAAAAAGTTTAAAACTATAATACATTAATGGAGATAGTTAATTGCAAAACATAGAAAAAAGCATTCAATGATAAAAAGATGTCACATTTATTGCAAAAATATCTTACATTTTTGCAATCTGCCCTAAAAATGAATATAGTTATATCAGAATTTGGGGGGAAAACCACGAATATTACCTGACCGGTAAAGACGACAAACAGCCGCTCTTGCAATTCTGTGACTAATCTAGGAGAAGCCAGAAGGGGAATGACTTGAAGACGCAAGGGTATTCCTGGAAAACTGGTGGTAAACTTTATACCAGGGTATAGACCTCCGATTTGATCCTGCCAACCTCCTCCAGTACCCATAATCTGTTCCAGGACTAACACGAGCCTCGCAACATTTTCGTTACTTTCATCTCCATCAGTAATACGGAGAAGTCCTTTCACAACAGCTGCAGCTAAGATGCTAGACGTCCCCAAGCCACTTCCACGAGGTATATGGGCCCATGTTTTGATCCGTAAACCCATAGATATCAGGATATTGTCATGAACAATACCTGTAACAAGTAAAGCAGATTTGACAAGGCGAAATGGGTCGTTGTTGTCAAATGGAGTCGCGATACTGGAGAGATCTTCGATATATAACTCATTTGAAGCATCGTCACTGATGAGTAATCCAGATGTTTGTGTGGTCTCTATAACAGTTCCAATTGGGAGAGAACCGTCCAAAGTTATTGCCATATTTAAGACACAGCCAGCACGTTCTAAGCTCCATGGTGGAGTATCACTCCAACCACCAACAAAGTCAACTCGAACAGGTAACTCAACTTTGACCTTTCTGTGGAAGAAAGTTTGATCCACACAACTATCACCATTATCATTCTGATGTACTTTTGAAGTCGTCTGATTGGATGATTGAAAGAGATGTTCTGTGAATTAAAGACATGGAGTAAAAAAAAAACTGGAGACTTTTTGACAACCATGCTACCATTGCAAACAAAAATTTGGAGATGATTTTACCAACAAGGTTCAACAATTTCAATTATTAACTCGTCTATGTTTAAATTTTCATGGAACAATGATTAATACATTACACTATTTAAATATATACTGCAATGTACGTTAAATTTACAACAAAATAAGTACTCCCTCCATCCCCAAGCTTCTGGTTGTCCCAAGAAAATGTTGCATTTCCTTTTTCTGTTAAAATTTCAGTCCTAATTTACTTTAAGGCACATTAATACTTATTAGTCACTATTTGGAAAATGAGAGATTTTATTTTGGGCGACAAGTTCCCTTAGTTTCTACCTTTCACGAAAACTTCATTAATTTGAGCTTAGTCAAACAATTTTAGTAAACTGTGAGCCAAGCCAAACGTTTTTTTTTTTTGTTCTTTTGAGAGAGAGAGAGAAAGAGGGCATTTCAGATTCTGAATTTCATAAGGCCTCAAAATTTTAAAATGCAACTGTGCTCACCTTTAAAGCCATATCTCACAGCCGAAGCAGTTTCATCAGCAACAGCAGCCGATACTTGGTGCTCGACTTCAGATGCTTCTTCATGATTGCTGCATGCATGGAGAAGATCAACCTGCACCTGGTAAGCTCGGCTTTTAGGGATAATCTTTGAATTATTTTGTGCCAGCAAATTAGGACACAAAGACAGAAAGCTTTTGCATATTTTCTCTCCAGAATCTTTAACTTGCAAAATCTCTTGACACAACTGAGACAAATTTCGCCCAAGCAAACCAAACGTAAGGCAAGCTCTTGCAATTTTAGCTGCAAGGTCTGCTTGATGGTTGCTAGACATTAAGCACATTTGTTGGAAATCTATTGATCTATGCAACTCCTCCAAACTAACACGTCGTGAAGTTTTCCATAGAGAAAGAAACGACCCTTCATTTTTATCATAGTTTCCCAACCCCATAAGCCAGTTTGCAAGGTTAAGCATCTCACAATATGGAAGGACTGGAAAAAGTTTTGCATTCCACAAGCATTTTTCTTGAGAGCTCCACAAGTCATTTTCATGAATTCCCAAGTCATCCAGAACCTTCTCCCATGGTTTTCCACAGAAAGTACCATCTTTCGAAAGAGGGTTTTTGGGATTATCATGAAGACCACAATAGACAATAACCCTTTCAGCGCATCCAATCAAAGGAACTTCCCAAAGACAATGACGATCAGGAAGGAGGAACGTATGTGGATCACCATTTTTTTCAGGTATGGTAACACCAACTACTATAGACAGGGAACCAATTTGTATTCCACCTGAAATGGATGAGTCGTATATGAGAGAATCTTCCCCGATTGAAACACCAGGTGAAATATTACTAGAGACTATAATAGCAGATGCTGCAATATCAGACATTGTTGTCGCAGGAATGGAACACAGATGCCTTCGGCCAACAAGTCTTGAATCGGTCCCACTCAAATGATCTAAAACTTCACTTGAGGTCCCAAAGTGCAAGAACAGTAGATCATCTGCATGATTATTTTAGGAAATTATTTATATCGAAAAGAACCTAATCCAGTTAGCTGATATTCATAACTAATAGATAATATATTTTTCATAGAGGTGGGGTCGCCTAGCTCATCTAAGACAGCTACAATGCAACATGAAGTATATTCGTTGTCATGATAAACTAAAAGCTTTTTATGGAATCAAACAATGTTCACCGTACAAGCACAGTAGCTATACATGGTCTGTTTCCCCAAACTCCTCACGAGCTCTTCGCCCAGAGGTCTTGATCGTAACCACTCGTGCCTTGCAGGTACCCAAGCAGCCACAAGATCTTCATACAAACTCATCTGGACAAGTGAAAAGGTAATCATATTAATATAATGCATGTGATCTCCCTAGAATAATAATTATTACCACTGAGGATCATAGGTAACTTTATAAATAATAAGCTGGTCAACACGTTACATAATCTATTTGAAATCTCTATCTTTGATTAGATGACAACCATCATAAAGTCAGTGATTAATAAAGCATGCTTTAATCAAGAACCTCCAAGAAGGTGGTTGAGTGGTGAATGGCCTTGAGAATGGAGATAATAACCCTCCAAAGGAGGTGTCCCCGGTTCAAGTCTCACCAACTTCGAATTTACTGGGAGCAACTCAACCCTATCCTTGGATAGGTGATTTACCCGACCACATGGGTTTGTGGGGTATTCATGGGTTCCCAGGCTTGCCTGCCAGGTCAACAAAGTTGGCTTAGGTAGGATCTCCTGGTCACCCCTAAAGAAATCAAGGAGTTCAAAGCTTACCTCTTTTTTAGTATTCAAAAGTTCTGAGATCATCGGTGGGCTCATACAAGAAAGTGTAACGAGATCTTCCCATGCTTTACCTCTAACTGCAATGATACCAGTGTCGAGCAATGTCCTACCATCATCAAGAATTGCATGATGCTTAGTAAGCTCCTCTATGCTAGGTTTCTGAAGAAGATTTGCAACAGGATTAACTGAACAAATTTCATTTGAATGCCCAGATTTTGATGCCACAATAACACCATGGTTGGAAGCAATATCAAGAGTGATAGGAACAGTGATGATGCAGGATGTATCCTCCGGAAGAATCATTGCAGATGCATCAAAACATGGAAGCACGTCGCCAGTCATGATGAACAGCCCACCTGGTGCATATCAATAATAAGTTGCAAAAAGTTTAGATTGAGAAGAGAGCTAGGGAGTCAAGTCTAGGCACAAAAACAGAGTCACTACAAAGCGATGTATATTCGTGACATGATAAGAAGTCATTTGATACAAAGTTTGGAATGCACTCTATTTCTAAAGGGGTGGCTGTCAAAAACAAATACTGTATTTGATTTATTAGTAAAAATGAAGTTAACACACATAAGCCAAATATTAGTACTTTATTATCCAGAGTCTCACACCAAGTGACACCTGTGTACGTATGCTGATAAATGTTTGCTTATCTTTGCAAATAAGCTTACATACTATTAGAGAAACAAAACTGGAAAAAGCTTTGGGCCTCAAAACCTCCAATTTTTCTCTCAGAAGGAAGATGCTATTAATAGTTCAAAAAAAAAAAGTTGTCTATCATAACTAGATTACTAGAATCGATCTTCCATACATGGTTCAAGACCCGTTAATAGATATAAATAAGATAGTAACCTTCATTTTTATAAGCTTGTCTGGCACAAGAAGATATTGCAAGTATATGGTCAAAAAGCAAGGGTACTGGTCCATCAAGGTCATCAGCTGCTAGATATGGAAGTGGCAAGAAGACTTTCCCCATGGGGTTTGCCCATGGAACCCTCTTAGAGTCACCACCAGCATGAAGCAGTAATATATGTTTTTTCCTTAAAACGTTGATCAATGACATAGAAACTTCATTTTCATAGCTTTCATCACTGCAGTTGTTTGCTACCTGCTGAGCATAAATGTTATCCCATTAAAGCCAGCTGCTATGCAGTAGCAATAATCAAACTTCTGGAATCTGATGAAAACAGAAGGCAGACCAATAGTATGGCACTTGAAAGTATAAATAACAAAACCCAGTAGAATTTCCAAGAAGACAAGCATCATGAGGAAAGATACTCTTAACTTTGCAAATATAGGAACCCAAGTCTTTTTATAGTCAAAAGCAATGGGAAACATTCTAAATGCAGCTTAGACTAATAAAGTGATAATCTATTTGTTTGTGGGAATATATGGTCTGTCGAAGATAAATCATAGTCATTTCTTGATGCCTTCCCTGATAACCACAGTGTGCTTTTGATCTATAAGAGTACCGGACATGCTAACATTTTCCAATAAATCTTACAAATAATTCCTTCTGCCAAAAACATTAATCAACCATCTGTTCATGCCCATTGACTAAAAAAAGTCAAAACAAAACCATTGATTGAACAGATGCATTATCTTCCTAACATATACAAAACAAAGTCCACCTGTCTACTCTTTACATATTGGAGATGATTATCTAAGTTTGATTATTCAAGATCACATATCCAAACATCCGTTTGAACCAAAGTGAGGTGTTCATGATAACTGACTAATAGCATACAGGCACAAGCTTTGTATGAAGTCAAAGGAACTCTAATTAGAAGCATTAGTACCTGAGAAGCCTTGTAATGATTGGCTAGGGCAAGAATGGCATTGAGAGTTGCAGCGCCTGAACCAATGCGCTGGCCCTCCGGATCAGGTACTGCAAGAGTAACAGTGGAGTCTGAAATCCGACCCATACGTATAGCTCGTTTGAGCTGCCATTCATAGAGTGCAGCTTGCTCAGGGCTAGCCGCAGTGAGGACGATGGCATCCCAAGTGGGAACCCTAGATGGGGAACGAACCGATAATCTTAATCGGTACCATGATTTTCTCAACAGTCCTTCCAAGTCAAAATGTTTGTTGACACTTGATCTTTGGTTCATATTTGTGCAAAATTGAATTGGGGGAAACTGTCGGCAGTATCTAACTATCTATGGGGATTATGACACTATGTGTGCGAAAATCACAGTGTAGGGACTTGAGACAGACATGGGAGAGTACGGAAGAAAAAAGAAACACAGAGGATGAAAACGAAAACAAAAACTTATGAATGGCTTCGCCCGGGTTCGAACCGGAGACCTTCAGTGTGTTAGACTGACGTGATAACCAACTACACCACGAAACCTTTGTTGTTACTTTCATCGTCTATATATATTTATTCACACGAATTACGTGGCAAAAGTCAACAAAATATATTTACGTAGCGCATATGTAACAACAAAATTTTAAAACAAAAAAAAAAAAAAAAAATTCTTTTTATAAAATTATAGTCTTAAAGACTACATAACTCATGAATTGTAAAAAACGATTTTTACAGTTTTTTTTTCATGAATTATAAACTCGAATATTATTTATAAATAATACGTATAAGGTTCTTTGTATATGTGAGTCAAATTCAAAGGTTGTTTCAAATTTGACCTATATAGTTTTTGGTTTAATCACATGTGAATTGTTTTGTGTCTTATTTAATATGTGTGGTTTAATCAATCATTAATCTAATCAAAATTGAACCATGTTTTTTTTTTCACAATGAAATCGGACCAGAATAGAAATTGAAACGAATCCACTTATTTCTCAAGAGCCAAATGAAGAATCAACTCATTCAATTTCTTACAAAATAACATTAGATCGATTTATTACAAACGGACATTAGATAGAAGCATCAGAGCGATAAAAACATATCATAAACAGTTGCTCACAAACAACACGAAACATCAGATCGATCCATTCACATCGTTCACGCATAACGTAGAAATAAAAATCGTTCATGCATAAGAAAAAACTTATAAATTGTTTAAGAAACAAACATAGACAAGTATGAATCCTAATCAACATTATTTTTGTTTATGTCTGAACAAACCTAAAATCGATTGGTTTAGGTCATCAGAAACGATCTGATCACGAACCCTTTGTTGCCCCATTTTCTGATGCCAACAAACTTTAACCCATATCCATTCATTTTTCATATCCATGCAAGATATAAAATTCAAAGCAAAAATCGTTCGTTTAAACAGATCAATTCATGCTTGAAGGTAATGGTGAAGGTGGCAACATCATGTAACGACGACGTTAGTTAGTATTGTCGATGAGAGAGGCTGATCACCAATGGGGTAGTGAAGACGATAACTAGAGGTGACGTATAGTATGTGTGTAGTTTTATAATATATAAAATAAATCGATATTAACATATAATATATAAATTTGAATATTAAGAAGAAACCAAATAAAAAATTTATGAATACATATAAATATAAAGAGAGTATATAGTTAATATTATGAATTAATAAATTTTAGTTTTATTTATATTTGATCAAATCACAATCAATTAAAAAGCTAATTAAAAGTAAAGCAAGACATAATGAAAGAATAACGTTTAAAATGAAAGAATTGCACGTAACGTACAAAAAAATTAGTAGAAGAACCAAAATGAATAATTATAATATTAAGGGACGAAAAGTGAAAAATTATGTTGATCATTTTAAAAAAACTCACTAATACAAGGAGAGACCATTTATGAAAGCAAACAGTGGTTTGAAAGACTCTTAATGCAACTTTGAAAATTGATGGACTATTTTTGTAATTTGGACAAACCATAAAGGACCTTTTTCATAGTCCAAGTGTGGGGTGCACACTCGTATAAATGTGGCTAAAGTCAAGACTTGGACATCCATGCCAGAGTCAAGGGGGTTGCGCACTTTGCAGGGTCTAAATGGCAGAGCCCATGGATACGGATTTCAGCAGTGATTTGGTACAGGAATTTATTCTTTGAGATGTTAACTTTGTTTGGTATATCAAAGCTTAACAACTTTCATTTTGTTAAGCTTGAAGTTTAATAAATTTGATTTTGCCATGTTAAACCTTCATTGTGAAGGTTCCGCTGCCGATGTTGATTGATGGTGTTGAAGTTGCAATGGGTAGCTTCGCCGCTTCTACAATTTGTGTGTCGATTTTAACCGCTGTTTAGCGATTGAATTGGAAGATAACAGTAATCCTATCCGCTTATCTCTTACTATTTGTATGGCATCTCGATACATTCAAAAGACTTTTAAACAATCAAGATCCAATACATTTTCATGCAGTGGCGGATCTAGGAATTAAAGACCGTAAGGTCCAAATTAAACGTTTGGCAAAGTGAAAATAAGAGTTTGTCAAAATGAACTATGATTCGGTCGGGTCACAACTTGAAATGACCGGCTATTTTAAAACTAAATTTCCACCATTCATAGCGCAATATACCTCAAAATACGGGATAATTTAAATTTTTCTAAAGTCATACATCAATAAATAAAACAACCACCCATCATAGTAAATTACATCAACCAGAGTACGCTAAATAAGTTTAAGTTTACATGTCAATACATCTAGAGTTCTACCCAACCCTCACAAGGCAATACAACGGAATGCTAACAACTCGGTCAACAGAATCAACAGTCTCAACCTGGAGCCTTACCCTTAACTGCTCCACCTGAAATAACAAGTCCCCACAACTGGGGTAAGCCGTCGCCCAGAGAGTAACAAGATTTAAAAGCATAACTGTACATATGTAAATATGCATGATTAGAAAAGAAGCATGAGTTCAATAATTTCCTACGCGCCCCTCATCCGAGCTGACGCCGCGCCCCTCATCCGAGCTGGTGTTGGTTAAACCGTACAACCCCTCATCCGAGCTGGCGCCGGTTTAACTAAAAACTTGGGGGCTAACCGACCCGACCTACACACAGTAGCGTCGGCGCCCAAATTCACATCGTATGTACAAATATGCATACAGGGAATTCACGCTTACACATAGGCATAGAATTCTAACAGAAAGGTAGGATACATATATCTTGTGTTTGACATAATCATGAAAATGATAATAACATGGTAGGGTGATATAAATGAAATGAATATAACAAATATACATAAACACATATAACTAATCATGCAGATAAATCTGTTACTCATAGTGATATCACAATTCTTTCCTCGGAATTCGTTTAAAGATAATACGGCCAACCAGAATATCAGAATCCACCACGCTCAACTAATGACCTGATAATAAAGGCACGTTGCTTAATCATCACTATTTTATTTATCTAAAACTATAATTCTCGTTTGGCCTAAAATTTCAAAACTCGGGGTGGGGGGGGGGGGGGGTAAAGTGATAAATATTTTTTTATGTGACATAATCTTTAAAATTAGTTAAACTTTAAGTTTTAGGTTATTTAGCCTATAATTATAATTGGCTAACCAAATTAAATAACTTGAATTCATAGTTTTAAATAATTATTCCTTTAATTTTTATTATTAAATATATAAATTTATATACACGCACATGTTTTTCATGGTAGAAAAAAATTACTGTGTATATATATATATATATATATATATATATATATATATATATATATATATATATATATATATATATATATATATATATATATATATATATATATATATATATATATATTTAGGTTCAAGTGAGTACCACCTCTAATGCAGCGCACCAGAAGGTACCTCCCTTAAAAGTAATTTTTTTGAAATTTTTTTTCATGAACATGTTGTAATTAACATTACACAGATCATATGTGAATTTCACGCAAATCCGAGCACTCTAAGTGGATGAAAACACGAATCACATAAATGCACGTTCACATGTCTTCAAAATTATGTAAGTGTGCGTTCACATCATTTTTTAGGAGCTAGGAGATGTGAATGCATGTGAAATTTACATATGATCTTCATAATGTTAATTAAAACATGTTTATGAAAAAAAAAATTTAAAAAAGTTTTTTTAAACGTGGTACCTTCTGGTGCGCTGCATAACGGTGGTACTCTCTCGAACCATATTCTATATATATATATATATATATATATATATTAAAGAGTATTTGTTATTGCAAAAGAATGAAAGGATCTGCCCCGTATAATTATTTCTGTTGCAGTGTGTGTGTCTCGAGAGATATACAGAGACATAAGGGCCCGCCTTTGCTGGTCCAACCCAAAACAATTGTTGGGCTTAAGCCCTACTCGGCCCATACTTCAAAGTTCCAGCCCAAACAAAAATAAAAAAAATACCAGCCCAACCCTTAAATTAATTCTTCTGTTGCTGCGGGCTAACTGCTGAGAAAATGGAACCGAAAGAAAAATAAGAAGAGGGCGGCAAGACGAAGCAAAACAGAGCACCAATGGTGAGGATAGGGGAGGACAGGCCAGCCACCGGCGGAGGCGGCACCCGGCCTCCGGTCACCTCCACAACGTGCACACACACTCAAAAAGTTGTATTTCATTCGTATTTTTGGGTCAAACTCTCGACTCCAATAATTATGGAATTTACTCCAATGACCCATAAACTTAGTTTTAACTATTGTAACTTATTAGAAATTCCATTTCTAATAATATTTTGATGATTATTTTGAGTATTTAAAGTTTTATTAGGTTGTTCCACAATGATTGAGAAAACTAATAAAGACTGAGGTTAGACAAATGGGTTTATTTCAGATTTACAACCTCACTAATAATTCACATTTTAGAGATTCTAGCATTGTATAAATCATACATACGGGAATAAAAAAAATGGTTAAGTGGTACCTCAAAGATGAAACTTGGAGATGGGAATGATGAATATTTACGTAGGTGATGAACCCTCCACACTTTCTTCCAATCAAGACTTTGTTTCTTATTGTTATTTGTTTTTAATAAAAAAAACTTTGATATTAAATTCTCACGAATGACATTGATGTATTTGAAGAGAAAGTATAGTAAGCAAGATAAACAAACAAATCCATGTGGTGACAAAATTACAAGTTTCCATTTTGGTGAAATTTCCACTTCACCTTTTGAAAGTCAAACCTTGGAAGTGTGAATGTCTAACAATATATAAAGAAAAACAATGCAAATTTAAAGAAATGAAAAATCATATTGAGTTTGTAATTATTTTTAAAGTATCTTAGGCCACATGGAGTGGATGCCACTCAAAACTGCCGCCACGTCAGCTTTGCCATGGAATGCCATTTTAATGTCATTCCGAGGGTGTGGTTGCCATTCATTTTCTTTTATTTTCATTTTAAACTTAAAATAAAAACATTGAAATAAAAAATAACATTAGATTAATAATATTAAAATTAAATATAACATTAAATATTAAAATATTCAACTTAAAAATAAAAACTTTTAAATATTTGCCAAACGCTTTTCAAAATCATTAACCGGATAACGTTGAGATCAATGTTTTGAACACCTCAAATATCTTCAATGTTTTATTTTTAATTTGAAATGATAGAAATGAAAAATTTTAGAAAATATTTTGGTTATGTTAAGTTAGAAAATAAAAAAAGATGTATGCATATATAAAGAATAATAAAATATAAATAATTATATATATATATATATATATATATATATATATATATATATATATATATATATATATATATATATATATATATATATATATATATATATATTGAGGTTCAATTGAGAACTTTTATGCATCGGGGCACCTCGAGGCACTTTTGTGCATCGGATAATCCACCAAGGGTGCACAAAGGGCATTTAGGGAAAACTAAAGACATGATAATTAATTTATTTCTAAAAATCATAAAATGATAATTAGGAGTTACATTTTGAATTAAAATCTCATATTAACTACATTCCTCATTTTCCTCCTCATTTCTCTCTCTCTCTCTCTCTCTCTCTCTCTCTCTCTCTCTCTCTCTCTCTTTTTCTCTCTAATCGTGTTCTTCATGATTTTCTTAGTGATGATGATTTGAAGACGAAGATTAACGATGAACAACGATGATGATGAACATGAACAAGAGAGGTAACCGATGATAATTATGAAGAACATGATGCATAGATGGATGATGAACGATGAATAATGATAATGCATAGATGGATGATGAACAATGACAATGCATAGATGGATGATGAACGATAAACAACGAAAAATGATGATGCATAAATGGATGATGAACAATGACGATGCATAGATGAATGATCAACAGGTTGAACATGATGTATAGCTGAATGAAGAATATGAACGACAAACACGATGTATAAAAGAATGATGAACAAGTTGAACACGGTGCATAAATGAATTTGTGTATTTTTTTTTTGTTAAATGCGTTTTTTAACACAATGCATAGATAAACGATGAAATGCATCGATCTCCATCATCTTTTTTGAATTTGTGTAATTTTTTTAAATTTGGAAATGTATCAATTGAATTTATTTAGCATTTATTATTTGATTATTTGTTGAAATATTAAATTTAATGAGGTATGCACATTTCCCAAAATGCTCTTATTTCTTGGTTTCTATAATGCAAAATATGCATAAAATTGTCCAACTATTTACCCTTTTGCCATTAATCTAATCCATACAATTTTTTGATCTAATGGATGATATAGGTTCTTTTGTACCTCGATGCATAAAAGTTCTCAATTGAACCTCCCTATATATATATATATATATATATATATATATATATATATATAAAGAGAGGGAGAGAGAGAGAGGGGATGAAAAGCTTGGAGCTCGGCATTAGGATGCCGATGCCGAGGGCTTGAGTGCTGTTGCCATGGTGAAGGTGCGGTGTGCCATGGATGCCATGGACGGTACCGCTCGGATGCCACTCCCACTCCCTGTGGCCTTATTATTGTTGTTGTGTTAATATTCAATTTCTTACCGTATAATTTAAGTTCATGATTCTCGAACTTTAAATCTATAGTTCATTACTTCTTGCGTTTTAATATTTCGTATAAAAATACGGATGTTACACAACTAATACTACGAAATACAAGCTTAACACTATAAGTTATAACCGTAAACAACGACACATTGAAGGTAACATTTAACATATTATACATATCTAAAGATTATTTAAAAAGAACATGTAACTGATTAAATTACTTTTTACAACTTTGTTAGGAGCTAGCAATTACAAGACAAATAAAAAAGGAAGAATTTCGTATATATCCTTGTAAACTTTCAATATTACACATATATCCTTATAAACTTCCTTATTACATATATATCTTTCTAAATTTTTAAATCTCTCTCTCTCTCACACACACACACACATACATATATATATATATCCAAACGACTATTTTAAATTTAATTACATCATATAAAAAAATATTAAATATTATTTTTTAATTAATTTATTATTGAATTAAACTAGAAAATGATATTTCTTTATTTTTTTAGTTTATTTTTGTTGGGATTTAAGATGGTAGTTTAGATATTCAAAAATTTTTTAAATGATAAAATAAATTTAAAATAGTTATTTGGATGTATATGTGAGATTTAGAGGTTTAGAAGGATATATATGTAATAAAAAACTTTGCAAGGATATATTCGTAATATTGAAAATTTACACCATCTCACTCTCGTTAGTCCCATTCGGCGAGGAAAAATGCGGTTCTAATGATCGGCGATGGTGTAGCAGCATAGGGGTGGCAGTCAGAGAGGAGCAACAACAGGAGACTATGAGAGGGTTTCTTCCTTTCCGATTAGGTATAAGTATTTAGTGATTCCAATTTCATGTCAACAATCACGACACTAGCGTGAATATCACTTCCGACATTTTGAATTTGTAAATTTGCAAGTTTAAAAATTAGACTCAGTTTGTTGGTTGAACTATTTATTAGAATTAACCTTTTGGGGATAAAATTTTTTGAGACCAACAGTAAAAATTCATGGATACACGGTTGAAGTATTTATCTTGCTAATAATTTAAAATTTTGTGGTGTCTATGAACCCCACTAGCACGTATGCAGATATATCCTTGTTTTCATGTGAATAATCCTATGCAAAATATGGATACATGTTAGAACAATTGTTGTTATCGAAAAATGAACTATCACGATTACAACAACATCCAAGTTTGATTTTCAATTTGGTACCATATTTTCTAACAAATGCATGGGTAAAGATTTTAGCCTTGTTTGTGTTTTTACGGAAACTCTTTTGGAGCACTTGTGTTTCATGTGGAAAGATTTTTTGTTCTAACTGCAAATATGAAATTTTTTTCAGACATTTAATCACTTTTTCAAATATGAAAAAACTTTTAGCCAAATAATAGTACTTTTAAAAAATATATACCAAAACATAGTACTTTAAGTTTTATTTACCGGAAGATGGTAGTTTTGTTTTCAACTCAATTTTTTTATCTTCTTTTTATTTCTTAACTTAGTACAATTTTCAAAACAATTTTTTATAATTTTTTTGTCACTCAATTCTTTTTTTTTTTTCACTTTAAATTTCATTATGAAATTTGACATCAATGAGAGTTGACATAAAAACATACATTATATACCAACTTTAAAACAATTTAAAAATCACTATAACAAGTTAAAAAATAAAATTCTAAATAATTATGTACGATTATATATTTTATTTCTATTGATAAAGTTAGTTTTCTAATGTGATTGCATGATTTTTAAATTTAGTTGTTTTGATCGATTAATTGAAAAATATTGTAAGTTGTTTCTGTTGTTTAAAATCGAACATTGATTTTGTTTAAAATTTAGTTTGAAGTGAGTAGAACAAGAATCAATTTGAAAAAAAAAATGATTTTTTTTTAAAATTGATTTAAAAAAAGACCATTTTTGTATAAAAAAATTTAAATAAAAAAAGATTAGATGTAAACCATATTGCTTTTATGCTTAAAATTAAAACTACTATCTTTTAGTAAATAAAACTCAAACTATTACTATTTAGGAAATAAATATACAAGATACAATATTCTAGTAAAAAATTCAAAACAAGACAGGTGTTTAACAAGACAAGGAAAAAAAAAAAAAAAAAACAATTGCCAAAGGAATGGATCCGTATGTTGGTGGAACAACAAGTATGGACAAATGGGTACAAATAACTGCGCATCAGCAGGGTGTCTGTAATTATTATAATTAATTATGTATGTAAAGCAGAACTTTTGAAAAATAATGGATAAAAAACCCACCACACCCCACTTCACTCCACTCCCCCAAAGTTCGCAAGGAAGGAAGCAAACAGAAATCAAACTGCTTTTTTGGGTAAATAAATGACTTTTGATTCTGCAACAATTATTTCTTCCACATTGCTTCGTCTCACTGCTTTCATAGGTAACTAACTAACTTATATACTCAATGTGCGTCTTCTTCGTCCAATTTCTGTAAATGAATCAAGGGTTTATCATTTATGTGAAATAGACTTTGAATTTACTGAATTTGTGTTGTAATTCTACACAAATTGCGACTACATACTGTGATTTTGCTGTTCCAAGATTTGTTTTTGCAGTTTTTTATTCAGAGTTCATTTTCATCATGGTTAATTTACTCAGTCACTTGTGGTTTTAATTTTCAAGATTATGAATTTTATCTTTTATTGATATTTGATTGACCCGACTCATAAATTGAAGAAATATTTAAGAATATATGTGTGTGTGTGTGTGTGTAATGTAGTTTCCAAATTCGCACTCATGAGATTGTTTATGTGACTTTGAGTTAGGATTTCACTTATTTTTGTGTAGGTTTGGTTGGTTAACTTCAGATTTAGGACAAAATCAACATGATGGATGAAAAAAAACCGTTCCCTGCTTGGTCATTGTCTGTGGATCAATGCTTGAAAGCATATAATGTGAAACTCGAAAAAGGTTTATCTTCATACGACGTTGAGAAGCAACGCGAAGTTCACGGTTGGAACGAGCTAAAGAGAGAAAAGAGAAAGCCAATGTGGCAACTTATCATCGAACAATTTGACGATGTGCTTATTAAGATCCTTCTTGTTGCAGCCTTCATTTCATTCGTTCTAGCTTACTTTGAACGAAATGAAACAAAAGAATCTGGATTCGAAGCCTACGTTGAACCTGTTGTGATCGTGTTGATCCTAATCTTAAACGCTATTGTAGGCGTTTGGCAAGAAAGTAGCGCTGAGAAGGCACTCGAAGCGTTGAAAGAGATGCAATGCAAGTCATGTAAGACTTTAAGAGACGGGTACTTGGTTCTGGATTTGCCTGCTACACAGCTTGTACCTGGAGATATTGTGGAGATGCAAGTAGGTGATAAAGTCCCGGCAGACATGAGAGTCGCGGTTATAAAAACGTCGACTTTAAGAGTGGAGCAAAGTTCTTTAACTGGCGAATCTGTTCCTGTTTTAAAAGGAACCCAACCAGTTTTACTTGATGATTGTGATTTGCAGGCTAAAGAAAATATGGTTTTTGCAGGGACAACGATTGTGAACGGGATTTGTAAATGCATCGTTGTCAATACTGGAATGAGCACAGAAATGGGACAAATACAGAAACAGATACACGAAGCGTCTCTGGAAGAATCCGAGACTCCATTGAAGAAGAAGCTTGATGAATTCGGAAACAATCTCACAACTGTGATTGGGGTTGTCTGTCTTGCGGTGTGGGTTATCAACTACAAGTATTTCTTGACATGGGAGATAGTCAATGGACGGGTTACAAATATCTATTTCTCGTTTGAAAAGTGCACGTATTATTTCAAGATAGCCGTTGCACTTGCAGTAGCTGCAATTCCTGAAGGCCTTCCTGCAGTGATCACGACATGTTTAGCCCTTGGTACGAGGAAAATGGCTCAAAAGAAAGCGATTGTGAGGAAACTCACTAGTGTGGAGACGTTAGGATGCACAACTGTAATTTGTTCGGATAAAACAGGAACGTTGACTACCAACCAGATGTCAGTGACGGAAATCTTCACGTTTGGAGGGAAAATAACAGCTCCTAGGATGTTTCATGTTGAAGGAACGACTTATGATCCTAAAGACGGGGGTATCGTTGATTGGAAAAGTTTCAATATGGATGCAAATTTACAAACCGTGGCTGAAATATGTGCTGTTTGTAACGATGCTGGAGTTTATTGTGATGGTCATGTTATTAGAGTTATGGGTTTGCCTACAGAAGCTGCTTTGAAGGTCTTGGTAGAGAAGATGGGGGTTCCAGACGTTAAAGCGAAAAACAAAATCCGAGCATTGCAGATCATAGGAAACTATCTGATCGATAACAATAGCATTAAACTAGGCGAGTTGGGAAATACTTTGTATGTTTTCTTGATAGTTTGTAAATGTTTTTTTAATATATTTCTTGCCTTTTTTAACGGATCGTAGGGTGTTGTGACTGGTGGACGAAAAGATCAAAGAGGCTTGGCACGTTGGAGTTGGACCGCATTCGTAAGTCCATGAGTGTTATTGTTCATGAGCCAACTGGACAGAATCGATTGCTTGTGAAGGTAACTTTCTAACATCCATCCCCACCCAACCTTTAGGTAGATTTGTTAAAATCTTGGACTGTTTAACATCTCAACGATTATTAATGTTGGCGACGAAGGGTGCACTCGAGAGTCTACTCGAGCGGAGTTCGCATGTTCAACTTGCAGATGGTTCTGTTGTTCCAATAGACGAGCGTTGTAGGCAACTATTGCTTTCAAGACATGTGGAAATGAGTTCAAAAGGATTACGGTGTTTGGGTTTGGCTTACAAGGATGATCTTGGTGAGCTTTCGGACTATAATGGCGAAGATCATCCAAGCCACAAGAAGTTGGTAGATCCGACTTGCTACCATTCCATTGAAACCGATCTTATCTTTGTCGGGGTTGTTGGTTTAAGGGTAAGTCATAATCGAATGCATTACTTGTTGGGTTTACGGTTCTATTCTTGCCATTTGCAACAATCATTAGCGAAGGAACCTATAATTTACACTTTTACAGGATCCTCCTCGTGATGAAGTCCAATCTGCGATTGAAGACTGCCATGGAGCTGGAATAAAAGTCATGGTGATAACCGGAGACTATAAGTCAACAGCGGAGGCCATTTCTTTGGAAATCGGATTATTTCGGGAAGGTGAGGATCTTAGAGATAAGAGTTTTACCGGTAAAGAATTCATGGCGCTCTCTCCTTTGCAACAATCGGGTATTTTGTCAAAGCCCGGGGGAAAAGTGTTCTCTCGTGCAGAGCCAAGGCACAAGCAAGAGATAGTTAGGATGCTTAAGGAGATGGGTGAAGTCGTGGCAATGACCGGAGATGGTGTCAACGATGCTCCCGCTTTGAAACTTGCCGATATCGGGATTGCTATGGGCATTACCGGAACAGAGGTAGTAATATTTTCACATTTTTGTAACTGTTGCATTACAAATGCAAGTCCAAACTGTCAAAATTTTAATTGCATCAAACCAAACCGGTCAGCAATTTGGTTCATCTTTCAGATAGCATGGTTTGGTTCTGGTTTGAGCACGATTTGTCGTGTTAACAAACCAAACGAAACCAAGCTGCTTACTCGTCATGATTTAACTGATTAACTGTTGGGGTTAGGGATGTGTGGAATGACCGGAAAACCGAACCGGAACCGAAACCGAACCGGAACCGGAACCAATTGGAACCGATTTGTAGTATTCGGTTCGGTTATCGGTTCTTATAATTTTTAATTTTCGGTTATCGGTTATTCGGTTAACGGTTCTGCGGGTTTCGGTTATATCGGGTATGGAACCAAGAATTCGAAAAGTCCATGGCATGGATACCAAGAAAATTTAAAAACCCATGATGGGAATTGTGAAAACCAAAAGATTATTTGATGGTTGCCTTCCTTAATCCTCACCCTACCTAACACTTGGAAGAATAAATTGCATCGATCAAATCTACTTTGTTTTAAAAGCAAGCAAATTTTAAAATACAATCAATAATTAAGAATATATCACTACATTTAAAGAAGTAATTCAGAATGATATTTTATCAAGATTTACATTCAATAAAACGTTAACCAAAAGCAATCTAGATTTGAAAATCATTAGGAATTGTTCGGGTTGAAAATCCATACTTCAAGTTAACGTTCATAACAAAAGAAATTATTTTTTTTGCAAAAGTATAATAAAACTTTAATCGTGTTTTTTTGTTTATATCTTGTTATGATACATATATATACACACACACACACACACACACACACACACATATATATATAAGTACATATATATTTTTTTTGCAAATTTCGGTTCTAATCGGTTCCGTACCCGAAATACCCGTACCATAACCGTGTTATAATTATTGGTTCGGTTATCGGTTCTTTCAATCTTTAATTTTCGGTTTCGGTTAAATCGGTTCCGGTTCGGTTCGGTCCGGTTCCGGAACCGTTTACATCCTTAGTTGGGGTATTCGGGTTTGGTAAGAAACAATAAAAAAAGAATCGATGACCTTGGATATCTTATGATCGTGAAAGTTCACTTTCCGACAACAATAATTGCCCAAAGCCGGGTATCCAAATTTTGTTGTGGGATAATACACAAGAAGATTTCTATACACTAGACTTGTCACTGAACAAAATTTGTATATATAGACATGTTGGCAAGTAACCTCCAAAATGCCAAAGGTTGTAACCACCATAAGGCCAAAGGTTGTAACCTCCAAAATGCCAAAGGTTGTAACCACCATAAGGCCAAAGGTTGTAACCACCAAAATGTCAAAGGTTGTAACTGTTTGTTTTTGTGTGTAGACAATAAGAAGCTTGTGTCTTGATTCAGGCCAACCTTATACAAGTGTGTACTCCACACCCCCAAACCTGTTATAGGTCCAACCTGAATCAACTGCCGGCTACACATTATGCTAAAATAATAACATTCCTCCCCCATTTTAGCATAACAAAAAGAAACCATATATACAAACAAAACAAACTTATGCATAAATGAAAATGCCTTGAAGATTGAATTTTCATTTTAGCGAATTATACAAATCAAACATTCGAGAATTAGAGTGTTTAAAGAATTGAACCCTTCAACCCATTTAAATACATGACGATAATCCACACAAAAGTTTAAACAATTCCAAAGTCTAAAAACCCGACATCATTCTAGCCTTGTGTCCCATCCATTTGTGAATAAATACAAAGTTAATGTAACACCCTACTTTTACGTCTAATGCCACATGGGACTCATAGTCCACGTCATCCAATCATAGACAACATCATCAAGGGTTAAACAGCTAATTACTACCAGCATTATCATCAAGCATAAAGTAACACGGGACGGGAACCAACCCCCGTCGGTAATGTCAGTCAACCACAACGTAAGTATAGGTTACAGTCATCCAAAAGTCATTGGCTCATAAGCCAAACCGCAAAATAACAAGACTACTTACAAAAGTAGTCACTAACTACTGTCCACGTGGCGGGCCTCGGCTACTGCCCGCAGTATCCCTAGCCTCAGTCCTCGTACCTGAGATCCACGGTTAAAACAACAGTCAGCGGAAAGCTGGTGAGTTACTATAATCAACTTTAAAACAGTTTATAAAATAGTTAGCACAATATAACGACTAGTAATCAACATGCGGTCGGCCTCAACTGCCTGACGCCTCATCGGGAGCGACCCGGCACAGCCTGCATAGCCCACTCCACAAAGTAGTGGGTTGTCAGGTCCACTGAGTTGGGAATGACCCAACAGGCCTCTCTACTCTGCGTATAGCAACAATACGCGCAATCCACGTGCTCTGCTCTGTGCTAACAAATGTCAACGTATAAAAGGATCCACATCGGACCCGGATAATAAACAACAAGTAAGTAACTCACCTGAAGCACGACTACAGTCCCGCTATCAACGACAGTATCTACAAGTCCCAGGTCTAGCTGCGAACCCTGGCAACAATAAATACAACTACACTGTAACGACTAGCTACGGAACTCATAATGACTACACTACTAGACTCCCTAGCTCAACATGAATCAACAAGCCAAGACACACGAGCGCGGCCGTGATCGTGGTCGCGGGCTCCTCGTCGCGGCCAGTCATCTCGGACGCGATGACTCCGCGCTGCCCCTCTCGTCGCGGCCGGGCTCAACTGAGCACGCCCGTGCTCGTCCGACCCGCGACTAACGTCTCGGTCGCGTTCCACTGCCAGCGACCACCTTTAACCGCCTCACCCTGATCGCGGGCGCGACCAGGGGAGCTCGGCCGCGATGCGGCGACGAACAGAGCAGGTTATGCTCTGTTTTTCGGTTCAGCCATGGAGTTTTCATCTCCAACTTCGACTCCATACATAGCAGGGGTTATTAACCAGCCCCATGCTCAACTAATACAACTAACTATTAATCATAACAATTCAACTTATTTCTAGAGCAATCGCTAACCTTGATTCCTCTTTTCTTTCTTGAATTTGAGCTCCGAGATGAAGTTAGAATCGATTCCTTTGCTTGGCTACCTTTAATCTCTCCTTGGCTCCTTCTCTTATCTTTTAACTGAATATACACACATATGAATTCTCATGAACTGATGAAATGGATAAGGAAGTCATCACTCAACCTATATATATACGTTTCCGGTCCCGAACTCAATTAAAACGGGTACGATACTCATTAATCACTGGGTAAGCTTCCGTTAACCCAATTAATCTCGAATTAATAACTCGGGTTTAGAATGTCAATTAACTCATTAAAACAACCCCAAATCTCCAATTACTACTAAACCGGTTATTATCTCAACCGATTAAAATTACACGTAATAGCAATCTATTTTACTGACTCACGTGCAATTTATCAATCAAAATTTACCAACTCATTGAGGCGACTCTTAAAGCCAATAAATAAATTACATGTACCTGCTGCTAGATTCCGGATGTTACAAATCCTCCCCTCTAGAACTGATCTCGTCCTCGGGATCTCAACTCAGGTGAATAGATGCGGATACCGCTGCCGCATGTCCGCCTCGGGTTCCCAGGTAGCGCTGGAACCCTTATGATACCGCCATTGCACTAATACCAGCGGGATCTCTTTCTTCCGCAACTTCTTTATCTTGCGGTCTAGAATAGTCTCGGGATGCTCAACGTATCTCAGCTGCTCGTCTACCTCGATCTCCGCCATGGGAACCGTCTCCTCATGTGGGCCAAACATCGTCGCAGGTAGCTAATATGGAAGGTAGAATGTACCCCACGCAACTCTGGAGGCAACTCTAATCGGTAGGCCTGCGTGCCCACTCGCTCAACTATACGGAACGGCCCAATGAATCTCGGACTGAGCTTACCTCGCTTCCGGAATCGAATCACACCCTTCCATGGGGATACCTTCAGTAGTACCCACTCGCCTACCTCAAATTCTAACTCCTTGGTCCTTTTATCGGCATAACACTTTTGTCGACTCTGAGCTACCTCTAATCTCTCTCTGACCACTGCTATCTTCTCACTAGTCTGCTGAATGATCTCAGGACCTGTAATCTCTTTCTCCCCCACTTCGGTCCAACATACAGGAGTACGACACTTACGACCATATAACGCTTCGAACGGAGGCATCTTAATACTGGAGTGGTAGCTATTATTATAAGCAAATTCAACTAACGGCAAATGCGAATCCCAACTACCACTGAAATCCACCACGCAAGCTCGTAACATATCCTCCATCGTCTGGATCGTACGCTCAGACTGGCCGTCCGACTGGGGATGATAAGCAGTACTCATCTGCACTCGAGTATCTAATGCCCGCTGTAGACTTCGCCAGAAGGTGGATGTGAATCGAGCATCTCTATCGGAAACTATCGAGGCTGGAACTCCATGTCGGGAGACAATCTCATACAAATAAACTCGGGCTAGCTGCTCCAACGTATGAGTCTCCCGGATCGGCAGAAAATGCGCTGTCTTCGTAAGCCGGTCTACTATCACCCATATCGCAGCATATCCACGTGGAGTCCGCGGCAACTTCGTAACGAAGTCCATCGTGATATGCTCCCAGCTCCACTGAGGAATCTCTAACGGCTGTAAACGGCCATGGGGCTTCTGGTGCTCGGCCTTCACCTGCAGGCAAGTCAGACAACACTCAACGAATTCAGCTATATCCCGTTTCATGCCGGACCACCAATATAACACACGGAGATCTTGATACATCTTCGTACTACCAGGATGAATAGCAAGGCGAGACTTATGAGAATCCTCCAAGATCAACTGTCATGCATTACCGGCCCTAGGAACCCAAACTCGGCCCTGTCTCACATATAATCCTCGAGAGTCAGTCTCAAACTCCTGTAATTGACCCAAAATGTGCTCCCTGCGGTGGTTCTCTGCACGCATCCCAATGACCTGTGCCTCTCGAAGCCTCTCTATCAGGGTAGATGTCACCTCGACTCTATAATTACGGGCTCGACTCGAAGATCCGCGCTCCTTTCGACTGAGCGCGTCTGCTACCACATTCGCCTTACCTGGGTGGTACTGAATGTCGCAATCATAATCCTTGATCAACTCTAGTCCCCGTCTCTGGCGCATATTCAGATCACGCTGGCTGAACAAATACTGGAGACTCTTATGATCGGTAAACAAAGTAAACGGAACTCCGTACAGATAATGGCGCCAAATCTTCAGCGCAAACACGATAGCCGTCAACTCTAAATCATGGGTCGAATAATTCTTCTCGTAGTCCTTCAACTAGCGAGAGGCATAAGCAATCACTCGGCCTCTCTGCATCAATACACACCCTAACCCTGTCCCGGAAGCATCAGTATATACAACAAAATCACTGGTGCCTTCAGGCAGGGCTAACACTGGAGCCTGGCACAATCGACGTTTCAGCTCCTCGAACACGAACTCCTGATCCTCAGTCCACTCAAACGGAACTGACTGGCGAGTCAAACGAGTCAACGGCACAGCAATCAAAGCAAAGTCCTGGATAAATCGACGATAATATCCGGCTAATCCCAGGAAACTGCGAATCTCTGCTACACTTCGGGGCCTCTCCCAGCTCATAACGGCCTCTATCTTAGCTGGGTCAACAGAAACGCCCTCGCCGCTAACGACATGGCCTAGGAACTGGACTTCTCGAAGCCAGAACTCACACTTCGAGAACTTCGCGTATAACTTCTCACGCCGCAATACACTTAGAATCTCTCGCAGGTGCGCCGCATGCTCCTCTACTGATCGAGAATAAATCAGGATGTCATCTATGAACACTATGACAAACTGATCAAGATACGGACGACAGACCCTATTCATCAGGTCCATAAAGGCTGCTGGGGCATTGGTTAGCCCGAACGGCATAACCAGAAACTCATAATGGCCATATCGGCTCCTGAATGCTGTCTTTGCTGTATCCTGCTCATAGACCTTTAGCTGATGATATCCTGAGCGCAAGTCGATCTTCGAAAACACGCTAGCCCCCTGCAACTGGTCGAACAAATCATCTATCCGCGGAAGAGGATAACGGTTCTTTACCGTTACCTTATTAAGCTCACGATAGTCTATACACATCCTCATCGACCCATCTTTCTTCTTTACAAATAGAACTGGAGCACCCCACGGAGAAGTACTCGGTCGAATGAAACCACGGTCTAACAGCTCCTGCAACTGACTCATCAGCTCCCTCATCTCGGTAGGAGCCAAACGATAAGGTGCACGTGCAATGGGAGTAGCACCGGGCACCAACTCGATACGAAACTCTACCTGTCTGTCCGGTGGCAAACCAGGTAGCTCCTCGGGAAACACATCGGGGAACTCAGAAACGACATCAACGGTCTCTATACTCTGCTTCTCCTTCTTCGCATCAACTACATATGCTAGGAAGGAGGAACAACCCTTGGCTAAACAACGACTAGCCTGAATCGCAGAAATGAGGCTAACACTGCCCCTACTGCGCTCTCCGTACACCGTAATAACACGATCCGCAGAAACCGGTAGCCGAATGATCTTTTTGGAACACGCAATATCAGCACGCTGAGAAGCTAACCAATCCATACCTACAATGGCATCAAAACTACCGATCTCTATAGGCAACAAATCGATCCTAAATGGATAGCCGTCTATCTCTAATATACACTGGGCATAAATATGCCTAACTACAGAAGCACTGCCATCAGCAAGCTCTATGACCAATGGCTCTGACAACTCAACAGGCAAAGCAGTAAAATATGCAGTAAAGGCAAGCGAAACAAAAGAACGGTTCGCTCCGGAATCGAACAACACTCGGGCACTATGACCATTTAAAATGAACGTACCCGAAACCACGTCGGCTGTATCTCGAGCCTCCTCCGCTGTCAGCTGAAAAACTCGGCCTCTGGCTGGCGGGACAGTATCTCTGCGCGCTGAAGAGCCAACAGAACTCTGACCCTGGGTCGGCGGTCTCGAATCCCCCTGCCGCGGAGCTGTACAATCTCTGGACTGATGACCAGGCCGCCTGCAATTAAAACATAGCGGGTCTCTCGAAGTACATCCTGTCTGGGTGTGGCCGGGCTGACCACAACGGAAGCAACGCACATGGCGGGGATCACACTCCCCTGTGTGCCTCTGGCGGCATCTCCTGCAAAACCGCTCTCTATTAGCTGACCCCGAACTCGACGCTCCTCCCCTCTGCTCGGACCCTGCAAAACGACTGCCCCTGTCATCGAGCCTGCGATCTGATCTCTGAGAAGACCTATCTCTGTGCCTATTTCCTCCCTCAGACTCTGCGCGTCGACGGTCGTCGCCTCTAGGCTGAAACTGACTGGGACGACTATCTCTGTCCCGATCTCTATCTCTATCTCTGTCAAAACCACCTCCCTGTCCAGCCGACTGAGTGACTCGTGGCTGCTCGACCACTGGATCTCTACGAGATAACTCGCTCTCTCGTCTACGAGCTAACTCGACTGCCCTGGCATATGTCGGAATGTAACCGGTATCAATAAACTCTCGAATCTCCTTACGCAATCCCATCAGAAACCGATTAATCTTCCGTGACTCTGTACTAATCTGAATAGGCGCGAACAGACTCAGGTCGATAAAAATCTTCTCGTACTCATCAACTGACCGCTGCCCCTGAAATAACGTCAGAAAGTCAATCTCTAGCTGAGCCCTACGGTCCTCGGGACAATACTGCTCCTCAAAGCGAGCCCTGAACTGACTCCACGTCATCTCGTATGCAGGTCCATCTCCCATCATATCTCTAATAGTCCGCCACCACTGCTGAGCACTAGTCCGTAACTGGGCACTAGCGAATGTCGTCATCTGATCCGGGTGGCATCCTGTGATACGGAAGGCCATCTCCATATCCTGTAACCAATACATGGCCTTTACGGCCCCGGGCTCGCCGTGATACTCTGGCGGGTGTGCAGCAAGGAACTCCTTATATTTACACCTCTTGCCTGCCGCTCGTGATGAACCAGCTCCTGAATCTCTACCCCCGCCTGAACTCTGGGTCTGGGACTGAATACCCTCAGCACGGCCTTTCTCGTAGGCCTCCTGTAGTCGTCGGGCAAACTCCTCATCTGATACCCGTCCCCCAGTGGGACCCTCGGGTCTCTGCTCGTCTGTCATAAAATCTCTGCATAATGTAAACAACATTACTATAACGACAATAATATGATTCTACAATTTCTTAGACCTACTCATCAGAGATCAAGCCCAAGGATCTAGACACTGGTTTAAGCCTAAGCATCACTAATGATACTTAAACCTTAAACTAATGCTCTGATACCAAGCTGTAACACCCTACTTTTACGTCTAATGCCACATGGGACTCATAGTCCACGTCATCCAATCATAGACAACATCATCAAGGGTTAAACAGCTAATTACTACCAGCATTATCATCAAGCATAAAGTAACACGGGACGGGAACCAACCCCCGTCGGTAATGTCAGTCAACCACAACGTAAGTATAGGTTACAGTCATCCAAAAGTCATTGGCTCATAAGCCAAACCGCAAAATAACAAGACTACTTACAAAAGTAGTCACTAACTACTGTCCACGTGGCGGGCCTCGGCTACTGCCCGCAGTATCCCTAGCCTCAGTCCTCGTACCTGAGATCCACGGTTAAAACAACAGTCAGCGGAAAGCTGGTGAGTTACTATAATCAACTTTAAAACAGTTTATAAAATAGTTAGCACAATATAACGACTAGTAATCAACATGCGGCCGGCCTCAACTGCCTGACGCCTCATCGGGAGCGACCCGGCACAGCCTGCATAGCCCACTCCACAAAGTAGTGGGTTGTCATGTCCACTGAGTTGGGAATGACCCAACAGGCCTCTCTACTCTGCGTATAGCAACAATACGCGCAATCCACGTGCTCTGCTCTGTGCTAACAAATGTCAACGTATAAAAGGATCCACATCGGACCCGGATAATAAACAACAAGTAAGTAACTCACCTGAAGCACGACTACAGTCCCGCTATCAACGACAGTATCTACAAGTCCCAGGTCTAGCTGCGAACCCTGGCAACAATAAATACAACTACACTGTAACGACTAGCTACGGAACTCATAATGACTACACTACTAGACTCCCTAGCTCAACATGAATCAACAAGCCAAGACACACGAGCGCGGCCGTGATCGTGGTCGCGGGCTCCTCGTCGCGGCCAGTCATCTCGGACGCGATGACTCCGCGCTGCCCCTCTCGTCGCGGCCGGGCTCAACTGAGCACGCCCGTGCTCGTCCGACCCGCGACTAACGTCTCGGTCGCGTTCCACTGCCAGCGACCACCTTTAACCGCCTCACCCTGATCGCGGGCGCGACCAGGGGAGCTCGGCCGCGATGCGGCGACGAACAGAGCAGGTTATGCTCTGTTTTTCGGTTCAGCCATGGAGTTTTCATCTCCAACTTCGACTCCATACATAGCAGGGGTTATTAACCAGCCCCATGCTCAACTAATACAACTAACTATTAGTCATAACAATTCAACTTATTTCTAGAGCAATCGCTAACCTTGATTCCTCTTTTCTTTCTTGAATTTGAGCTCCGAGATGAAGTTAGAATCGATTCCTTTGCTTGGCTACCTTTAATCTCTCCTTGGCTCCTTCTCTTATCTTTTAACTGAATATACACACATATGAATTCTCATGAACTGATGAAATGGATAAGGAAGTCATCACTCAACCTATATATATACGTTTCCGGTCCCGAACTCAATTAAAACGGGTACGATACTCATTAATCACTGGGTAAGCTTCCGTTAACCCAATTAATCTCGAATTAATAACTCGGGTTTAGAATGTCAATTAACTCATTAAAACAACCCCAAATCTCCAATTACTACTAAACCGGTTATTATCTCAACCGATTAAAATTACACGTAATAGCAATCTATTTTACTGACTCACGTGCAATTTATCAATCAAAATTTACCAACTCATTGAGGCGACTCTTAAAGCCAATAAATAAATTACACGTACCTGCTGCTAGATTCCGGATGTTACAGTTAAGTCCAAAACTTTGCTGAAGCGGCTCAACTTCTTATTCATATAGGTGACTCTTTCTCATCATGCACCTGCACATGCATTTTATCAAAAGAATCAACCCCTTTAACATGCAGTACCGAGCACATCCCTTGGGATGACCATAATAAACATGTGCTCCAATCTTATAGTGTAAGCTTTCCACATTGAATTCAACCGTTAGCGTTATACTGAAAGGGAATTGGGTAGGCGAAATTGGTTTAGACCACAATGGAATCACATAAATTAAATTCCTTAGTCATTCAGCTTTTTTACCCCCAGCGGCTAATGCTACAAATTCAGATTCCATTGTCGAGTTGGTATTACAAGTTTGCTTCTTAGAAGCCCACGAGATGGCGCCTCTTGCAAGTAAAACTACCCACCACTTGTAGAAGAATGATCTTCTACATTGGTTATCCAACTCGCATCCGAATATCCTTCTATCACTGAAGGAAATCCGACATAAGACAAACTATAATTCATAGTTCCCTTTAAATACTTAAGTACCCGCCTAATTGCTTGCCAATGATGAGTACTAGGTATACTAGTATACCTACTCAATTTCCCACGGCAAAAGCAATATCCGGCCTTGTACTTCTCATGGCATACATCAAGCATCCAATTACCCTTGAATATTCAAGTTGTGAAACTGTTTTCCCATGTTTGGCATAAACTTCAAACTTGGATCAATTGGAGTACTTACCGGAGAACAATTCAAATAATTAAATTTCTTTAGTACTTTCTCAATGTAATGAGATCGTGACAAAAAAATTCCTTTGTTTACTCTTTTAATTCTGATACCAAGAATTACATCCGAGAATTTTGATGACAAAAATTATTTTGTTATATCAACTTGATTTTGGTCGGTACCAAAAATCAACATGTCATCAACATATAGACAAATTATAACTCTTTTACCGGAATTATCAAATTTGCTATATACACATTTGTCACATTGGTTTAAATTGAAACCACTTGACAAAATTAACTCATCAATTTTTTGATGTCATTGTTTAGGTGCTTGTTTAAGTCCGTA
The DNA here is from genome assembly GCA_020465985.1 of Centrapalus pauciflorus. NCBI lineage: Eukaryota > Viridiplantae > Streptophyta > Magnoliopsida > Asterales > Asteraceae > Centrapalus > Centrapalus pauciflorus. Next base: position 1,314,564 of record JAANYP010003023.1, read on the forward strand.
AAGAGACTTAATCAACCTACAAACTTTATGCTCATTTCCGAGCGTAACAAAACCTTCCGGTTGTTTCATGTACACTTATTCATCCAAATCACCATTCAAAAATGCCGTTTTGACATCCATTTGGTGAATTACCATATCGTGAATTGCAGCGAGAGCAATTAACAATCTAATCGTGGATATCCGTGCAACCGAAGCATAAGTATCAAAGTAGTCAATCCCTTCCTTTCGTCAGAAACCTTGTATGACTAAACGAGCTTTGAATTTATCAATTGACCCATCAACTTTCATCTTCTTTTTTAAGATCCATTTGCAACCCAAAGGTTTTACTACCGGGTGGCAAATCAGAAATCTCTAAAGTGTTGTTACCCATTATGGAATCCATTTCATCGTTGATGGCTTCCTTCCAAAATGCAACACCTTGAGATTTCATAGATTCTTCGTATGTCATAGGATCATCCTCTATATGAAAACAATAAGAGTATTGAGATTGAATATTATCCCGTGATCCTTCAACCAAGTAAAGTTAAAAATCCGAGCCAAAAGACTTCGGTTTTCGAACTCAATCACTTCTACGAAGTTCCGGTGTCTCTTTAGTAGTTTCAACTAAAGATTCAAACTCATTGGTACCACTTATACTAGCATTTGCAATTGGCACCAAGTCCTTTGGTCTAACAATTGATAAGAATCTTGTCTCATTGAACATTGCATCCCTTGATTCTATTACCGTATGAATCGAAATGAAATCATTAAGTTCAATCACATAGAATCTATAGGCCTTGGAATGCTCCGCATATCCAATAAAATGCAATCAAGACCCCTTTCACCCAAAGTTTTCTTTTTGGGTTCCGGCAATTTTACAATTGACGACATCCCCAAACTCGAATAAAATCCAAGTTTGGTTTATTCTTGAACCAAACTTCATAGGGAGTAATCTTGTTCCTTTTATTAGGAACCCTATTTAACAAATAGCAAGCCGTTAACATGGCTTCTCCCCAAAATCTCTCACTCAATCATGAGTAAGATAACATGGAATTTACCATCTCTTTTAGGACCCGATTTTTCCTTTCCAAAATTCCATTTTGTTGAGGTGTATATGGAGCCGTAGTTTCATGAATAATTCCTACGGATTGAAAGTACATAGGATCCATATATTCACCACCTCTATCTGTACGGAATTTTTTGATTAAAATATTTTGTTGCAACTCAACTTCCGTTTTATAAATTTTGAATTTATCCAATGCTTCATTTTTATAATGTAAAAGAAATGCATAACAAAAGCTTGACTCATCGTCAATAAAAGTAACAACATACTTTTTATTTCTAAAAGACGGAGTTGCATGAAAATCACATAGATCACTATGTACAAGTTCCAATACGTTAGAAGTTCTTTCAACACCTTTGAATGGTTGCCTAGTGATTTTATTTAACATGCAACTCTTACATTTTTCATCAATCATGTCAAAAGCCGGAATTAAATTATCTTTTGACATATCCATCATTCGTTTAAAATGAACATGACCAAGTCTAGCATGCCACAAATAAGAATCACTAATTTTATTCTCAACATTGAAAATTGTCATGGAATTAGAAACATTCAAGTTCAACATAAACATGCCATTACATAATAACCAAATCCATAAAAAACACCACACTTAGAAAGTATAAACTTGTCCGATTTAAACACTTGCTTGAATCCTAACTTATTCAAAACACCCCCGGAAACAAGATTCTTTCGAATCCCGGGTACCAACAAAACATTACACAAAACAATTGTTTTTCCGGAACTAAAACATAAACAAACTTCACCACGTCCCACAATAGAAGCTTTTGACTCGTTCCCTATGTGTAAAACCGAACCATCATTACCGGCTCAAACTTCCGGAACCATTTCCGATCTTTACATATATGAGTAGTAGCTCCCGAGTCAATCCACCAAGCAATATCATCATCCTGCACATAGAATGATTGATCAATCATGGATACATAATTATCACTATGATTAACGCTAGTATAAAAAACATCAAGAATATCACCTTGATTTGGTTTGGGGTCTTGGTTTCGAGAACCATTTCCCTTGCTCATACTAGCACCTTGCTTGTTCTTTCTATTGTTCATACCAACACGACAATCACGCTTGAAATGTCCATCAAGACCACACTTCCAACACACCTTTTTAGGTTTCTTGTTTGGAGTATAATTGGTATCCTTAAACTTTTGTTTAAAACCGGACTTGGCATCCTCTTTGTTTTCAACTATATTCACAGAAGATGGTTCCACAATATTATTGCCCTTATCCTTGTCACTTTCATGCGCCCGAATAGATTCTTCTATGCGCAAATGACTACCAAGTTGAATAAACGTCAACTCCTCCTTGTTGTGTTTTAAGTGTTTATAATCCTTCCAAGATGGTGGTAATTTATCGATGATACTTGAAACATAAATAGACTCATCCATTTTAAGATCGTGTTGTGCAAATCTATATCTATATATTATAATAAAGGAGAACATCTCAGTGCCACATGGCATCCTCTCAACGAATTACTTTTTAGTTTTTCCGCTCTTTTTCCTAATTTAGAAGTATTCAATAATAAATTTAATTACTTAAAAAAATATATAAATAACGTTTTATCTTTTTTTCCTAATTTATTTCCTTATGTTAATCACTTCAATTTATTATATTAAAAGCAATTGACCAATAGGTTGCTAATAACTAAAACATATATATTGTCTTTAAATTTGAAACATGCATATTATAATTGTAATAATTTTGTATAATTAATATCTTAAAACAAATATTTATTTATTAATATAACATAATTTTTTTAGTTAAATCATATTAAGTATAAAATGTTGACAAATTAGATCAAATTATTCCTTCATATATGTCATATATGTTTTCATTCATAAATATTCTACAAAAGTATTGATTTTAATATTTAAACTAATTTATAAAAAATTAAAATCTACCTTTATTCCTAAAATTTTCTATTATTATTACTTATTAGTATCAATTATAATAAATTATCAATTCTTTTTATCAATTCTAAAAAATCTGAATGAAAATATGAATCGATATAAATAGTACACTTAATAATCTAATCTATATATATTAATAAAAGAAACACATCTCATGCTAGGTGTCACTACATCATCTCTCTAAATTTATGATTTTCGACTTTTTTTTTCATAATTATAATTCTATTTTTACTAATCTATCTATTCTATTACAAGAGTAACTAGATGTCACATGACACATAGATAGAGTGCCAAATGGCTTAAATGGGATTGTCATGTGTACCTAACACTTTTCTATTTAATTTGTTTTAAAATTTGTTTTTTTCAATCCATCTATACTATTAAAAGAGTAACAAAATTGTCACTTGTCATCTTCTCCTTTTATTTGACACTTGTTAGTTTCTTATTTAATTTGCCACTTGTCATTTTTACAAATTATCATGTCATTTACTAGGATTATTAATAATATCATATCAAATCTAATTTAGTATAATTCAATCCAATCTATTGAAATCTACCAACTAAAATTTAATTAAACTAAATTTAAATTTATTTTTATATATTTATAAATATTTAATATTAATTTTTAATGTTATGTTTATATAGTTTTAAGAAAAAAATATTTATTAAATTTATCCGTGTAATACACGGGTTAATAAACTAGTTGTCCAAGTATACAAAGCAATTCGTTATATTGCTCCATCACCGGCCGACGGGCCGAGGTTCAACCATTCTATAATTATGAAAATCGCTAACATAAAATTTCTTGCTAGATGCATCTTCGGCCAAATACTTGGATTCAAGTTAATTCCATAATTCTTTGGCAGATTCAACGGTTTGAAAAATATCGAAAAGAGGATCGATCATACCAGATGTGTCCACGACAGATGTAGTCGTCGTTTTCCCATTTGTTTTGCTTCCTCGTCATCTCCACCGTTTCGTTTTCAATGACTTCTGGCATGGTAGTGCTCAAAACGTACACCATCTTCAATGTCGTGAGAAGAAAGTGCATCTTCTTTTGCCACCGACGAAAGTCTTGACCCTCGAACTTGTCAAGCTTCGCAAACTTCGACGTCACATCCTTCAACGATTCCGCCATTGTTCTTCACGAAATTATTGTTGTCGATTGTTGGGGTATACGGATTTGGTAAAAACAATAAGAATAGAATCGTTGGCATTGAATATCTTATGATCGAGAAAGTTCACTTTCCGACAACAATAATTTGCCCAAAGCCGGGTATCCAAATTTTGTTGTGGGATAACACACAAAAAGATTTCTATACACTAGACTTGTCATTGAACAAAGTTTGTGTATATAGGCATGTTGGCAAGTAACCCCCAAAATGCCAAAGATTGTAACCACAATAAGGCCAAAGGTTGTAACCCCCAAAATGCTTAAGGTTGTAACCACCATAAGGCCAAAGGTTGTAACCACTAAAATGTCAAAGGTTGTAACCATTTGTTTTTGTGTGTAGACAATAAGAAGTTTGTGTCTTGATTCAGGCCAACCTTATACAAGTGTGTACTCCACACCTCCAAACTTGTTATAGGTCCAACCTGAATCAAGTACCGGTTACACATTATGCTAAAATAATAACATTAACCAGGTTGCTAAAGAGGCTTCAGATATGGTTCTAGCCGACGATAATTTCAGTACGATTGTTTCTGCTGTTGGCGAGGGTCGATCAATATATAACAATATGAAAGCTTTTATCAGGTATTAATCTCATCTTGTTGCAATGTTATTTCATACCAACTTCTGGCTTTCCATTTTACACACATAATATAACTTACATAGTTACATTCGAACTTTTAGGTACATGATATCATCGAATGTCGGGGAGGTTATATCCATTTTCTTAACTTGTGCACTCGGAATACCGGAATGCTTGATACCTGTGCAGCTTCTATGGGTAAACTTAGTTACTGATGGTCCACCTGCTACTGCTCTTGGTTTTAACCCATCTGATATTGATATAATGAGGAAATCACCTCGTAAAAGCACGGAGGCCCTCATAAATTCATGGGTTCTCTTTCGGTACTTGGTTAGTGTTCTCTTTTCTACTTACAGCTTCCTTGTAAACATTTGACTTTGTGAGGGTCAAACCATCGTTATTTAGTTTTTACAATGGCAGGTAATTGGTTCCTATGTGGGCATTGCAACTGTTGGCATCTTCGTTCTATGGTACACACAGCCGTCATTCATGGGTATCAATCTAATTAGCGATGGGCATACACTCGTTTCATTATCTCAACTCAGAAACTGGGGAGAGTGCTCTTCTTGGCCGGATTTCTCAGTAATGCCATTTGCAGTTGGTAGCAACCGAGTGATCACTTTCTCAAACCCCTGTGACTATTTCACCACCGGAAAAGTCAAAGCAATGACATTATCACTCTCCGTATTGGTGGCTATCGAGCTGTTTAATTCGTTAAATGCGGTTTCTGAACACCACAGTTTGTTAACAGTGCCACCTTGGAAGAACCCTTTCCTTCTTTCTGCCATAGCTTTTTCCTTCTCGCTCCACTGTCTGATTCTTTATGTTCCTTTCCTAGCAGACGTGTTTGGCATTGTTCCGTTGGGTTTAGGAGAATGGGTTTTGGTCATTGTGGTTTCAGCACCCGTAATCCTTATCGATGAATTGCTGAAGATTGTTGCTAGGAATAGAAAATGGCCGATGAAAGTTAAGACGGTGTAAGTTAGAAAGCACGGGGGGATGCCATATTATATGTAATTAGCTCTGTAAATAGACAGAATTTTGTTTGCTTTAAGCTAATGTGAAGTTAGATTCTGTGAAAAATAAAGCTTGAAGAAAAATCGTATGAAATGATTACAAATTAAATAATGTAAATATGTGTTCAAACTATACCTAAGGTAACTAATATCAACCAAAACATTCAAAGATAGTTGCATCTTCATGATACTCCTTCATCTTTGACGAAACTTCATTTAGTATCCTATAAATTTCATCGGATCGTGGATGTGATCTATCATCTACAATGAACTTGTAAACTTGACTTCCGTCTTCAATGAAGCTATATCCAGCTGCCTTTGTGATCTGGGAACCCTTCATTATCTTCCTTAGCTTTGCAACTCCATCCCACCGGCCAGTATTTGCATATATATTGGACAAAATTACATAATTACCTGGGTTCCAAGGCTCTAGCTTGAAGAGATGTTCAGCTGCTATCTCAGCCAGCTCAACATTGTTATAGAAACTGCATGCCCCTAGCAGAGTTCCCCAAACAACTGAGTCGGGTTTCATTGGCATTGTTTGTATTAGATTGAACGCTTCTTGTAGTTCCCCAGCACGACCAAGGAGATCCACCATACATCCGTAGTGTTCAAGTTTGGGAGTGATGGAGAACTTGTTCTCCATTGATTTGAAGAGTATTTGGCCTTTCTTTACCATCCCACCATGAGTGCATGCAAGAATTGCTCCAACAAACGTGACGTCGTCTGGTGTCATTCCTTCCCTCTGTGTCAGGCAAAAGAAAAGATGCATTTAAGAATGTTTCTCGCATAATAATGTATCATAATATCATGCTAATGGTCTTGATTTGGATAAGTTACTAGTTATTTTTAAGGTTATCAATGCACTTGATTGTGTTACTGAATACTGAGATAGGAAATGCTACCAGCATTTGGTGGAAAAGCTGAAGTGCTTCAATAGATTGTCCATGGACGGCTAAGCCCATGAGCATGGTATTCCAAGAGCATAAGTTCCTTCTTGCTCCGATTTCTTCGAACATCACCATAGCCCAATCAATCCGACCACATCTAGCATACATTTCCAGTAATGCGTTGCAAACAAACAAATTCTTGAAATACCCTTTTGCCCTTGCGTAGCTTTCGATCCTTTGTCCCACCTCCAATGCCCCAAGACTCGCACAGGCAGGAAGAGCACTAGCTATTGTCACTTCATTTGGCTGTACACCTTTCACTTTCTCCATATCCAGATACAACCTGAGAGCATTCCCGTATTTCCCGTTTTGTGAGTACCCAGATATCATAGCAGTCCAAGAAATGACATTCTTTACAGGCATTTCATCAAACACCTTGGATGCTCCCTCCATGTCCCCATTTCTTGCATACCCTGCTATCAGAGAATTCCAAGTGGGCACGTCTCTAATTTTCATTCTGTCAAACACTAGGCGTGCAGAAGGCAACAAGCCCAGTTTTGCATACATGTCGACCAATGCTGTTGAAGCATAGAGATCAAACTCGTAACCCAATTTAACGAGATGGGCGTGAAGCGTCTGACCATGACGAGGCGAGTTAAGGGTGGCAGAAGCAGCGAAGAGGGAGGTGAAGGAATGCTGGTTAGGGGAGCAACCATTAAGACACATTTGGGTGTAAAGCGCAAAACACTTGTGATAAGGGCCATGTGAAGAGAAAGCTTGAATGAGTTTGTTGTAGAGGAAGACATTTGGTTGAGAAATAAGGTCGAACACCTTGTGGGCGTAAGGAATGTTTGGGATTTCAAGAAGCTTGGTGATTAGGAACTTGGTAAAGTCAATGCCATTGCGCAGGGTGTGGGCATGGATTTGTTTCAATTGGTTCATAACAAATTGCTCCTTTAACGTTGATGATTCGATCTAAGCGTTTGTCATTAATATCCAATTTTTAGATTATACCCAACAAGTGTGATCAATAAACTTTGGTGCTTCAGTTAGTTATCTAGAGCATTGATCTTACCCAACAAGTCTCATCTCTGCACTATCGGTTAGCATCATCAGAAAGCTCCACATCTCTCCCTCGGATGCCACATACAGAAATCAAACTGCTCAAAATACAACAAATGAGAGAAAGAAAAGAACGAGTAACGTAAACCAAGGATGTTTTGAGCCATGTCGCTTTTTTAGCTAAATCAGTTTTTTTTTGGAATGATGGACTGTTTTATCAATCTTTTAACTGGTGAATATTTCCAGTTCTCAATTTTTTATTGAAAGCATATACGCCCATTTTTAACTAGTGTATATTCGATCAAGATCATCCCAAATCCGTTTATGAAAAGTTTACTGTTATTGAAAATGATGAAAAATTTAATGGACATTGAAAACATATTTATTTACCGTGTTTGATATGAACAAATACTCGAAAAATGATGCATTATACAAATCTTATCTATGATTCCATCTCTTATAGATGAGAGATGCATAAGATGAATCAAGTTTTTGAGAAAAGAAAGAAATCTAATGGGGTTTGAAAATAAAAAAATATAGAAGTTGGAATTGATCGATGCAAAAAATCAAGAGTGGAACCATTACATTGTGTTCTTTAACACATCTTGAGAGAAATTTAAGGGAAGGAGGAGAAAGTGGGAAAAAATAAAAAGTTGTGTTTTTTAAACATTTTAAACGAAGGAAGAGGATAGAATTAGAAAGAAAGAATCGTAAAATCTTTTGTGAGAAGAAATTAATATAAAGAAAGGAACCAAAGAATTGTGCTCTTTTAAAAAGCTACTTTTTATTCTCTTTCTTTCCTCTATGTTTATGTCATTCGTCTTCTTTCACATTCTTTTCATTTTCTTTAAAATTGAAAAACAAAACATTAGTCTACCTTGTAAATCTTGAAAAGAGCGAGATTAGTAGAGTATGCCAGCCAACAGTGGTGCGCGGCTGGGTTCTGTGGTGGGGAGGTCAACACATTCTAATTCAAACCAAAAACAAGCAATTTCAGAACATATATTAGAAGATTGGGGGATATAGAAGAGAGAAGGGGCTGTCATCGACGGCATTGTGGTGGTCTTCGATCGTGACTGAGAATCAAGGTCGACGGTGTGGTAGTCGTCGGTCGACGGGTGTGGTGGTCGGCGAGGAAGCAACAACAGAGCTAGCCAGCTAGGTGGAGGCATGGTGGGGTCGGCAAATGAGAGGAAAACATTCATCATCATCTTCGAGATCCCAACTCCCTGTATGAAATCTACTTTCATGAACACACTTGTAGTTTCATACTTCCATTCAATAGATTACATATGAAGAAAAAAACCGGACAATATTGTTTTGAACTTGTATGAACATAATAAACACACAGATCAAACTAATCGAGATGCATCACTGATTGAAGAAAAGTTTCATTACAGCAAATGTGACAGCTGCAGAAAGCCAGAAACAATAGTAACAAGCAAACCACAGAAGGCGGCATCATTTATAACGAAAAATAGAGCAAAATCTAATTACAAAACAAATGAATATTATTTACAAGTTACAACTTACAAGTGCCTCAATAAGTTAATTATGACCTTTTGCGTAATATAACGTCTCCGAAGGCACTCTGAGGAAAAGGTGATAATATAATCATGTAGGTTGAGGTTCAGCATTTAAGCAGCAAACTAGACCAATATCGAATCAAAATCAACTTCTCCATTCTCACTAAGTTTACCACCAAACTTGGTTACGAGAGCATGCCAAACATCTGCTTCGATAACTTGTCCACTTGAACCAGCCATATCAAGTACCTTCATTACTTCTGCTTCCTCCCTCAAGTCACAGAGTCCCACAAGCAAGATGGAGTAGGTGCTTTTATTTGGGAAACATCGTTTATCCAACATCTCCTCTAGAATCTTAACCCCTTCCTTTGCATTACCCGCTTTACAAAAACCTTTGATTAACATATTATACGTAAATGCATTCGGAACACATCCCTTCTCCACCATGTCATCCCACAACCTACCAGCCTCACACAACTCTTCCATCTCGCACAATCCAGCAATCAGTGTATTATAAGTGAAGACACTAGGGATCGAACTCCTTTCAAACTCATCAAACAGCTTCCTAGCTTCCCAGATCTTCCCTTTTTTACATAACCAATGTATAAGTGTACTTGATATGGCATTATCAGGGGTACAATTCTTCCTCAAAAGCTTCTTCCATAAGTCACATGCAACCTCAACCTTCTCCTCTTCACACAAAACATCAATCAACCTACAACAAAGAGCAGAAGTTGGCACATATTTCTTCTCCAACATATCGTCAAGCAAATTTAAAGCTTCACCGGTCTTCTTCTCTTTACAAAAAGCTTCAATCATAACCCCGTAAGTGACATCATTGGGCTCGACTTTATTATCCTCCATCTCGTCCATCAATCTGACAGCATCGACCAATCTTCCTTGCTTACAAAACCCATCCATCAAGATTGTGTAAGTGGTAGCATCAGGAATCCACCCTCTATCAAGAATTTGATCAAACATCTTCTTTGCACTCACCATATCACCTTTGGAGACATAAGCTCCCAACACAGTAGTATACGTTACAACATTTGGAACCATCCCCATTGCTGGCATTTCGTCTAACACCTTGAGCGCACCTTCTATATCACCATTCTTACAAAACGCTTTTAAAAGAATGTTACAAGTAAATACATTCGGTATGATATTGAACTTCTTTTGACTATTTTTGAACAAAGCATGCACCAGCTGGAATTTTCTGTTTTGAACCAAGACGTTTAATAGGGTGTTCAAAGACCGTACGGACTTTGTGACGCCAAAGTCCTTGATCCGCAAGAAGATGCGTAAGGAGTCTTTAGGACGGCTGGCAATTCCGTAATTACGTAGGACATCGATGAAGAGATTCTCACCACACTTGATACCTGATTTTTGTAACTGGGAAAGAAGGGTCTCAACGGGTTCAAAGGCCCGAGCACGAGAGAGCTTGTGGATGATGGAGTGGTAGGTCTCGTAATTATGTTCAAAGCCCTGGTGGTAGTTACCGGCATGGTAGAAGATTTGGAGGGCAAGGTCGAGGTTCTGTTGACGGGTGATGATGGACACAAGGCGTTTGGGGTAGAGTTTTTGGGGCCAAGGTTTGATCGGGGGAGTGATGGTGTAGGATTTGAGGAGTTGGGATTTGGATTCGATGGTGGAGAGGCGGTGATGTGAAGGGTGGGCAACAAAGGGATCCACGGCGGAGTTGGGGGCGGAGTCGTAACGTTTGTTACCAACACGATGATGAATTTTCCTAGCTGCCTTTGATATTAGAGATCCCTTCATCATCTTCCTTAGCTTTGCAACTCAATCCCGCTGCACATTATCTGTGTATGTATTGGATTAAATTAGACAAATGACTCGGCTCTAAAGGTTTCTACTGGATACAAAAAAATCCAATAAAATCTGATGATAAACTAAACAAACTAAAATCACGATGGATTGTTTGAGAAACAACATATAATATCCATAGACAACATACCAACAATGTTTTTTAAAAAAAACATATAATGTCATTATAGAATTATTCGCTATCATTAGTGGCGGACCCAGGATCTTGGGTCGTCGGTTGCACAATCTAAGTCATCCTATCAGTTCGATAATTTAAATGACTGGATTAGTCGGGTCGGACCAACAAACGAGAATTTAAAATAGCAAAAACCAAAGTGGATATGAAATAAACAAAAAGATTTTAATCAAACAAGTTAATTAAGTTAACAAATAAAAGGTTGCGACGCATATAGTTTTTTCCTTAAAAAAACATAAACATATGGGAAGGGTTACTAATCAGGATTGGATTTTGGTATTTGGGTTATTGGGTACAAGAATAAAGATTGAGCCTCCTAAATGTTTGGGTTTTGATAAATGATTGGGTTTTAAAAGTGTGTTTATTTTTATTTTTTCACGTATATAAACATTCAACTTCTAATTTATTTGTTTTGATTTAAGGTTATAAAATTTTACGGTTAAGTTGTACACTTAAAAAAGTTTTCTAACTGAATAATATAGGTTGCAGACATACAAATCATCGGTTGCACAATTAAATTTAGAAAAAATTACATGACGAGGTTATCGGGGAGGGGACCGGTGGCACGTGCCACCCCGACCACACCTTGGGTCCGCCCATATATCAACTAAAGGCCTGGTTGATACCTCTTCTGAACTTCTTATGATCTTATCTATACAGTTAGAGGTGAAGCTGACGATAATGTCTGATTCATGAAGTTAATAAGATGCTGAAATCTCTCACCGTCCTCTTATTCAATGAGAAAAGACTCAAGCTCTCATCCGAAATGATGTCCAAACAAGCACAAAACGTCCCTGTTTCGATATTTCCAAAACAGTCCTAATCTACAGCAGCCATAACTCAAAATGTATAATTGTACAAACCATAACCAAGCAAGTAATTTCATTAAGTTGATAATCCTAACAATTGTAACATACCAAGTAATTGCACTACAAACCCAAACAAGTTAACAGTTTACCAACTAACCACATAATTTAACAATAAATATAACCAGTAATGATTTAACGTTATAATGGTATTTGTATAAACTTTTGATATCAATTTAAAAAATTAACCTCAAGGTCAATAAACGGCGCTGGTAGTGTCTGACACGGCAACTCGGCGACTCACTCCAATGCACCTTATCTGTGTATATATTGGATCAAAGCACACGAATGACTAGGCTCTAAAGGTTTCTACCGAGTCCAAAAAAATTAAAATCACAATGGATTGTTCAAGAACAACTCGTAATATCCACTAAGGTCATGTTTGATACCTCTTATCTACCTCTCCTCTCTCATTCATAAACTGATGAGAATGTTTGGTTCATGAAGTCGATAAGATGCTGAAATCTCTCACCGTCCTCTCATTCAATGAGAGAAGAATCAAGCTCTCATCCAAAAGTAAGAAAGAAAGCGCTCTCATCTCCCTCTTCATGTTGGCTCTCTCCGACCCTCTCCTCTTCTTGTCTGGGAGGTGATAGCGTTGTCGTTACGTTGCTATAGAAGTCATTGACGTCGACAGAGGCCAGTACGGTAAAGAAAGCATTGGGTATCAAGTCCAAAAAGAAGAATAATGATTCAGGGTCGGATGGTTTGTCGGCTTGGAGAATCGGCCGGCTACAGTTGGTGAGCATACGAGGGTTCAAATGAAATTTCAGAACTTGATTCTACTGTTAGGCATGCGTTAAGAATTTCAGCTGGACAGGGAATAAAGTCAATATATTAGTTTGTTTATTCTGTTGTCTCCACCTTTTTCCTAGAATTGTTATTCCATACTAATTGGGGACTTAAATTCTAACAATTTCCCTTTTGTTTGCAATATGAACCCCAATCATGGCAAAGGGTGAGTTAGGTTAATTATAGAAACATTGAGTGCAAACTGCATAAACCTTGCTCTGCCGTAGAAATATGGTGTTAGGTTGCTGTAATAAAATACGGTGTTAGTTGGTAAACTCGACAAATGCTTCTTTTTTCATGGCACAAATGACACAATCATCCAAAAAATTGTTTCAACAAATTCACAACAATCCTACAATGAATTTAGAAAACCATTCAATTCAAGTATTCAACAACTAATAATCACCAATTTAGGCTATGTACCAATCCTACAATGAATTTATCAAACTCAATCAAGCAAATTCCAACAAATAGCAATCATCAATTAACAAATAACATCATAACAATATATTGTTAAAATCAAAATATCGACCGAAACCCTAGCAAGTATATTCTACGTAAACTTGTAAATTATCTTTTAAAATAAGAATTAGAGAGTTTGATTGATATACCTAAATCGAGAGAGTGAAAGTTATGGGAATAACCGAGCAAGGAAGCCTGGAGGTTAGAGCAACCGAGCAAGAGTAAGAGCCGAGAGCGCAGCAGAGAGTGAGAGTAGCAGGCAGCGAGAGAGTCTCAGTTTCACAGTCAAAAGAGATAGGGAGCGAGAGCCAGGAGCGAGAAACGAAGTCGATTGAACGTGGACGTCTGGTTTATTTTTCAATTCGCAGTTTCACTAAACGGCGCTGGTAGCGTCCGACACCGCAACCCGGCGACGGGAATCGGCGTCCGGCGATGATCCGCTGTTTGCCGGTTTTCTTCTTTTTTTCGGCCAAGAGGCGACAGGCACAGGCGAGTCTGATTCAAGAGCTTTAAATGGGCCTTCATTTTATCTATCCACATTTCGCAATCATATCAATTTTTGAAATGGGCTAACGAATGATATATGGATGGGCTATTAACAGAACTAGCCCAATATAACAGACGAGGTTCAACTTTTCGGCTTTTCCCCCATTTTATAACGAGATTTAATAGTAATTTTCTTTAATTTGTTAATTCGTGTCAAAGCTCAAAAGAAATTATAATGAGTTACACAATAATAAAATAAAACCAATAATAAACAGTTTTGATTTTACGCCTTATTTAAAAAAAATATATCAATAGTTAGTATTTGAGAAAATAAACTTTTTAATTAACTGATAATAACAATATCCAAAAATTATGATAAATTAAAACCTATATTAAATTACAAAAGGTTGAAAATAACAATAAACTTTGAGGTAGCATCTGGAATGGTTTTAATCTAATAAAAAAACACCTTTTCAAATTATAAAATTATATAAATTATGAGATGAATGACATGAATGATGTAAGTAAATAAAAAAAGAGGAGGATTAGTTTTTTTTATTAAAAAGTAATTAATTTAATATTAGTTGACAGGTGATTCGATCCATACGTGAGAAAGTGGAAGAAACATATGACCATTGAAGTTATCGTTCGGCCACCCACCCGAATACCCTATGGATGGCCCAAACATATTAATGATAATAATAATTTAATCTGATGATATGTTTTTAATTCTCGTGTGGGTTTATCTATATATCTACAAATTATATACATTTAAACTTTGGAAGAATTTCATATATACCCCCTTCAAAACTTCATAATATTATATATACCCAACCTAAAATTTTAATATCATATATATCTCTCCTAAACATCATAATATAATATATATACCCAATTTTAATTAATAATATCACATATATCCCTCTTAAACATCATTAATATCATATATACCCAAATTCATTAATTTAATTATTTTTAAAACATTTAAAAACTCATGATTAATATTGCTTATTAATTAATGACCATTATACCTTTACTCATTTATTCTTTCAACTAAACTTCAAAATTTCATATTTATCCAACTTAAATTAAAATATCATATTCATCCAACTTAAATTAAAATATCATAACGCTTTTAATAATTTTATATAATATTTTTGTAAACTTTACTAAAAAAATCTTCAAACTAAACCAAATTAACATTAAAAATAAAAATAAAAGAGTTGTATTATGTTTTTTGCTTATTTGTAATCAAATTGTATCGTCTTATACTAGACAAAAGTTGTATTATGTTTTTGCTTGTATATAATCTCATCGTTAACACAAAATATAAACAACTAATTATATCGGTTAACAAGTTATAACTCATATACTAGACAAAATATAAAAAAGTAAAAAACGTAAACTAAATAAACAATAGTTATAAAACGAATGCAAACTTGAAAAAGGTTTGAAACTAATGTATTAGAAAAACAAAAAATATATACTAAATTAAAAAAATGTGATACAACTATAAAATTCTTAAAAAAGAAAAGAAAGAACATAATATGTAATCAATTAATTGTATATAGATTACTGTAGAAAAAGAAACAAATAAGAAAAATATAATAAGACAATACGATTTGATTACAAACGAGCAAAAACATGATACAAATTTTTTATTTTTATTTTTAATGTTAATTTGTTTTGGTTTGAAAATTTTATTTAGTAAAGTTTACAAAAATAAATTATATAAAATTATTAAAAGAGATATGATAATTTAATTTAAGCTAGATAAATATGATATTTTGATGTTTAGTTGAAAGAATAAATGGGTAATGGTATAATGGTCATTAATTAATAAGCAATATTAATTATGAGTTTTAAATGTTTTAAAAATAATTAAATTAATGAATTTGGGTATATATGATATTAATGATGTTTAAGAGGGATATATGTGATATTATTAATTAAAATTGGGTTTATATGATATTATAGATGTTTAGGAGGGATATATATGATATTAAAGTTTTAGGTTGGGTATATATGATATTATGAGTTTTGAAAGGGTATATATGAAATTCTCCCTTAAACTTTTGTCTATCCTTGTATCGATTGGTAAACTAATTCGATAAGATGTTAAGTTCTTTTGCTTTTGTGTGTGTGTTTTTTTTAGGCAATCAATAATATTAGACATTAATAATTTGTAACAAACATTTATACCGTTACTTTCTAAGAGTTGATATCAATTTCTGGTATTTTTTTGTCTTATTTAGATCACGACACATATTTTTTATATTACATAAGTTATGATATTTTAGAAAACTCATCAAAATTTAGAAATTATCACTAATTTATATAAAAGTATAGGTAGCGTTTAACAAAATTTTTTAATGATTTACACAAGGCTAATAGTTTATGTCGTACGCAAGTTTAATATTTTTCTATGTAGTAGAGGTAGGGTGTTCAAAATCGAATATTTGAATTTCAGATATTAATTTTTGTTATCCGAATCCATATATGAAATTTTAGATATCCGAAATTTCGGATTCGGATATCGGAGTATCTGTATATCTAAAAATTCATATTTCTTTGATTTTTGTAAAAATTAAATCATATGTTTAAATATCTAAAATACAAATTCATATATCCAAATACATATTAAAGATGAATATATCACAAACTATATGTATCCGGAATTATTTTATTTAAAACGACAAAATAAAGATTAAAAAACTAAAATATATATTATATTAGGGGGCGTTTTTTCAGAAAGAATAAAATCTGTTAAATGAATAGAAAGTTGAAAGGAATGAAATTGAATTAAATTTCATTACTTGTTGTTTGATTTGACAGTGATGGAAGAGAATAAAATTAATTTCATTTTTTGTTTTTTTTTTCTATTTAATTTGTAAAATGTGATATGGGTGAGTGTGCGGTAGGGGCGTGTTAAGATTGGGTGGAGTAGGCTAGGGTGGGGTGTGTATTGTTGGTGCGCATCATAAGGTAAGGTTTATGGGTTACTAGGGATGGGTAGGTGGGATAGGTAGATAGGGTAGGATTGGATGTGATGTGATGAGAATAGGGTGGGGTGAGGTGGGATGGGTGAAATTGGATGGATGGGATATTCTTAGGGTGGGTTGGTGGGTGATGTAAAGTTGGTATTACGGGTGTTTAAACAAAACCGGAAAACCGAGAAACTGAGCCAAAACGCTTGATCCGAAACCGAAACATCACGAGGCGGTTTATGTTTTCATTTTTAGAAAACCGCGGATAACTGAACCGAACCGATTATATATATACAAATTAGTAGCATCTCTTGACGTCCACCATCTCTTGACGTCGACCACCTTTACTCTGGCAACGCAGCACTCCGAGTCTCCGATGACGCATGTTTTCTTCAACTTTTTTATTAATATATTCTACTTGAGTCTGAAATTATTGGTATATATTTTCGATAACAGAATCAGATAATTTATAAGACAAACAGACTTACTGGAATTTTTTATCAGAGCTAAATATCTTATCAAAACCACCTCTTATCAATTAAAATATTATAAAACATTATAAAAATATAAGGTTAGTCTTTAATAAAACATTATAAAAATTTATAGGGTATGATGTACGAGAAATTAGGATATGGTACGTGATGAGAAAGCCTATTGGATATATTACAATATACATAAAAGTTGGCACCCTATATAAAATATGATCCATTATAGTGTAGACTTTCGACTTGCCTTTAAAGCATGCATCTTGAGACTTTAAGGAGCAGGCTTTCACACCTTGTGACTTCATTATTTTATAAAGTAGGCTTTGGCTTCTAGTATTAACGAGTAATTACTAATTAAGGAACAAGACAAGTTAAGTAAACAATGTTTATATTATATTAAATATGCATAGCTTTTAATTTAATTTAATATGTTTTTTTTATAAAAACAAGTTAAAAAATTTATTCATCATATTATACTTTTAAATTACTAATTTCAAGTATAATATATTAATTTTTCATTTCTCAGACTAATTCTCTTACTCTACAATTTCATTCTCTGTTGTCATTTCTCTTCAATTCCATCCTCTGTACTAATATTATGTATACTGTTTTGAAATGATCCATCAATCGCCATAGAAATAAATTTGACTAAAATCAAACATTTAAAGCACAAAGTTGATCTTGAATCTTAAAAAGTTACTCCATGTTTCCAAATCAATCCTACTGACCTAAAATGCCATCCTTTGTTTGACTTTTTCTCAAGCACAAGTAAAGTCAATGATGATGACACATTTCAATATTTACTTAGACGAAGAACTCTGAATAATTCCTTAATTCTTAATCAACAAGTGTCTATTAGAATTAACAAATTTTGCTGGAATTTAAAGCAACTAACACAAGGGCATTAGCTACACTCCTTTCGTGATCCTTCCCGAGAATTACTCTTTGCTTTTTGTTGCTATCCTTAATTCCTTATTTCTTGAGGTTTAATTAATTGTATAAATTTGTTTTTACATAAATTGGTTTAGATTCAAGTTTTCCAATAAGAATGCAACATTCCTTTATAGATAAGTTAAAACCAGAAAGAAATTTTAGGACCCGTTTAATTTACATGATTTTAGCAAAAAATTTAGTCGAAAACAAAGGTTTCTGTAAAAAGTGATTAAATCCATTGTTTTTAATTTTTAGTTTTTAGCTTTCAAAATTACAAGTAAAATTGAAAATACATTTTTGAGGTTTTCATTTGTTTTCAAGAGTCACCTCAATATATGTTATAAAATGAAGTGAAAAAAATAGAAAAGACAAAATATATATTACACATCTAAACATATTCTCATGATCTCATCTCTAAAATATGTTATTTAAAAAGTTATCATGTCTTCAATTTTATTAAAAATTCGAAACGGAAAATTTTTTGTTGAGCAAATTGTGATTTGTGATTTGTGGTTAGGAGGGTTGGATGAGATGAAAGGATTTGTTTTGTAGGGCCTACCCTCCACCATATGGTATCATTGTTGTTTTTGAGGACTACATTATGTGATGATTTGTGTTGTAAAGCTGGTAAATTTGTACACCTACTATTTCATCCTCCCCTTCCCTTCCCTTCAATCAATCTATCAACACTTTCCAACTACCTTTCTCCACATCCTCCAACACTCTATCTAACAATACCAAAATTGTCCAGTTTTTATTTTATCTGTCCTTGTTTTAGTTTCAACATTACTATTTCTTTCCAACTGCTTATAACCACTCATTTCATTCTTTTAAAACATGCTAATTCTGTATGCATTTTCCTTCTATTGCTAATCAAACACCCTTCTTTTTAATGTGAGAGAAGATTAACTTTTAATCATTGGGTCTCACGTCATTAACAATGAGTAAAATGTTGTGTAATTAGTAATTATCAATATACTTAGAAATAATTTCGGCTTTAATCATCATTTTATACTCTATAATATCAATTGCCAGCATCATACATCTTTTTTTTTTAAATCAAAAATTTGATTTGACTGTAGGTTAAAAATATTAAATAGTATAAATTGACAGTTTCATACATTCTCTATCGTTGTATGATATCATAAGACAAACGGGAAGCATTTGCAAACTAAAAAAAAAAAAGTCGAACTTAGGATGATATTGTATTAGAACAAAGGGCATTGTCGCATTGATATATGCACACTCCTCTCTCTCTTTAATTTTTACTAATTACACAGCCTTTTACTCACATGATTTTTGTTAATGACGTGTGACCCAATAATTAAAAGTTAATCTTCTCTCTTATCAAGAAAAAATGTGTGTGATTAGCAATTGAGTGAGTGTACATATAGAATTATCTTAGTACAAATCCATATTTTGTACATCTGTTGGGGGAGCGCATTTATGATTATTAAATATATATATAAATTTTCTTTTTGTTGATGCCATTATGAGAGTTGCTAGGGTATCAATTCTCTGTACCAAATAATGGACTTGCCAACTTACGATTGTACAAATATCATCTCAGTTTCTTTTTCTTTTCCAATTCCCCCTTAAATTAAAAAAATAAAAGATATACAAGAATTCGTAGTGAATTTTGCGTATCTAATTGAGAAATTGTGCATATACAGAAGGTATTTTAATTTCTATATATCAACTAAAATGGCACCCAAACGACAATAAATTGTAAGAGTATATTTTGGGGTGCAGGTAACATTTTCCCAAATGAAATGAAATGAAATTAAAAACAGGAAAAAATTCACAAATTATTTGCATACCTAATAACAAAAAACCAATATGGGGCGGGACCCATACGATTCCTACCCTAATCATCGTCATCATCATCGTGACCGTTCCATGGAACCCGAAAACTGATCGGACGGACCAATTTTCTTGCTGCTTTTCATTTTCAGTAGGCCGTACAGCTTCTGAATCTCTTTGACAACCGGCACGCTACAGTTGTTGCTGTCCATTACGAAGACGCTCGATGGTTCCGCCTGCGATGACGACTCTTCCGGCGCTAATACGGTGTCTTGATGTAAACGCATTCCGTTCTTACCGCCAACCGACGTCGATGACATCCTTGCGTCGCCGTTGATCTGCAAAGCTGTGATCACCGACCGTAACGCTCGGCCTGGTGAGCCGCGGTTAGAGATCATGAGCTCGCTCATCTCTGCGGGACTCATCGTCGCGCCGGTCTGGAAGATCTCCTCCACTTGAGGGAACAATTTGTGATCCTTTAAACCTAAGCAATTACTCGCTAATGTCTTGAACGAATTGAAATTGCACAAAGGAAAATATATATGAACGTCGATTCTGCCAGGCCGTAAAAACGCCGGATCGATCTTCTCTTTACTGTTCATCGTGAAAACCATCACTTTCTCGTCGCCGCAACAGGAATTTAATATGCCATCCATGAAGTTTAATAAGCCTGATAAACTCACCGACGTCGATTTTGATGTGATAAACCGATCGAGATCTTCAACGACGACCAGTGACTTGCTTGTGGTTTGTAATAAAAGCATTTTCAGATCAGAATCATCAACAACTTTTGAGAGGTCAATATCGTAAACATCATATGACAGGAATTTGGCCATCCCGGCGATAAAACTGGATTTTCCGGTACCGGAGGGCCCGTAGAGAAGATAACTCCGCTTCCAAACACGGCCTAACCGGTGATAATATTGTTTGGACTTGAGAAACGCCTCGAGATCGGATTTTACCTTCTTTTTCAGATCCGGATCCATAGCTATCGTTTCAAGAGTCGCCGGATGCGATAACGGAACGGACCTCCACCGTCCTATACTCAAGTGGTCATCCGATGCCATGGTAGCGTTCATGTAAAGCTTTGGCTCCTTACTTCTCAACTCAATATCCTCTGAAGCTCTGTAAATATGCTGAATATAAGATTGCAAAATCCTTCGCTTATCTTTTTTCTTCAACTTGAGCAGAAAAGTTTTCTTGCAAATGTTTTTCTCTTCAATCCTCTCGACTCTGTTTGTCCATGTAACCCTAGCACCGAGAAAGGTGTCTTGAATGGTTTGATCATCATCAAGGCAGAGGACGATACCATTTGGTTTTTTCCCTGAGATGAGGTTTGTGAAATCAGAGTCTTCAATCGTGGATAGAGAATTCAGGTAAGTACAAACCTTTCGATAAAATAGATTCTCCTGGTTGTTCTCATTGAGTTCAGGAACTTTAAGCGATTGATGGACGTGAATTCGATCTTCAATCCAGTGGCCCCATTTCTTCAACCGAAAAATCAAAGTGGTTCGATACAAAAACAATCGAACACATAACAAGAAACAAAGAATGATAAACAGAAGGAGGAAAAACCCCATATATAACAAGGCGATTGGGATGGTGAAAACCGATCAGTGAGCCTTGCTTCTAAATCCATTGACCATCATCTTTGAGGGCTTAAAAACACCAAAGAAAAAATGAGTGAAGAAATTCAGGAGACAATTATGAAGATACAGAGAGGGGAGGGAAGGGGAGAGAGAGAGAATGGAGAATGAGTCAGTCGGAAAATGGTAAAGTGAGGGGAAGTAGGGTGAGCCTCCGCGTAAATTACGAGTAGGGTGAAGAAAGCAAACAATAACATACAATTTAAGGGTTAGTTTGGAAATATTAAAATTGAAATTGAAACGAGGATGGAAACGGGGCCAGTAGAATACTCTATTTCCAAATTCCAAATACCTTTTTCGGATTTTGGTTACCATTAAATTAAAAATATGCGAGTATATATAATAATAAGTATAAAAGATTCTTCTGTATTCCTTGTATTAAATTAAAAACCATGTGTGACTGTGTATACATACGGACATGATGATATACATAGACTAATGTAGCAAGGAAATCAATATAAATGAGCACATCCTCTACAAAATATATACATAAAGTTGGATAATAGACATAGTTTTACCCGCACGTTGTATCGGGTTCATAATTAAACAATAAAAATTTTGTCATTTTATAAATAATTTGGACGAAAAAAGTTTTATACTGGAATATTGATTAAAATAATGCGACCATAACGATATATTCAAAATTTTATAATATATAATATCAAATATTATAATGGAAAAACAAAATTGTTATATGACATTTATAAAACAAAATAAATGGTCAGCTGCAAATATGTCTGCTTAATCAAAATAGTTTATAAGATAATAAACCTTGTATAAAAATATAAACATAAATAACGCAATCAAAATGATATATTCGAATTTTTATAAAATATCGTATATTAAAGTTATTATTAAAAGATAACAATGTTATCTATTATTATATATAAAATAATAAATTATATCAATTGCTTATCTGTCAGATTGAGTTGTCTTGTTGCGAGATTCATTGTTCATTGAACAGTATCATAGTTTTCGTTTGAAAAAATATTTTATATTGGAATATAGATTAAAATAATATGATAATAATGATATATTTGAACAGTATCAAATGGTATAACAGAAAAAATAAAACTATCATATATATATATATATATATATCTATACTATTAAAAGAGTAACTAAATGTCACATGACATGCTTTTATTTAATTTGCCACATGTCGCTCTCTCCTTTTGCCACGCCATTTACTGATTATATTTTTAAATTTTAAAGCAAATCAAATCTATGTAAATCTAATATGGATTAATTTAACAACTAACTAACTAAAATTAAACAAACTTTATTATTCATATCATATAATTATTATAGTATACATATATAGATATTAATTTCTAAAATTAACCCATGTAATTAGGGGTGAGCTCGGTACCTGACCGAATCGAACCGGTACCGATCCCGAAAATACCGAAACCGAATTATTAGTTTTGAGAGAACCGAATACCGAACCGTATAAGTTTATATGGTGCCGGTTCAGTCCCGAATACCAAATTTTAGCTAATTTAAAAACCGAATACCGAACCGAGAGTACCGAATACCGAATTTTAGCTAATTTAAAAACCGAATACCGAACCGAATATATTAATTCGGTACCGATCGGTACCGGTACCGGTTCGGATTCGGGAAATGGTACCCGTCGCTCACCCCTACATGTAATACATGAGTATTAACCTAGTATATCAATAAAGCAAAATGTTTACGACACATGTCACTTTCTCAACTAATCAATAATATATTTTCTCTCCCAATTTTCTTAATATAAATCTTTCAATTTATTCATTTAATTTTTTTTAAAAATTATTACTAATAACTTCTAATTTAATCCCTATTAATGAATTCAATCTAATTAAATGTTTTAAAATTTCAAAATCTGTTTTCATAAATTTTGATTTAAAATTACAATTATGTTACCAACATAATCAATTTTAAAAATGAGTATAAGTTTTCTTATATATAATAATGTGATTTTAAACTATTTATTACTAAAAAATAAAAATATATCTAAATTTTGATATCACAGCATAATATATAATAATGGATCATATAATGTTTTTATATTAAAAAAATAATATGTTTATATTTAAGTGCAATCATTTTCTTATATTGATTATTTATTTAATATAATTAGCTCATAACAAATTGAATTTATATTTGATATAACTTTGATAATTTTTTTTGTTATTTTATCTGCATTTTATCTTATTTATTGTGAGTTAATTACAAAAATGGTCACTGTGGTTTGTTCCTAAAATTTGGATTTGGTCCCTGAACTTTCAATTTTGCAAAAACGGTCCTTATTTTCATAGTTTGTTTGCAATTTTGGTCCCTCAACCTATTAACTTTTCTAATATGACCAAATTACCCTTATTTTGATGCAAACTATAGGGACCATTTCTATAATTAGTTTTTAACTCTTTTTAATCTTAATTATATAAATTATTTTTTAGTGTTACTTAAATTTAATAAACTATAAAAAATATAAAAGAATTATTTAATTATTTATGTTGGTTCATAAATGATTTAGATATTTTTAGTCTTAATTAATTTTAATTTATGTAAACCATTCAAAATTTATAATCGAAAATATCATTTATGTTTAAAAATTATTTTTTAAAGGTTTCATAAATAAGAAGTTTTTTCTTTTTAATTATTTATACTTGTTCATACACTTATAATAAAAAACATTTATGTTGATCAAACCACAAAGACCATTTATGTAATTGACTCTACTTTATTTTTAGTGTTAATTAACTTTAATAAATTATAAAAAAAATTATTTATGAGCTAACAGTTTAATTAAAGTTAAAAATATTAAAGAACTTAAATAAATAAAAATTTTAACGTTTAATTTAATCGAGTTAAAAAAAACTTCCAAATGGTCTAAGACAATCAATTTTTTTTATTTAACATATCAATTATTTTATCATTTTAATTTTTAATTACACCAAAAACTATTAAAATTTTAGGTCCATATAACATCTTTGAGACTCATGATTAACAACTTTTATCATCAAACTTTGATTTGTCTGACCTTTACATAAAAAACTAAGATGTTTCAGTTCGCCAGGTTGTCTCTTGCCTGCCCATGGATTCAGCAGCAGTTTGAAAGGTTAACCTATTCAGGAATCTCCGGATCTATGCTTAAGAAAATATAAATAGGTTTTTAATCTTTTTTCGTCTTTCAATTTGACTTTTCATTTTAATCCGATTAAATCGACACCTTAAAAATGTAAACCATTTAGATTTATCACTTTACCATTATCACATTGCTTTGATATAAATGTGAACAGATTATAAAATAGAATATTTGACCGATTTTATATAAGAAGAAAGTAAAATATTTGACCAACAAACATATTTTTATTATAAATTTCTGAACCAACATAAATAATTATAGAATCAAATATTTTTATAATATTTTTATACGAAACTTCTAGAAAATAGTTTCTAAACATAAATGATTTTTTCGATTATAAATAATGATTGGTTTACACTTTGATTATAGTAAATTAAAATTAGTTAAGACTAAAAATATCTAAATCATTTATGAACCAACATGAATAATTAAATAATTCTTTTATTTCTTTATAGTTTATTAAATTTAAGTAACACTAAAAAAATAATTTATTTAATTAAGAATAAAAAAGAGTTAAATAATTAATTGTAGAAATGGTCCCTATAGTTTGCATCAAAATAAGGGTAATTTGGTCATATTAGAAAAGTTAATAGGTTGAGGGACCAAAATTGCAAACAAACTATGAAAATAAGGACCGTTTCTGCAAAATTAAAAGTTCAGGGACCAAATCCAAATTTTAGGACAAACCACAGGGACCATTTTTGTAACTAACTCTTATAACTAGTGTAATACCCGTACGGTGTACGGGATTATATTTTTTTAATAGTTAGATTATACGTGAAACATATATATTTACAATCATAATATTTGTAAGTATAATTATTTCTATCTTCTATTATGTTGAGATATACCTTTATGTTATAAGATTTCAGTATTTTTATAATTTTACAATGTTTTGTATTCATATAATCTTACTGCATCTTTATAGGAACTGTGAATTTCTGTCACAAAAAAAAGAAAAAAAAGACCAAGTCATAACTTGAATTGAAAAATAATAATCAATGATACATTGTCCGAAATGCTTTGAAACTTGAAACGTCAAAAGTTGTGATTCACAACTATAAACTTTAAACTCTACAATCCCACGTAAATTCTAAATAAAAATTATAAAACAAATAGGAATGGACAAGTTCACAGACACTAATATTTTAAGGATTTCAAATTCTTTCTTAAGATGATTTATACACAACACTTATTTTCCATACACAACAATTCCATATAAATAGACTATTTTATCTATAAATATCACTTTTATCACTTTTACATTTTATCCCCTTATAGTTGTAACGGTAAAATAGTCTATTTATATGAAATTGTTGTGTATGAAAAAAAAATGTTGTGTACAAATCACCTTCTCATGTTAAAGCTTAAAGCTGAGCCCGCCTCTCAGTCCAAAAAAATTCATTTTTAATTATTTTTAATAATTTAGATCTAATATCTAAATCAAAAATACAAATTTATATATTCAAATACATATTAAAAATATATCAATCACAAACCAAACTATATTTACTTATTTTTCTTAAAACGAAATTATAATTAAGTGTAATCGAAATTATAATTAACTATATCAAATACACGTTATACTCCTCTGTAAACCTGCCGGTGATAACCGTTACAACCAAACAAACCATACCAACCGGCAACCAATTTACTTCTATCACCTGTTTTCTAATCTCGCTCTTACTCGAATGAAATCCAACCATCTAGTGTAACCTCCATAGCACACCAAGCTTGATTGATACTTTTACCTCTTCTATTAACTATGTGTCAACAACCACCAAAATGTTTACTGAGGTTTAGAACACCATGTCAAATTTCTTCACCATTTTCTTCTTTTTCACTTTGGCCAATATTCCTGTTCATAAAGCTTGTGCTCCCCCACAGAGTATTCCCTCGCTTTACTTTACCGAGTTTACAACGTCTATAGTTGCAAAATTATAAAATTTAAATGATTTTCTAAAACACAAATAACAATCGCATTTGATGGTAACCATTATCCTCATTGCCTTTACACCCTTCTTTTCTGCATTATAGAAAGTGTTGTGTTCAATGTTGCAAAGAATTTCAGTAGTTGTTGGGTTTCCTCAAGAATTGTGTCTTCCAGTAGTCATTTCAGTATCATGCATTAAGATAGTTTATTCGTTAAATTTGAAATAATTCTAGCACAAAGAAGTAAATTTGTTACCTCTTTGGATTGTGTCTTTTCTTTGCAAAGTTTAGAAACTTGTATTCAAGTATATGATAGTGAGTACAATAGAACGATAAATTTGGGTTTATGGTATCGAGTTGCCTTAGTTTTATTGACTTCAAAATTATATCCAGAAAACATCACCGAGTAGAATATTGAAACTCAATGATGAAAATTATTGTAGAATGTTTGAATGCTTTATTTAGTTATGTCATTATGTGGATTTCATGATGAATCTTTTTTCTTGGTTGCTTTCCTTTGCTTTTCTTGCGCAAAGCCATATTTATAAATATGTTGAATTTGCAGACATCATCAAAAGAAAAGAAAATTGAATCACAATGTTAATATAAAACCATATGACGTACCTAGAAATTCTGCCAATAATTCGTATATAGAAGCGACCTCGAAATTGAGAGATGTAAAAACAAAATGCTTGATAATAGATGCATGAGAATATTAAAATAATAGGATATTACGTACTCGGTTAATCTGAATTTTTTTTAAGTGACCTTAATTTATTCTTCCCTTGTGGTATTTGTAGGCCTCCGCCCCTATATTTTAGCAGCATTCATCGTCATTAGTCGCCACGATGAAGTGGTTTTTTTTAAAAGACCATTCTATCCTTTATAATTTCAATTGAATCTCTCACATTAAAAAAATGGAAGGGTAAAGTTGGGTATTCAAATTGACCAATTCAATAGTGGTTAACGTGCAAGTTTGTAATGCATTTGATAGTTGTACCATAAGCTTTACCATAAGTCCACATTTAACACGGTGGATATCAATTCTAGCTAGATCTAATGGCTCATATTAACCCAACGGAGAACACTCTCTCTCCTTCATGGGTAATATATAGGGAGAATTATATATTGATATTATATATTTTTTTTAATAAAAAACAATTATTTAGTAAATATACCCATGAAATACATGGGTTGCTAACTTGTTATATATAAAATAAAAAAATAGTCCAGCTGCATACCTGCATGTTTAAAATAGTTCTGAAGGTAGTAAATTTTATATCCAAATGTAGATAAAAACAATGTGATCATAATTACATTCAAATTTTTATAGAGTATGATATATCAAAAGTTAGCGTATAAAAACAAAAACGTCATATATAATATATAAAGTAATAAAATAAGTCAGCTGCTTACTTGCGTGTGTTACTGACCAGCCTGGTTAATTGTTCATTGAATGGTAACCAAGTTTGTAAATATATATTGATAATTAATATAAGGGGTAATTGCGTAAAAAACCTTAAAGTTGGACCATTTTTGTGATTAAAACCCCTAACCAATTTTTGTTGCACAAAAAACCTCTAACCGGTAAAATCTTTTGAAATTAGGACTTGACCGGTTATAATAGGTTGCTATGCTTACACGACACACATGTGGCGTCCACATAGCAAACGCGACTTACGTGGCGCCTACGTGGCACTACATGTATAATTCTTAAATTGAATTTTTGCATAAAAAAACCCCGAAATTGGTGACTTTTTCGATTAAAACCTTAACTATATTTTTCTCACCTTTAACCAAAAATAATATTTACCTTTCTTTTATTATCTACCTCCGACAACTCCGATTACTCTATCTCATTTTTATGTTCAGTGTTTTTATTTTATGTATGTATGTTCGATTAACTTTTGTCGTTTAATCTTGAATTTTAACTTCAATTGTGCCGATGGAATCGATTTCATTTTGTGTTCACGAGTTGCATTTTTAGGTTCAACTTTATGTTCAATTTCATTTATTTATATTTTATTTTAGCATCTGAATATGATCAGCCAGAGAGCAGTAAGGTTCGCTAGCCCAGAGGGTGGAGGTTACATTGGGAAACAAATTCTTTGTTTGATAAATAAAAGTTTAATAAATATCCATGTCATCAAAATGCAATCGGTGAAGACTCAATTTTAATTATATTTGTTGGTTGGATGTTTTTTTATCAAATTAAAAATGATTTGGGGTTTTAATTGAAAAAACTAAACAAGTTGGAGGTTTTTTACGTAAAAATCTATTTAAAAGTTTTACACGTCATCAAGTTGCAACCGGCTAAACCGGTTGCAAGTCAGATTTTTTGAAAAAAGCTCAAATTTACAAAGTTTTAACCGGTTGGAGGTTTTTTGTGCAATGAAAAATGGTTGGGGGTTTTAATCGCAAAAATGGTCCAACTTAGAGGTTTTTTGCGCAATTTCCCCTTAATATAAAAGTAGGAGTATTATGTATTAAACACTTTTAAGTACATCAAAAAAAAAAATCTAATTGTTTTGTTCATATTGTAAATTTTTAGAAATCAACATGTTTTGAATTAACTACGTTATTTTATAATACAGAATTGAATAGTTTATAGGCCAAACACAAGATTATTTGCCGTTCAAAAAAAAAAAAAAAAAAAAAAAACAAGATTATTTGTTTATATTAACAATAGCACTACAATCATTTGAAGCATTATGAGTTTATTATATATTTTAACGAATATGATAAATTAGATGTTTGTTTATTAAAGTTACATGTCATTTACACATCCTAATTAAAGGCTCAATGACATGATTTCCAAACATAAGGATTCTAGAAGGCAGAAGGAGTGAAGACCAAAGGTAGAGGGCTTGCGAATTGCAATGTCGAGGTTTGGGTAAACAAGCAACATCCTCTCTTGAGAAGGGTGATGAGAACAAAATGAACGAATTGACTTTTCAAACTATTTTCTAGCAAGTGATTATAGATCTGACAAGTAACTTTAGTATCATCCAAAAGAAAACGGCAATACTTTTAAAAACTTATTATAATTGAACATATGGTGGCGTAACTTGTGATCATATGTCTAACCAAATAATACATAAAACGTAAGGATGTGTTTTTTATTAATCAAAACAAACCATTCTTTAATGGTTGACCAATAAAATGATTATAAAAATGACATCACAAGTAAAACATGGTTTGCACTTTGCATCAAGTATCCAAGAATTTTTTTTTTTCCGTTTTCATGTTATCTAATCATTTTAAACCATAAAAATGAATTGAGACGGTAAAAGAATATGTTAACTCAAACTCATTTGATATATCACATCTTTAAGGATTATAGGTTTAAGAAAAAAAAAAAAAATTGTAGATGAGGCTTTCATAGGCGTTTTTAAATGCTCATTTATTAGATGTTATCTATATTTAAAAAAAAAAAAAAAGTTCTTATAATCACTTTCTTGGAGGAAACTTCATCACTGCAATACCATTTGCAATGTCTAAAAGCTAAGGACTATGGCTGGAATGTCTAAAGGAATATGTTAACTCAAACTCTACCTCGAGTCCTCCACCATCACCTTAGCCTACATAATTCTATCTCACCCCACTCCATTACTATTTTAGTTACTTAATATCGAGATTAGACCTGACAATTCGTGTATTCGTGTCGTGTAACAGGTCAGACACAAATTTTACAGGAGACGAATTTGCCAAACCTGTACACGACACGAAATAAAAAACGTGTCTGGTTATGAAACCTGTACACGACACGTAAAAAATTCGTGTTACTTGTGACACGACACACAATTTAGCTGTGTCACACGAAAACACGAATACACAACCTGTAAACGAATTAGACACGAATTTTTAACAAAAATATGAACTTATAAATCCAAAATTCCATCTTCCAAAACATCTAATTCCAAGTTTCCAACATCCAAAACATATAAATCCAAGTTCTCACAAAATATATAATTTCAAATCCCAAAACATATAAATCCAAGTATCAAACAACACTTCAAAAGTATTGAATTCCGTGTCTTAGACGTGTCATCCGTGTCACACGTATTTTACAGATGTCTTATACGTGTTTATACAGGTAAATTCGTGTTTGACACGTGTAAGACACAAAACACCAATTTCAAAAACAGGTCAACCTGTTTTGACACGAAACACGAATTTACCAAACTTGTACACGAAAATTTCGTATCGTATACGTGTCGTGTCTGTCGTGTAGTGTCCCATATTGCCAGGTCTAATCGAGATACAAGTTTGTGAGTCCTTGGGTATTTATTTTAAGAATTTGTGTTTTATAAATTTAACATTTGATAAATGTGAAAATAATAATAATAAAAGCCCTTTAGTTCTTTTTGGACAACAAAAGGTTAAATTTAACATTTGATAAATGTATCAATCCAGATTTTTGGTGACGTACAATGAATCGATGGATGACCAGTTAAATAAGTATATTAAATTGCATGTTTGTGTAATAAGTTCAAACATTATTGTATATATCGTATTAAATGTGATTTCATTGCATTATTTGGTAAAAAAAAATGAAAAACGTTGTTGTATTTATCGATAACTAGTTCAAACATAATTGCATAAATTGTGCTAAAAGTGATTTTGTTGCATAAATTGATAAAAGATGTAAACTTTGTTGCATAAATATGAAGTTAACCCACAATATCACGTTATGGTGTGTGTGGCTTGCAACTTTTAAAAGTTTATGAGAGTTTAAAAATATGGTTGTTAAAAATTTCAAATCTTTTGTGATATATTGAATATGAGAATTATATTGCATTGAATTGAGATTAAATGAATTACATCAGTGGTGTATTTATAGAGCTGATGGCTAACAGAGTATTAACCATCTAAACAACTAACTAACTTCTAACTAACTTGCTTCTTATTGAGTACAGTAACTACTATTAACAGCAATAACAGTGTCTCTTAACCATGTACTTGCTAATCAGTTACTTCATTCTCCACCTTGATTATCAAGTACTTATTCCACATGTAAATCTTCTAGACACCACTGAAACTTTGATCCTGGAAGTGATTTTGTTAACATATCTGCAGCATTGAGGTCTGTATGTACTTTCTCTACATCTACCTCTTTGTTGCTGATGACTTCTCGAATGAAATGTAATCTTACATTGATATGTTTAGATCTTTCATGATGCATAGGATTTCTGGATAAGTGCAATGCACTTTGATTGTCACAGTTTACCACTGCTCCTTTACTGTCAACTCCCAGCTCACTTATAAAACCTTTTATCCATATAGCTTCCTTTACTGCTTCAGTCAGAGCTACATACTCCGCCTCAGTAGATGACAAAGCTACAATATGCTGTAAGGCTGATTTCCAACTTACTGTACATCCAAGAACCTTAAAAACATATCCACTTGTCGATTTGAACTTGTCCAAATCTTTTGCAAAGTCTGAGTCAGTATATCCAACTATCTTTTGTGACCCTCCATCATCTGCACCATATACCAGACCAACAGCCTGTGTTCCTTGAAGATACCTGAAAATCCATTTCACTGCTCTCCAGTGTTCCTTTCCAGGTTGTGCCATATATCTGCTTACTATACTCACAGCATAAGCTAGATCTGGCCTAGTGCATACCATTAGGTACATGAGACTCCCCACTGCTTGAGCATATGGAACACATTCCATCTCTTTTGCTTCTTTCGGATTTTGTGGACAGTCTTTCATTGACAATTTGAAGTGAGATCCCAACGGAGTCCCTACTGACTTTGCACACTCCATATTAAACTTCAACATAACCTTTTTGGCATAACTTCCCTGTGACAGTGTCAGTACCCTTCTCTTTCTGTCTCTGCTTATTTCCATGCCCAAAATTTTCCTTGCTTCACCCAACTCTTTCATTTCAAATTTGGAGCTTAAAAGCCTCTTTGTGTTCTGTATCTCTGACTTATCTTCACATGCTAACAGCATATCATCAACATATAGTAACAAATATATGTACTTGCCTTTTCTGAACTCCTTGAAGTATACACAACTGTCATATGAGCTCCTTATGAATCCATGGGTAGTCATGTGGTCATCAAACTTTTTATACCACATTCTTGGTGACTGTTTGAGTCCATAGAGTGACTTTTTCAGCAAGCATACTTGATCCTCCTTACCAGCTTCTACAAATCCCTTAGGCTGCTCCATGTATATTCTTTCTTCCAGATCTCCATGCAGAAAAGCTGTCTTGACATCAAGCTGTTCCAACTCATAGTCATACCTTGCAGTGAGTGACAACAGAATCCTTATTGATGCATGTTTT
The DNA here is from genome assembly GCA_020465985.1 of Centrapalus pauciflorus. Taxonomy (NCBI): domain Eukaryota; kingdom Viridiplantae; phylum Streptophyta; class Magnoliopsida; order Asterales; family Asteraceae; genus Centrapalus; species Centrapalus pauciflorus. Next base: position 1,347,635 of record JAANYP010003023.1, read on the forward strand.
ACTACAGGTGAAAATATCTCAGTGAAGTCAATTCCTGGATTTTGAGTGAATCCTTTGGCAACTAATCTGGCCTTGTACCTTTGACCTGATACCCCTGGTATTCCTTCTTTGATTTTGTACAGCCACTTGCAACCCACTATGCTTTGACTTTTAGGCCTATTTATTAGCTCCCAAGTGTGGTTTTTCTTCAGTGAATCCATTTCTTCATTCATTGCCTCCAACCATTTAGTTCTATCAGTGGAACTAATGGCCTCACTAAAGTTCAGGGGCTCTATAGTATCCTCAAATTCTGCTACTGAGAATGCAAATGCATTGATGTCCTCCTGCTCTCTATATCTGGAAGGTGGGATAATCTGTCTCCTCTGCCTGTCTCTGGCTAATTGAAAGTCTGTCAGATCAGGTTGTACAGGTTGACTATTATCTACATTGCTCTCTACTGGTGTTGAAGGAGTGTATCTGCCTAACTCCTCTAACTCCACCTCAATCTGAGTACTGCCCTCTTTCTGCCTGCCCATTGCATCTTTATACATTTGTTGCTCATTGAAAGTGACATCTCTGCTTAGGATCACCTTTGGGCTGCAGTCATCTAATCTCCACAACCTGTATCCTTTAACACCTTGAGGATAACCCAACATTATGCACTTTATAGCTCTTGGCTCAAGCTTGTCTTGTCTCACATGTGCATATGCTATGCATCCAAATGTCTTCAACTGTGTGTAATCAGATTCCTCTCCTGTCCACAAGAACATAGGAGTCTTGTTATCGATGGCTGTTGATGGACTCCTGTTTACAAGAAAGGCTGCAGTAGTGACTGCTTCACCCCAAAACTGTTTGGGCATGCCAGATTGACTCAACATGGCCCTGACTTTGTTCAAGAGGGTTCTGTTCATCCTCTCAGCCAAGCCATTTTGCTGTGGATTTCCTGGAACTGTGAGGTGCCTTGCAATTCCCTGATCTTCACAAAACTGCTTGAAGTTGTTACCACAAAACTCCAGACCATTGTCTGTTCTTAGCTTCTTTACCTTCTGTTCTGTCTGTGTCTCTACTAGCATTTTCCAGGCTTTAAATTTCTCCAGTGCCTCGTCCTTTGTTTTCAACAAGTAGACCCATACTCGTCGTGAGTAGTCATCAATTAGGGACAAGAAGTATCTAGCCCCACCCAAGGTTTGGGTTCTTGCAGGCCCCCATAAGTCAGCGTGAATATACTCTAGTACTTTCTTAGACTTATGCACCCCTGATCCAAACTTCACCTTGTGAGACTTGGCTAGTACACAATGCTCACAGAACTCCAGATCATGCACCTTGAGACCTCCAAATGCATTAACCTTAGTCAGTTCTTGCATACCTTTTAGACTCATATGTCCCAATCTTTGGTGCCATAGTGTTATCTCCTTTGCATGATTGTTACTGCTGCTTTCAACACTATTGGCCTGATTGTCACTATCCAAAACATAGATGTTGTTCACCCTCCTGGTGCCTTGCATTATCACACGTGCCCCATTGATGACTTTCATCATACCACTGCCCAACTTCACTTTTAACCCCTCTTGTTCTAAACATCCAAGGGAGATCAAGTTTCTCTTCAACTTAGGAATGTACTTTACATTATGCAGTATGAATGTAGAGCCATCTCTAAGTTTCAGACTTATTTTCCCCACCCCTTCTACATTACAAGGGCTGTCATCTCCCAACATAACAGGGTTCATGTGTACTTGTTTAAAATCAGTGAGGAGGTGTTTGTTTGGGGTCATGTGGTGTGAACACCCTGAATCTAAGATCCATTCATCTATTAGAGGGTGAGAGCTTACCATCAGTACTTCAGAGCTTTCATACCCTTCTGAGCATGATTCATTTGACTGAACATTTTGACTTCTTGCCTGTGTATCTTCCTTGCGTTTCCATTTCTCAGGGCAGTCCTTGATGAGGTGACTCTCTGACTGACATGCAAAGCACTTCTTCTTGCTTCTTGACTTTGATCTGGCACTGGATCTTGAGTTCCCTTTCTTCTTGTGTTCCCTCTTGTCTGATCTGCCCCTCACATATAGTCCTTCTGAGACTGGTTCTTTAGAGTCTGATTTTCTGTAAAGTTCCCTGGAGTTTAGAGCTGCAAGGACATCATCCATGGTAAGGCTTTCTCTACCATACATTAGCGTTTCCACAAAGTGCTCATAGATGGATGGAAGTGATGTCAAGAGGATAATGGCTCTATCTTCTTCATTTATGTTCACTTCAATGTTCTCTAAATCCAGAACTAACTTGTTGAATTCATCTACATGGTCCTCTATGGTCTTTCCTACACCCATCTGGAAAGTGTATAATCTTTTCTTGAGGTACAGTCGGTTGGCTAGTGATCTTGTCATGTAGAGTGCTTCTAATTTCTGCCACACACCAGCTGCAGTGACTTCTTTTGATACTTCCCGTAGTACCCTGTCACCCAAAGACAAGATGATTGCACTATGAGCCTTCTGCATCATTTCTTTCTTCTGCTTCGCGTCCAATGTATCAAGCAGATTGTCTTCTCCTTCTAAAGCATCTACAATCCCCTGGTGGACCAAAAGAGCCTTCATCTTCAGTCTCCAAAGGCTGAAGTCATTTTTGCCGTCGAATTTCTCAAGATCGAATCTAGAGGACACCATCTTCTGAATTCTCTACTCAATTTCACACGAGCTCAACTGTTCACCACCACCTTTGTTACAGTCGACTGGTTTTTCTTTTAATCAACGCGGTTGATTCTTGTGAACTTTCCGTCGTAGCTCCGCCGCACAGCGTATAATCTCTCCGCCGTGGCTCTGATACCACTTGTGATATATTGAATATGAGAATTATATTGCATTGAATTGAGATTAAATGAATTACATCAGTGGTGTATTTATAGAGCTGATGGCTAACAGAGTATTAACCATCTAAACAACTAACTAACTTCTAACTAACTTGCTTCTTATTGAGTACAGTAACTACTATTAACAGCAATAACAGTGTCTCTTAACCATGTACTTGCTAATCAGTTACTTCATTTTTTTTATTTATAATTTATGTTTGGATGAATCTTTTAAAGAACTTTTAAAAAATAAGATACTTCAAGTAGATTGAGTTAATTAAAAATAAATCTATAAATATAACTTAATTAACTATGATATTATATTGGTTTATTTGCTTATATTTTTAATAGCATTTTATTATTTTCTTTAGCCGAAGCTCCAACTACATTACATGATACATCTATTAATAAAAGTTCTAACTATTATAGTTTCATTTTCAATTAAATTTTCCCAACAGAGACCCATATGTATATGCAACTGATTGCTTAAAAATGTCAGACTCATAAATATAGGAAAACGTACTTTATGTCAAATAATCCAGCATATTTATTCAAGCATTCGACCTAGTGACCTACCAAAACAAAGTGGTATTTGCTTTACTAACTACTTATAAATCAATCAAATATGTGTTGGAGGTGGAGGTTGAAAAAAGAAAAATAACATAATCGTGTTTCATAATTAAGTTTTTACTAATTACATATCATTCTTTTTTACATGATTTTCATTAAAGACGTGACCACTGATTAAACTTAATCTTTTCTCTCACGCTAGAGAAAATGGTACATAATTATCAATGAATGGAGTGTGTGTTTAGAATCATTCAAAGGTCGTGCTATATGTGCATCTTCCGTATAATTTTTACTAATTACATGTGCACTTCATAACAAGCAACATATTAAAACATGTTTATGAAAAAAAATAATTTATAAAAGTTTTTTTTTAAAATGACACAATCTGGTGCACTTCATAATGAGTGGTATTCTTCCAAATAATATTATAAATAGATATATGTTTGCATTTGATTTTGAGGTCCGAAACCAACCGAGCATTGAAGATTTGGAGGCATCATATGACAATGAATGATATGGAAAGTCCATTACTCTTCCTATAAATGGGTCACCATTTCGTGACACTTTTTTTTGGAATCTTCTGCCTCCAGTCCCTATGTTATATACAATACCTTACTTTAATCTATAAATAAATAAATAAAAATCTTTTATCGTTAAATCTTCATAAAACTCCAAATTGCTCTATAAATCTATTTATTTATTTGATCTAATAATGAACGGTGGCAGATGCAACATGTGTCATACGTTTGTGTGGTTTGGTGTTCATGTTTACGTGGCAATTCTCAAACTAAAGATTCATATAATATTTTCTTGTCATTTACTAAACTTATAATACGAGGTACGCTTTTTTTTATCCATAGATTTTTTTATAATTTGGCATCCATGTGTGATTTTTTTTATAATTAAGATATAAAAACTAAAAGGTTCGTATATTGTGGGATTTTTAAATAAATGTTCATGATGAATTTCTCAACAAAAAATTCAAGTGTGGTAATGTTTAAATAAGAAAAATAATATGGTAATGTTTTAATTAGACTAATAAGTACGTAATATTATGTACTAATTAGTAATTAATACATAATATTGAGCTTTTTAACGTATACTTTTGAGGTTTAACTTGATATTATGTATTTATTAAGTAATTATTATGTTTTTTTTTGAACGGCAAACTATCCTAGTCTTACTCCTAAACTACTCCTTTTACCACCAGACTTACTTACTCCACTTAAATTTCAACTTGCTTCCGACGGGGATCGAACCCGTGACCTCTCGCTTACAACTCCACCCTCTTACCGCCAGGCCAAAGGCCCTTTGGTAAGTAATATTATGTGTATTTCAATTCTTTAATTGTTATCTTATAATATACACTTGGATATATACATTTGTACTTTAGATATTTAAATGCTTGATTTAATTTGAAATAAAAAAAACTAGATTTTCAAATGCTAGAATCCAACATTTCGGATAACATAAATCACTATTTGAAATTTTAGATATCCGATTTTAAACACCGGTAGTTGTAACCCTTAAATGTATATATTATTAATTTTTTTTATAATTTGGATAAATATTAATATTTCTTTAATTAAATGATTATACTAATAAAAAAATATCAATCTAGATAATATTTACCGGAATAGAAGGTATATTACACGGAAATAACAAGTTTTTAGTCAGGTTAGCACAAGTTTTCGATGTGTCGTTTTATTAGTCAAACTGACGGGACACTTTTTAAATATTACTGATTACCTAATCATCAATTATATTACGTTGATTGGTGTGCTTTTATTAGTATAATCCTCTAATTATATATAGGGTTAAGTATCATTTTGACCATTTAACTTTTAAATTTGTCCCATTTAGCCACTAAACTATTTTTTGTCCTGATTTAGCCACTAAACTTCAATTTAGTGTCCTATTTTGGGGAAAATGAATAAAACTAATGGCTAAATCGGTACAAAATATGATAGTTTAGTGGCTAAATCGAGACAATTTTCAGTGGTTAAATCGGTAAAAAGAAAGTTTAGTGGCTAAATATACATACAAAATATAGTTCAGTGGCAAAATCGGGACAAAAAAAAGTTTAATGGCTAATAAATTTTTTTTTGAAAGTTGGATGGTCAAAATGACACTTAACCCTTATATATAACATGTAACCTAAATTAGAATAAAAAAAATGAAATGTATCATATTTTTTCGTAAGCAACCCCTTATTGAAAGGATTGTTTCGAGGGATAAGGTGATAGAGGAGTGATATTACGGGTTTTATTCCTGGTGATATTATTGATGTTTTTTCAATTAAAAATGTATTGATGTTTTGGGTAACATATTGATGTTTTGTAACATCCCAAATTTTAAGTACATGTAATTTGCAACATTTAAGGATTTAAATATTGTATTGGTGGATTTATTATGTCAATTTAAGCCAATTTTCATCACAATATATGTTAAATGAGAAATTACTAAGTTGAGGGGTGTATTGTGCAAATAAATGAAAGTGACAAATAAAAAAAGGGAATTAATGTTCATAATTTCCAAAACACTTTCTTTCTCTACTCTCTCAACCGTCTCTCACTCTCTCTCTCTACATCTCTCTCGGCTTCATCCAAGAACACCCAAGAATCAACAAATTGAAGCTGCAAAAGTTGGAATCAAGTGGCAATTAAGGAACTATAAGCATTACAACAAACAATTTGAGGTAATATTTGTTAATATTTACGAATTCTTGGAGTTTTGTGTTCGGTTTCAATAAGAACCGAATTATAAGATTTTGATGCAACTGTTAATGCATGTTAGATGTTATTGTTGCAATGTTAAAATCGAGTGTTAGTGATGTTGTATACAAAATTTCAAAAACAGAATCGAAGTCTAAGTATGATTTTGAGATATGTGTGTGTTTTAGTGTGTGTGTTCATCGAGACTCATAAGAAAAATGGACACAAATCGGTTATTTTGGTACATAAGTGTTATATTATAAGTTGATATAGTACATTTAAGCTTATATCTGCAATATCAGACTCAAAACATGTAAAATGGTCAAATAGTGGAATCTGGAAAATCTGGAAAAAAAATATGCTAAGTATGAACTCGGTTCGGACTGATGATCCATCCGAATTCGGATCCATCAATTTCGGACCTTGCCCTATTTTGGATTAATACACAATTCGGACCTACAATGATTTCGGACCAACCCCATTTCGGTCCTATCCCAATTCGGACACCGTCCCAATTCGGATCAATAGTGAGTTCGGACCAACAGTAACTTCGGACCCCATACCCATTTCGGACCAATGCCAATCTCGGACCATGCTCAACTCGGATCACACCCACTTCGGACCAATACCATATTTCGGACAACCCTGTATTTCGGACCATCCGAATTCGGATGTGGTCCGAAATCAGAACCCAATTACATTTAATTTTCAGAATACAATTTTTAAGCAATTACTGACACAAATTCACTATTACACCTACTTTACAGATCATTGTGGTGTTATCAAAACACACATTGATTCAGGATCAAGTCACAAAACCAATCACTGTGAGTTGCAGATTATCATTCGAACATTTATTGTTTTTACATTCATGTTTATACATTCAATGGCATGTTCAAATTGTTCATATACTTCATTTGGCACTCATGAAATGATTTGTTGTTATGATGCACACTCGTACTTGACATGTAACACACATGTAGCTTGCGTTCATTTGAAAGTGCATCTATTTACATCATGCTTGCACTGCATGATCATTACTTCATAATCTGATGCGACCTGGACTGGGGCTGACAGCAGGCCACTGTCGGGGACTGATCATCCCACTCGTATCCCATCAGGTTCGGCACATCCCCGATCAGCATATTGAACCGCCACCCCATGCTAGCACTGCATGGTTTACTCACACATTGAGGCTTTCACTGCCGTTTTCACATACATGGGGCTTACACTGCCCATGGTTAAGCATTGCATGTAAAGAAATATTTGTTGTATGTATAATCTGTTATCTCACTAAGCATTTAGCTTACTGTTGACTCACCATGTTTTCAGGCAAAGGAAAAAGTGTAGCTGGACCTTCCACTTAAGCATATCAAATCAATATCCCGGAGACTATAGAAGCTATTGGTACTTGAATGTAATAGCTTTGGGCTGGGATTCATTACTTCTAAAACAATTATGTTGATGTAATAGTTAGACTTTTATCACTGTAGACATGTATTCTATTGCTTTAGTGTGGATGTGCTTAATTCTAATTTAAGTATTCAATTTCAATTATTATGATACTCATTGGGTTGTTAGTCGATCCTGGTGATTGCTACAATTATATCATTAATTTATCATGAGGATGTCTCAGTTTGGTATCAGAGCATTAGTTTGAGGTTTCAAGTGTCCGCGAGGACTTGGACTCAAACTTAGGTTATGGTATTAGAATGGACTCCTAAGTAATGATCTGAACTAAGATAGGATTGACATGCACACGGGGACACATAAAGGGTAACTGTAAACACTTAGGACTTACAAATAAATGTTCTAAATATAAGTTGTTATATTCCAGAACATGTCAGGAGACGATATGACTCCTCAGCAAATGTTCCAGATGATGCAAGCTCTCATGGAACAAAACAATGAGCTACAATCCAAACGAATGGCTGAGCAGGCTCAGTCATTTTCTGATCAGTTAAGGGCCAGAGATGAGGCCGAGGCAAAACGAAAGGCCGATAAGCGAAAGAACAAGGAACAACAACAGGACGACCAAGAGGAAAGACAAGACACTGGGTCTTCTAACAAATCAAGGGGTTGTAGGTTTAAGGACTTCAAAAGTAACGGGGCTGTTACTTTTGATGGAACCGGTGATGCTGTGACTGCACTGGAATGGATCACCACCACGGAACGAACTTTCAGGATCAGCGACTGCGCTGATAAAGACATGGTCCGCTTTGCAACCGCTATGTTTGCAAGGGACGCTGTTATGTGGTGGGACGCAATGACACATGTGTTGACGATGGAGGTAGTATCACACATGTCATGGAGCGAGTTTAAGGAAGTGTTTTCTCAACAGTACTGTCCAGCCGACGAGAAGCGACGTCTCGAGGCAAAGTTCCTGAATCTGACTCAAGGAACGAAAACGGTTACACAATATGCCGTTGAGTTCACTCGATTGAGTCTGTTCGCACCCCATCAAGTAGACACAGAAGAGAGGAAGATAGCCTGGTTTGAGGCCGGACTAGACTATGAGATACGCCGAACCATGAGTGGGGTTCGGTATACAACGTTTGCTGGATTACTCGAGGCTGCTCGGAATGTGGAGCAGATTGTCTTATTATCTGGATACGTAATCGGGTCAGCCGCCGCACCACCGACTCAACCGTCGCCGCCAAAAAGGCAGCGGGAGTCTGGATCCTCCCGATTCTCTCCTCAATCCCATCAACAGTCTTCATCACCAAAGAAAGGAAGGGCCTTTTCGGCCAGTTCAGAAATGAGAGACTGCAGACGATGCAGAAAAGCGCACTCTGGGGAGTGCAAGACTCAGGACATGTATTGCTTCTGCTGTGGGTAGAAAGGCCATCACTGGGAGCATTGTCCTCGAAAAGACGATGCATGTTACAACTGTCACAGACTTGGCCATTTTTCAAGGGACTGCCCGAAACCCCCACGAGATCAGAATGCTCCACAATCAACAGCAAGATCTTCTGTAGCTTCCACAGCTCGCAGGGATCAATCTCAAAGGGCTCCAACAAGGGCGTTCCAAATCACAGCTGAAGAAGCAAAGGATGACCCGGAGGTGGTCACTGGTACGTTCTATGTTAACTCAATTCCTGCACGTATACTGTTTGACTCTGGAGCAAATCGTTCGTTTGTCTCCACTACATTTGCTCGTCAATTTAACATGCCAACTTCCAAACTGCAATTTGTACTTGACATAGAGACTGCTAGCAATATGTTAGTAAAAGCAGACAAAGTATATAGGAATTGTACATTATTGGTAGAAGACGTAGTATTCAATATAGATCTGATCCCTATGGAGTTCGGGGAATTCGATGTCATAGTAGGCATGGACTGGTTAGTTCATAACGAGGCCCAAATCGTTTGCAAGAAAAGAATGATCAAGATTACCACTCCCGAGGGCCGAGACATATGCATTTATGGTGATAGACACAAAGGCGACTTATGCCTTATTTCAATTGCAAAAGCCCGAAAGCACGTTGCCAAGGGTTGTTCAGCTTACTTAGCCTACGCTGTCGATGCAAAGGCTGAAGTTCAATCTCCTTCTACCGTTTCCGTCGTTTCCGAATTTCCTGATGTCTTTCCAGAAGATATCTCGGGATTGCCACCTGATCGCCAAGTGGAATTCCGCATTGACCTCATTCCCGGAGCTGCTCCAATAGCAAAGGCTCCTTACCGTCTAGCCCCTGCTGAAATGCAGGAAATGATGAAGCAGTTACAGGAGCTACTTGACAAAGGTTTTATCCGCCCAAGTTCATCTCCTTGGGGTGCTCCTGTTCTGTTTGTCAAAAAGAAAGATGGCACATTACGTATGTGCATCGATTACCGAGAACTCAATAAAGTCACAATCAAGAACAAATACCCGTTGCCCCGGATTGATGATCTCTTCGACCAGTTACAAGGCGCAAGTTACTTCTCGAAGATTGATCTTCGTTCGGGTTACCACCAACTCAAAGTACACCCGGATGATATTCCAAAGACGGCTTTCAGAACTCGTTACGGACACTACGAGTTTCTGGTAATGCCATTCGGTCTTACAAATGCGCCGGCTGCTTTCATGGATCTCATGAATCGAGTCTGCCGACCAATGCTCGACAAATCGGTCATCGTGTTCATCGATGACATTCTCATATATTCAAAGACCAAAGAGGATCATGCTACACATCTGAGAGAATTACTAGAGTTGCTACGCAAAGAGCGACTTTATGCCAAATTCTCTAAGTGTGAATTCTGGTTGAGGCAGGTACGTCTCAACATTCCAAACAATTTCATGATCCTTATACTTAATCATAAACTCGTTGTTAGCTTGTACTTACTCAATATTCAATTCAGATCCAATTCTTGGGGCACGTGATATCTGGTGCTGGGATTGCTGTTGATCCTGCAAAGATCGAAGCTATCCAGAACTGGGAATCACCCCGCAACGCCACCGAGATTCGTAGTTTTCTGGGATTGGCTGGTTACTACCGCCGATTCATCAAGGACTTCTCCGAAATCGCCGTTCCGCTTACAAAGCTTACTCGCAAGAATGCTACTTTCTTTTGGAAAGAAGAACAGCAAGTAGCCTTTGACGAATTGAAGAAATTGCTAAGTGAAGCACCGGTGTTAGCCCTGCCTGAAGGGAACGAAGACTTTGTAGTCTATACAGATGCATCAGGCACGGGTTTAGGTGCTGTTCTAATGCAAAGAGGAAACGTCATAGCTTATGCTTCTAGACAACTCAAACCACATGAGAAAGATTACTCTACTCATGATTTAGAGCTAACTGCTGTGACTTTCGCTCTCAGACTTTGGAGACACTACTTGTATGGAACCAAGTGTCAGCTCTACACCGACCACAAGAGTTTGAAGTACATATTCAGTCAGAAGGACTTGAATATGAGGCAAAGAAGATCAATGGAGCTGATAAAAGATTACGACTGTGAGATTCTCTATCATCCAGGGAAGGCCAACGTAGTGGCCGATGCCCTAAGCAGGAAAGCGTACTGCAAGGCATACTGCTATGCCTTGACCTCCACGATACTGACTTCAACAATCATAAATGATGTTAGGGCTGCTCAGTTACAGGCCCTAAAAGAAGAGAATGTTAAAGACGAAGATATCAGAATTCAGTTGCCATTAATGCAAGATGATGGAACTGGATTAAAGGGTATTTATGGTAGAGTTTGGGTTCCTAAGTTCGGGAACATGCGAGAGGTAATTCTTGCAGAAGCTCATCAATCCAAATTCTCGATTCATCCTGGCAGCACAAAAATGTACAACGACTTGAAAACCGACTTCTGGTGGCCAGGATTGAAAAGAGATGTCGGTCAGTATGTTGAAAGGTGCAGAACATGTCGTCTAGTCAAAGCAGAACATCAACAGCCCTATGGTAGTATGCAACCTCTTCCTATCCCGGAATGGAAGTGGGATCATATTACTATGGACTTTATAACGAAGCTGCCCAAGACGCGTCGTCAACATGATGCCATTTGGGTCATTGTTGATCGATTAACAAAATCTGCTCACTTCATTCCCATTCGGGAAACCTATTCACTGGACCGTCTTGCCCAGATCTACGTTAACGAAATTGTCATTAGGCATGGTGTGCCTAAGTCTATTGTCTCTGACCGAGATAGTAGATTCACTTCCAATTTCTGGGCTGCTTTACAAAACGGTCTTGGTACTCGTATCGCAATGAGTACTGCCTATAGACCCCAATCTGATGGTCAAAGTGAAAGAACAATTTTAACTCTCGAAGACATGCTCAGAGCCTGTGTCATGGATTTGGGTGGTAACTGGGACGATCACCTCCCATTGGTTGAATTCTCCTACAACAATAGTTACCATTCCACTATCAAGATGGCACCGTTCGAGTCTCTATACGGAAGAAAATGTAGGACTCCAACCTGTTGGAGGGAAACAGGAGAAACTCCAATAGCCGGTCCTGCTTTGCTACAAGAAACAAATGAAAAGATCCAACTCATACGGCAGTACATGAAAACGGCACAAGATCGGCAAAAGAACTATCACGATCGCCGTCACAAAGCAATAGAATTTCAGAAGGACGATTGGGTATACTTAAAGGTTTCTCCGATGAAGGGTGTTACAAGATTCGTAAAGCGAGGAAAGTTATCACCTCGGTTCATAGGACCCTTCAAAATACTAGAAAGAGTTGGGAATCAGTCCTATCATTTGGACTTGCCGGAAGAATTATCAGGAGTTCACCCGGTCTTCCACGTAGGATACTTAAGAAAGAGTCTGGTGCCCGAGAGGGAACCATGGACTGATCACTCGGACATTAAGATTGACGAACGGCTAAGGTTCGTTGATGAACCAGAGTGCATTTTGGAGACAAAAGTCAAGAAACTACGTAACAAAGAAATTAGAATGGTGCTGGTCAAGTGGAAGCATCATAAGGGAGCTAATCACACTTGGGAATCGGAAGAAGAAATGAAGACTAAGTACCCAAGTTTGTTTAGCGCAGCATGACTTCGCGGACGAAGTATAGGCGTGGTGGAGCCCATGCTGTAACATCCCAAATTTTAAGTACATGTATTTGCAACATTTAAGGATTTAAATATTGTATTGGTGGATTTATTATGTCAATTTAAGCCAATTTTCATCACAATATATGTTAAATGAGAAATTACTAAGTTGAGGGGTGTATTGTGCAAATAAATGAAAGTGACAAATAAAAAAAGGGAATTAATGTTCATAATTTCCAAAACACTTTCTCTCTCTACTCTCTCAACCGTCTCTCACTCTCTCTCTCTACATCTCTCTCGGCTTCATCCAAGAACACCCAAGAATCAACAAATTGAAGCTGCAAAAGTTGGAATCAAGTGGCAATTAAGGAACTATAAGCATTACAACAAACAATTTGAGGTAATATTTGTTAATATTTACGAATTCTTGGAGTTTTGTGTTCGGTTTCAATAAGAACCGAATTATAAGATTTTGATGCAACTGTTAATGCATGTTAGATGTTACTGTTGCAATGTTAAAATCGAGTGTTAGTGATGTTGTATACAAAATTTCAGAAACAGAATCGAAGTCTAAGTATGATTTTGAGATATGTGTGTGTTTTAGTGTGTGTGTTCATCGAGACTCATAAGAAAAATGGACACAAATCGGTTATTTTGGTACATAAGTGTTATATTATAAGTTGATATAGTACATTTAAGCTTATATCTGCAATATCAGACTCAAAACATGTAAAATGGTCAAATAGTGGAATCTGGAAAATCTGGAAAAAAAATATGCTAAGTATGAACTCGGTTCGGACTGATGATCCATCCGAATTCGGATCCATCAATTTCGGACCTTGCCCTATTTTGGATTAATACACAATTCGGACCTACAATGATTTCGGACCAACCCCATTTCGGTCCTATCCCAATTCGGACACCGTCCCAATTCGGATCAATAGTGAGTTCGGACCAACAGTAACTTCGGACCCCATACCCATTTCGGACCAATGCCAATCTCGGACCATGCTCAACTCGGATCACACCCACTTCGGACCAATACCATATTTCGGACAACCCTGTATTTCGGACCATCCGAATTCGGATGTGGTCCGAAATCAGAACCCAATTACATTTAATTTTCAGAATACAATTTTTAAGCAATTACTGACACAAATTCACTATTACACCTACTTTACAGATCATTGTGGTGTTATCAAAACACACATTGATTCAGGATCAAGTCACAAAACCAATCACTGTGAGTAACAGATTGTCATTCGAACATTTATTGTTTTTGCATTCATGTTTATACATTCAATGGCATGTTCACATTGTTCATATACTTCATTTGGCACTCATGAAATGATTTGTTGTTATGATGCACTCTCGTACTTGACATGTAACACACATGTAGCTTGCGTTCATTTGAAAGTGCATCTATTTACATCATGCTTGCACTGCATGATCATTACTTCATAATCTGATGCGACCTGGACTGGGGCTGACAGCAGGCCACTGTCGGGGACTGATCATCCCACTCGTATCCCATCAGGTTCGGCACATCCCCGATCAGCATATTGAACTGCCACCCCATGCTAGCACTGCATGGTTTACTCACACATTGAGGCTTTCACTGCCGTTTTCACATACATGGGGCTTACACTGCCCATGGTTAAGCATTGCATGTAAAGAAATATTTGTTGTATGTATAATCTGTTATCTCACTAAGCATTTAGCTTACTGTTGACTCACCATGTTTTCAGGCAAAGGCAAAAGTGTAGCTGGACCTTCCACTTAAGCATATCAAATCAATATCCCGGAGACTATAGAAGCTATTGGTACTTGAATGTAATAGCTTTGGGCTGGGATTCATTACTTCTAAAACAATTATGTTGATGTAATAGTTAGACTTTTATCACTGTAGACATGTATTCTATTGCTTTAGTGTGGATGTGCTTAATTCTAATTTAAGTATTCAATTTCAATTATTATGATATCATTAATTAACAAGGACGTCACATGTTTTTTCAATTAAGATAACATATTGTCATTTTTTTTTTCAATTAAGGTAACATATTGATGTTTTTTCAATTAAGATAACATGCTGGGTAACATATGGATGTTTCGAGGGATAAGGATTGGTTCGAGGGATAAGGTGATAGAATAAAAAAGATGATATATCGTCATATTTTTTTTATTTTGGGTAACATATTGATGTTTTTTCAATTAAGAATGTATACTAATTAAAACACATCGATCTAAGCAATAATACCAGTAAATTATGATGAAATGACAGTTTTTTCATCCAGTAAGTTCACATTTTTAGCGTGTCATATGACTTTGCTACCTGACATGACATTTTAAAGATTATCAATTACCTGATCATGTAATCTATTACTTTAATTGATATGTTTTTATTAGTATATTTTCATTGAAAAATTAATATGTTACTCGAATTTAAAAAATATAATGACATATTTTTTTTTTGTAATTAATCCTTTTATTTATTGTTGCATAAAATAATCAAATAATTTTATTTGTAGTTACACATTTTGTTTAGAATATGTAGAAGTGATGAAAACAAGACTCATCATGATTGATCATTGGTAATGTCGGGCATCATTGTTATTTCCTATCACGTTAATAAGCGAGCAATTGAGCATTATCAATTTGATTATTCATAACATGAATGTCCCAAAATCATATGTCATAATTACTTCTATAATTTACAAAAAATAAATTTGATAAAAACCAACACAAATGACTACAATTATGCATTTACGCTACAAGCTCGGTATTGGGGGAACACCAACCCTTCAGCCCCTCACCTTGGCATGACATAACATCCAAATGCGTGCATACACACACAGAGAATGCCGCTCCTCTGTGTGTGCAAATATATTACTTATAACTTAAATTAAAATATAGGTATAAAAAGTGGCATCGAGACCGTGTGAATGACATCAAAATGGTAACGATGACAAAGCTGATGTGGCGTTGACGTGACTGCAATTTTGTTTGTCATTTTTGCAAACGACTCCTTGGGTTTGATGTTTACAATTTTTTTCATGAATCATTATTTATTGATTACCATCGTGTTAAATCAAAGTATATTTCTAAAGCAGATAATTATATTCGTCTTTTTTCATCAATTTGTTTTAAACTTCAAAAATAAAATAAAATAAGTAACCTTGAATATAATATAAACACTAATTAAAACGGGTTTATTTGCTGTAAAAAAATAAGTAAATTATCGTTTAATAAATAGGGAGAATTTTATATATATCCTTGTAAACTTTCAATATTACGCATATATCCTTACAAACTTACTTATTACATATATATCATTCAAAATCTTTAAATGTCACACACATATATATATATATATATATATATATATATATATATATATATATATATATATATATATATATATATATATATATATATATCCAAATGACTATTTTAAATTTAATTATCATTTAAAAATATATTAATTATCATTTTTTAATTAATTTATTATTTGAAATAAATTAGAAAATGATATTTCTTTATTTTTCTAATTTATTTTTGTTGGATTTAACATAGTAGTTTAGGTATTCAAAAAAATTTTAAATCATAACATAAATTTAAAATAGTCATTTGGATATATATGTGAGATTTAGAGAGTGTTTGGATTTGCGTTTGAAAAAGTGCTGTAGCGTTTTGGAAACTAATAATCAGATAATAGCTGTAACAAAAAGTGCTGCAGGAAATGTAGTGTTTGGTTTAGCTTCTGCTGTTTGCTATCATAATTATCAAATAATCAGTTTTTAAAGTGTTTGGATTTGCGTTTTTACTTGTAAAATGACCAAATAATCACTTATTAAGCAAATAAGCTACATTTTTTAACTTATGAAAAAGCGTGGAAAGATTAACGCTAAACGCAAATAATCACTTATTAACGTATGCAATCCAAACACTTTAAACTAATTATTTGCGTTATTGTAACGTAATAAGCTAATAATCTGGTTCATAACGCAAAATCAAACACCCTCTTAAAGGTTTAGAATGATATATATGTAACTAGGTTATTACCCGCGTATTACGCGAATATCTTTAATATATATAAAATATAATAAATAAAAAGATAAAGATATAAATATTATTTTTTTAAACAAAAGTATATAAGATGATATTATTATTTATTATAACCTACTAATTTTGTATATTTCTAAATATATATGAAGAGAAATTATTTTCTTATATATTTTTTTAAACTTTTATTATATTATATTATCTTATAATTAATAATTAATAAGTTAGTAGATTATTAGATTTTGTTTGATTTGATTTGATTTGAATTTTAAAGTGGATTATATTAGATTTGGATAGATTTAATTAATAAGTTAGTAGAGTATTAGATTTTGTTTGATTTGATTTAATTTGAATTTAAAAGTGGACTATATTAGATTTGATTTAAATTATTTATTATTTTTAAAATCTATAAATGCCACGTGTCGATTCATGGTGACGACACGTGACTTCACCAGAAATGAGTATAGTTACTCTTTTAATAGTATAGATAGATAAGAAAGTTTGTAAGAACATATGCGTAATATTGAAAGTTTACAAGGATATATTTGAAATTCTCCCAATAAATAAATAGTCCAAATTCCATGATAACATAGAGTAAGTGCGTTATAAAGCACTTGCCAAAAAATCTTAACCCTTTTATAAACTTTTGATTAATTATATATATGCAACCGATTATATTCATTCATTTTATATCATGATTTCATTTTTTAAATAATAGATACGTAAAAAGATACCTACTTTTAATTTAAAAACCAGAAAATATGAAAATAATATGCTTACATTTTATATGACTATATTGATTATGGCAAAAAAGGTTAACTACAAACAATTCCAAGATGCTCCACACATAACGCCCCTAGGAAAGATGTATGGAGGGGCATTTTATAAATTCCCAATCCACGGTTGTGGTTGATGGGAAAATTCGATTCTAACTCGAATATGTTAATATGTTACAGATTTGAACGGATCTAATATGATATTATCGGTATCATACGATACTTATAAATTTTATCGATAATATGTACCTAATATATTAGATAATTTTCATAAATTTCATATTTTATACACGTACTGCAACTAAATGATAGTATGTGCATGCGTGCAGCCACTAAATAGATAGAAAATGTGATAGATGTATTTTATTTTTGTTTTTAATACATAAAAACTCCATATAACCTCCTGTAAAACTTTAAAAAATATCATTTATCATTTATCACTGTATTATTTTAATACTGTGTTTTGCATAGCATTCATGCATGCTTCGTTCTATTTGTTGTTGTTAGACATGTCCTTCCCACCGTTGAAAGCCACTCGGCCACTCACTATTCCCTTGACCCAATGACCCTTCCTCACAATGCAAGATTCCGGATCTCAGAAAACATATGGTAGTTGTCAGGTGGATAGCAGAGTGTGTTTTGCGTTGCAACTTACAACATGAAGTGATTGATTACGCGGTAGGGAGGTAGCATCAACATCAAGAGGTGATGTGAATTACATGTAACACGCAGTGTCTTTTAAGATTGGTATTACAACTACTATACTTTTATCAATGAATATCATATTATGATTTTTTTGACACTTATGTCATTTAATATACACTCGCCCTTTAATATCTACACATTTTGTTTACTATCTGACTCGAACTCCTGACGTCAAAGTATTTAATTTGGTCAAGGTACGTACAGTTGGGTTATTGCAGGAATAGGGCTTGCCTCAAAATGCGTGTTTGGTGATGATGAACGCAGAAGGAACATTAACATGCAACTTACTTTTCGATGGGTTTGGTATTGTGTACGTTAATGTTTCAATAAAAAGCAATGGGAGTTTAAAGTTTCATATCTGCTACTGCTACTTTGCACTCTTCTCTATGCTTGCTTTCAAAAGAAGCCAATGGACCCCCCCTTCCCATACTCACCTACACTCCTTCATTATACACTACACCTAAAACTGATTAATCATTTTATGTTTTGTTATTTCCTTATACAAATTAAGGAAGTAGGAAGAATGCATACCTTATTAAAGTTTCTAAATTTTGTTAATAAAAGTTATTGACCTATAAACCATAATTATTTAACAAGTATGAAGGTAACTTTAGTAATAACTTGCTTGTTTACCTTTTAATGAAATCATTAATAGGTTATTTTATCTTTGAATATGTAAGACAAGTTAATCACACAAATCAGCTTCCCATTAGGTATGACAATGGGACGGAACGGGGACCTTAATTCTCATCCCCATCCCCACCTCTTAATCATCTTCCTCATCTCCGGCCACATCTCCATCGGGGATTAACGTTGTGTTATCGAGGGTGGAAAGAAAATAAAAGAAAGGATAGAAAGAGAAAGAAGATAGATGATTTCTTTCCTTTGGTTTCTCTCCATTTTTGGGAGGAAAAATTTTAGAGACAAAAACACTATAATTTCTTTTTCTTTTCATTTCCTTTCCATCCTAAAAAACAAAAAGGAACACAAACTAATTTTACTTCTCTTGGTTTCCTTTTATTTCCAATTTTTTCCACCGTTAAAAAAGTTTCGAGAACACAACGTAAGTTTATAATTTCATCCCCGTCCCAATTGGGGATTTGAGTTTTTCAAACTCTTAAATGATCAGTAAGTTTAAACTATAAATAGTAGTTTAATAGAAAAAAAATATGTAAATAAACATTAAAACAAATCAATTCAAACATATTTGAGTTATTTACATATATAATTTATAATAAAACTAAAATAAAAAAATGTATGCAAAAAATTTATAAAACCAATAAGATGAAATAAAACATGATAATTTAAATTATAAAAAAGTTATATACATTGATATTTAATATGTTATATAAAATGTAATGAATAATTCACATTGTAAAGTCAAATATACATAATAATTTATATTAAATCATACAATATAACCGGGGTCGGATTCGGGGTCGGGGATTAAAGTGTCTCACATCCCCGTTATTTTAAATCAGGGATTTCCGTCCTCATCACCATCCCTGGTCAACTTAAGGATTCCCCGGTCAAATAGAGGTCGAGTTACGAGTTTCTCATTGTAAATTGGTTTTTTTGCCAAGCCAACTTTCCACTAACTTCGGCTACCGATCTACTTCTATTGTTAATTGACTATTTGACATCCACCATCAATATCGCCCTCACCCTACTCATACACGCCATCACTGCCCTATCCCTTTCAATGACTATACATGATCCCCGACCTAAATATTAAAAAGATGTACGTATTTTATATATTGTACAACAATACATTTTGATTCTTTTTAAGTAACATCTCCTTTAAAACAAACTATATCATCTTATGGATTGAATAACTTTCGATTTTAGTTATATTTAATGGATCTTTCTGTGTATTTTTTTTATTTTTCATTAAATTTTTGGGTATGAAAAAAATAAAAAGATCGTGAACAAAAAAAACTATTTATAATGAAAATTTGATAATATAAAACAAGGAATTCTAGCTTAAATTAACTTTAACTACTAGGTACATATACTCAAACTTGATAATTATCTCTCACATTTTGAAAACATACAAAACAAAAATCATAATGACACATGGAATTATCATGATGATATAACTAGGGGTTGCAATTTCGATCCAACGAGTTAAACAGATAGATCGATCAAACTGACTCATAGTAAAAAGGTAAGTTAGAACATAATTTTTTTAAAAAAATGAAATTTTAGAAATGATGTATTAAACAAATTGTTTTTTGAAAATTTTTTCAAAAGTATGTTAAAATTTTGTCTTTTGGTTATCGATCCGTTTACTTGAATGGACCAGAATTGTGATAGCTAGATATAACATATATAAAATTCTTACATGAACCTTCTTTCACTCTACATATCTTCGTATCTAATGATTGTTAGGATAAATGAAAAATTACCTTTTATGGAAATATTTATAAGCACATCAATTTTTTTATAAAGAGAGACTTAGACAACGTTTCGTTTGTACAATGAAATTTAAAGTAATTGAAAGTTGTTTTAGGTGTCGTTTGGTTTGAAGGATTTAATCAACTCATTTAGGATTTGGATTTACAAATACTTCGTTGTCATGTTTGGATAAAAAATTAAGAGAAAGGATTTAGTCCATTTAGGATTTCATATTCCCCACCTCTCCATATTTCATAATGCATCCATCCCCTTAAAAATTTCAAAATCCTATCATTTTAAAATCCATTATTTTAAATTCATGTAATCCAAACGTCACCTTGGTGTATTTGAAATTTTGGATTGTAAAAATAATGAGCTAAATTTTGTCTTCATTCTATTAGTTAAAGGAATTTGTCATCCTAAATAATAGATAAATGGATTTAGATTTCAACATTTCACAACCTAAACCTTTTTTTCAATCATAAAAACTATCTCCTATCATTCCACACTAACACTATACACACTATTAACTGCACTTTAAATGCTAATACTTAAATTTCATTCAATGAGCCAAACATCCACTTAGTTAATTATACGAAATACAAGTTACTTACAAGTATGTTGCCTTTTATTGTTTTGAACCGGTTGACACCAATATTGAGTTGTGTATGAGGCAACGTCAATGGGTGAGGGATGACAAAAGATGTCTTTGTGTGTTTTTTTCGTTTTGGAGGGGTCAGAGAGTGTTGGTTATTGAACGCGAGACATTTTGACCCTTTAGAGTTCAAAATAATAGACACGTCATGTTTTCCTTAATTGACTATAAAATAAAGCACATTCCCTGCATATTATGATTTTGTGTTGATATCCGACAATGTGAAACAAAAAAACGAGTGTGTATGTATGAATGAAAGACATATCGATGACTACTGCGAGACGTATAAATCAATATGTTACTATATCATGTTTTTTTAAATTTTTATTAAATAAACAACAAAATGCACTTGAATTGTATGATCTACACTTTTGTAAAATTATAATAGTATATGTTATAGTTAATTGACTATTAGGTGGTTTATGTTTAACTAGTCATTTGTCCATAACAACTTTAGTTATTTATTGGAATAAGATGGACAAAATATTTAACTAATTGAAAGAATATATTAATTGGATTGTGGGCCGAGGTGGGTATGAACTATGAAGACACGACCATATTTATATTTATGGCAACCAATTTATTTTGGACATTCAAAAGATATAAATCTATACAAAAGTCATTCCTACTTTAAAAAAAAAACAAAGATTTATCCGGGTCAGTTTCACACTTTCACTCACCACATTGATTTTATTTTATGTTTTAAGTTTTAGCAAGATTTTCATTACGGTTGCGTTTGACTCATAAAATAAAATTTAAAGAAATTAAAATTTATTTATAAGGTATTTGAACTCTTGTATTACAAAAATAACAAATGATATCTTGTTCACATTTCATCAAATTCTACGAATCAAAGGAATTCAATATTTCTAACTATTTGTAATGGAATTAAGATTCATAAAACCCGTACTTTTGCCAACCTTTAACATTATTACATACCTCACCCATAAACATAATATATATTATAATTTCAATTCTAATTCAATCAAATTCCATTCCACAAATGAGGCCCGTGGATCGATCAAGATTCCTATACCATGTATCCGTTTGTAACACGTGAATAGGTAACCTTATTGTTATACAACAAAATGAATATCTTTTGAAATATATGGCCTAATTATTTGATGATGGATTTTCACACACACACACATATCTTGCGTGCGTGCGTGCGGGGGGGGGGGGGGGAGGGCGGGTGGGATGGGGGTGTGGGGTGGGGTGGAGGGGGCATTAAGTTTTCTTCTTATATAATTTTAATATACTGTTGGATTCATAAATAAATGCATGCATTTATGTGGCCTTTATAATTATAGAGGTTTTTGTCAGGATGAGAAGCTGTATACCTATTTAATTATTCCTGTGGGGTTTACGGATTTCTCTTCCGTCATATTATTTCAAGGGTATATATGTAATTACTAATTACGTGAACTATTTAACAAAACATCATTTTCTTTACATTTTTGGGGGAAAATACGCTTTGAATAAGTTAGGTAATCCGGGGAAAATTCACATTATGGATGGTTTTAGTAAAATTTATTTCTAGTTTACGATCCACATATTAGGGGCGGATCCAAATTTTTTTTTTCATTGGTGTCACTCTTTGGAGTAAGTTTAATAGTTAGATTCTCGAATTTTTTTTTCTAAAATTGATTGGGTAATCGAAACGGGTTGTCAACACAAAAATAACAAATAACAAGAGTTGTTTAATTAAAAAAAGTACATAAAACAATACCATTAAAACTTAAAGCGAATAACTGATGTTAGGCGTTATTTGTTTTTTAATAGGTTAAATATCTGAAGTCTGAAAATCACGTCTGAAATTAAGAGCAAATATTAAGATTTGAAATTAAAAGGCTCTTAATTTTAGTTCTGACAACTCTCGTTTTCTTAAATTTAAGAGGTAAATTAAGTCTGAAACTAAACAAACAATCTGAATTCATCGTAGATCTGAATTTTAGGCTTCTGAATCTTTTAAGAGGCTCTTATGAAAAACAAATAAGGCCTAAGTCTTAAAGTTTTAAAAAAATCTTGGATCGTAGTTCACATTCTAATGTAGTATTCAAGTTGGTAGGCAGGATTAACCTTATCCTCATAATTAAAATCAATCGGATGCATCTTGGCCAACGATACCAACTTTGATGCATCAAAGTCCAAAAAAGAAATCACACAAATTGCATGTCCCCATATGCATCAACGATTCCAAACTTGCCACATTAAAACGATCACAATATTCTTAATTTTCAAATCCATGATCATGTTAAAACAATCAAACTCATAATAATGCCGCTAGGAAATGTTAGTCGTATGTCTTCAATTTTTTGGCTTACCATAATTATCTTATGTATTCACCATTTCAATATCATACTTTTCACAAAAATAAGTAACTTTTTCCTAAATCAAATATAACAAATTAGCTCTAAGCCTCTAAACATTTGTAACTGTCCCTTTAATTTATAAAATTTCTATCAGGCATTTTTATTTTTATTTTTTATGATTAAAACTCAGTAATATTTTAATAAATTTCGGTAATAAAAGCAACATATAAAACTTAGATATGTATATAAAACTTTTATAATATTTTTGTAGGTGTCACTTATAAAAATCGTAGGTGTCACTCGAGTCTTTGGTACATGCGTAACTCAGTATTTTAAAATTTTATCAATGTCGAGTGACACCCGACCTAGTTAAATAGGTCCGCCCATGATATTACGTGTATATTTTAAATAAAATTTATTTTATATAAAATGTATAAGTTTAATATGAAAATAACCAACATGGTTTCATGTTTTTGCGGTTTCATTCCTCCATCTTATTTTTTCCTATGAAAGTATTCAGGTTATTATTTTCATTCTGATTTTTTAAAAGAAATGGTTCTTTTTTTCAAAATCAACACTGTATTTTTCCACAAAAAACCAACACGGTTTTTACTTTTTTCCAAAAAGTTGTCAAACTTGAAGACCTTTTTAGAAAAAGAAATGAAATTTTTTGAAAAACACAAACAAATAAATAACTTGAGAATTATATTTGCAAAAAATATCACGGATGGATTATACAGTGAAAACATGTGTTTTTTTCATATTAAACACAAATGTAAATAAGTAAAAAAACACACAACTATTAATTATTCAAAATAATATAACACTACTATTGTTTGCGTCATTACTATTTTTTTAATCTTATAAATTGATATAAATAGTAGCTTTTTTATATATTTTTTAAAATTAATTTTAATTGAGAAAAATTAATATAGATTATACATAATATTTATAGAATTTATTAAAAAATTAAAATTTATAGATTAAAAAAGAAAAAAATGTATTTAATTTAAAAAATAATAATTTTGTTTATCTTTTATTATTTATAGATTAAAAAATAAAATGTTTATCTTTTTAAAAATAATAAATTGTATTTATCTTTTATTTTTTTATAATAATAAGTTATATTTACTTTTTCGGTGAAACATGAAGATGACATATGACATCTGGGGTTTTCCTTTATATATATATATACATATATATATATATATATATATATATATATATATATATATATATATATATATATATATATATATATATATAAAAAATAATAATAATAATAATAATACATGATATATACTAATAAAATGGACTAAATAATAAATAAAAGTAAGTATAAAGTAGTTGAGTTCAAGCCTATAACCTAACCATAATCCAAACTCAAACTTTACATACATAATAATACTTGAAACAAACTGATCCTAAGTTCGTGTGTTTTACATTTTAATGAGTTAAGTTATATCCTTATTTGTTTAAACTTGTCGAGCAAAATTTCAAATGTTTATGGTATTTTTTAAATGGCAGATCACAAATTGATGGCATTAATTTACTTCATGATATCTTTTTATTTGAAAAAATATTAGGAGTATTTTAACACAAATAATTCTAGTAAACTATTTTTTAAAATGTAAATCTTTTCTTCAAAGAAGATGGTCTTCAAATATTTTTGTGAAATTATTGAGACAAAGCCCAAGTGCCCAACTATGACAAATAAACTGTTTGGGCTTACAATTGCTAGTGAGTATTTTAAAGTCAATGATTTTATTAAACTATTTTTGAAAATGAAAATCTTTTCTTCAAAGAAGTAGCCAGTAGTCCAGTACGTCTTGTTGTAAGTTTACCGAGATAAAGCCCAACTACGATAAATAAACTATTTGGGCTTACAACTGCTAGAGCAGTGGGTCCATTTACAAAGGAGAATTATATATAAATATATAGCAAAAGACTTGTACAAAGAAGCAATATTTTATAAAGGCATGGTGCAAATCTCTTCCTCATATGAAACAAACGTATGTTAATTGCATTGAACTTATTAGTCGTATATATTTATGAAACTTACATGCAACAAAAGAAGAGTCAGATTCACTCAAACATTACCAATCAACTTATTCACTCACTCATTGTGCTATCTAGATGACGATGAAAAGACACAAGAAGTTGATATAATCTGACCCTTTTCCTTCAATTCCATCTTTAGATATATTATGATTTCTTGCGTTCCTTGAGACGAAAGCCGCGATCACCATCAGACTTTCTTGAGAGAGTGAGGTGGATGCCAGGATCATTATGATCGACGGAGCAATTGTAGAGAATCGAATTGTTCACACCTTGAACATTATTGTTGAGGAATGCATTCTTCAGTAGTGAGTTTGAGTTTTGATTCTTGTTCTTTGCTTCCGAGTCTGTTCCCGATTTCTCTTCATTGGTTGATGAGGTGGTAGGATTGTGTCTGCTGCCGTTACCGTTACCAAATTCATGTGTTTTGCCACCAGAAGTGGTGAGCTTCATGATAGCTCCTTTGTTCTCACCCGCAATAGTTATAATACTCTTTCCTTGATCTTCTGAATCCAAGTGTTTCTTAGAATTTTCAAGTTTCTTGGAGCTATGAGCATCCCCACCAACGTGCCTGCGAGGATCTGCAGCCTTTGGTCTTTCTTTGGTTTCCTGAACATTCATTGTCTTTTGCTTGTATTCTGGGGGGATTTCTTGATAGGATTTGTTTTTGGGTGGAGAAAGAGGGAGGATTGGTGATGGAGGTGAGGTTTTTTCTGGGAGTTTGATAATTTTAGGTGGGGAGGATGGTAAGGGGTGTTCAGATTGTTGCAATGTGGGTGAGGATGTTGGTGAAGGAATACGACGTGTCTTCTCGGGTGGAGATGGTGGTGGAGCCGAAAATGTAATCTTTCGAAGCGGTGGTGGTGAAGATGGTTTTGGCAGTGGTGCTGCATTGGTGGCTGGAAGTGGAGGTGGGCTTTGTGTTAGTGGTTTGAGGATTTTAGGTGGGGACGATGGTGGGGTTAGATTGCGCGTGGTTGTAGTAGTTGCGAGGGAGGGCTCCACGAACGGCGATGGAGGAGGAGATGGTGGAGGGGAACTTGAGACCGTCTTACGAGGTGGAGATTGCTGTGATGGAGGAGGCGAGGTTGTTGGTGGTTTGCGCGATGGGGATGTAATTGGTGGAGTCAAGGATGAAGCCTGTGTTGTTGTTGGTGGTGGTGGTGGAGTTGGAGTAGGCACCACCACATTAGTAGCTTGATCTTGATCTTGAGCCGGAGGTGGAGGTGGGGGTGGGGGCTGTGGGGTGGGGATAGGTTGCGAAGGAGTTGGGGTTGGGTCAGGTTGTTGGCGTGGTGGGATCGTAGCAGGTTGTGGAGGTGGCTGGGTTGGGGTTGGGGTGGGTTGTGGAGGAGATGTTGGGGTAAATGCAGGTCGAATGAAGGTTGTTGACCTTGTTGGTGGTCGTGGGGCTTGATTAGGCTGAGGGGTAGGTGCAGCAGGCGGTGGTGGTGGGCGGACCATGGTGGCTAAACGGAACCATGGACGGGAGGGAGGTCCTTGCTGGTTAGCCATTATGATTTAACTTACGGAAGGGAGAAAGCTGCAGGTAAAAGAATACAGAAATCCGAGTTAAAGAAGCGATGTTTATATAGAAAACATTAGCATTAGAAATGACCAAGGAATCAACGTGAAACACGGCCCGTTAGAGCTTGAATCGGATACGAAGACCTGTCAATAACAGGCAATGAAGATTGGAATCAAATCCAGGTAGCTTGATTCATTCAAAAAGAGTAAAAAGAAAGAAAAAAAATGATGTTTTTTTTTTCTTTTTAGACCACAAGTAACATGGAAGCTTAGCATTGACACTTGAAACAAACAAAAATAGGTTTGCATGACAGTGGCTTGCTTAGCTTCTTTGTGATATATGCTGCTGCTGTTGCTGCTTTATTTCTTTTAAGATGGCCTCCTAATAGAAGCAACATATATATTCTTTTAATTTGCGGTAATCTTTCGATCAATGTTACTTGGTTAAATGATAAATTATTATTCTCGATTGAAAGGCTAATATAATTAGGGAACAAGCCCATCGATACGGACCATATCTGTTGGAACTAGATATATCATATATGGTTGATCGAGGAGCCGAAAAGGGTAGCTTGATCGAGGGTGCAACAAACCTATATATATCCATAAACCGATCAAAGACTCATGAAAATAACTCAAAGGGTACTGCAAGTGTATACCTCCGTTTCTGAACGAGTTAACGAAGGGACTCGTTCAGAAACTAAGATTAATTAGTATAATTACGAGATAAAGATGAATAATAAAACTATAAAAGGGTACTGCAAGTGTAAACCTCAGCTCCTTTGATGTGATTTTTTACAAATACTCTAATTGTTTATCTAAATGGCAAGTATAGAATGGATATGAAAAGTAATCCATACTATATAAAATAAGAAAACCACTTGAAGGTTTCTGGACCATTGGATGAAAAGAAATCAATGTCCAGATTAATGACAACTCATAATTATTTATGAAATGTCTCTTATACCCTTAATTAAAATCAATAATTATACCTATGTCATTTTATCTTTCTTTCCTGATTAAAATCAATAATTAAAAAATATACAAATAACATTTTATCTTTCTTTCCTAATTTATCTCCTTACATTAATCACTTCAATTTATTATATTAAAAACAATTAACCGTTGATAAAAACTAAAACATATATATTGTCTTTAAAATTCAAAACATACATATAATAATTGTAATAATTTTGTATAATTTAATTCTTAAAACAAAGATTTATTTATTAATATAACATAACTTTTTTAGTTAAATCATATTAAGTATAAAATGCTGACAAATTAGATACAATTATTCATTCATATATTTCATATGTTTTCATTCATAAATATTCTACAAAAGTATTGATTTTAAAATTTAAACTAATTTATAGTATTTTAAATCTACTTTTATTCTTAGAATTTTCTATTATTATTACTTATTAGTAGCAATTATAAGAATTATTAATTCTTTTTATCAATTCTAAAAAATATGAAAATATGAATTGAGATAAATAGTACACTTAATAATCAAGCTAATCTATAAATCTATAATAAATACTAATAAAAGAGTAACTTTACTCTTTTCTTGTGAAGTTACGTGTCATCACTATGAATCGATACGTGACATTTATGAGTTTTAAAAATAATAAAGAAATTTAATTGAATTCTATCCAAATCTAGTATAATCTACTTTTAAATATAAATCAAATCAAACAAAATCTAATACTCTTCTAACTTATTAATTATAATATAATATAATAAAAGTTTAAAAAATATAAGCAAATAATTACTATTCATATATATATTTATATAGTTTTGTTTAAAAAAAGGGAAAATTTCACAAAAAACATCAAACTACAAGTTTTTTCCGATTAAGTCCTTCAATCAATTTTTTTGTCTGATAAGTCCCTTAACTAAATAAAAATCACAAATTTGGTGTTTTTTTCAGGAAAAGTTACCGGTAACCTGTTAAGCGGGTTGCAATTGCTGACGTAATTTTTTATAAATCTATGATTTTTTTCGATTAAGTCCCCCAACTAAATAAATTTGTGTTATAAATCCATTAACTAAATTATTTTGTCTTATAAATCCCTCAACTAATTTTTTTGCCACATAAATCCCTTATCTTGATGAAACTCATGTTATTTGTTGTTTTATCAATTTAAGTGACTATTCAATTGACACTCACGTAACACATATGTGGATGCAAAAAAAATAAAACAAAATGATAAATCAAAACGATTAATTTTATTGTTTAAAGTTTAGTCGGGATGAACTAGTTAAATATATTTAAAAATTGTGGTCTAGACAAATATATGATCGAAATAATCATCATTTATGTTATTATATCAAACCAACTTATATTATCCGGAATAACGGACTTTTAACAAAATTTATTATTTTCAAACAACCATCTTCGTTTTAAAAAATATTGTTTTCAAACCAACTTATTTTGGTCTAGACAAACATGACATGCTCTGTCATCATAATAAACATCGTCGTTTTTAAAAGTTTAAAAATATTCGTTTTATTTTATCGAAAAGTTGAAAGGTTTAATTAGTTCGGGGACTTATAAGGGGGAAAAAATGAAATGGGGACTTAATCGAAATTTTTTTATACTTTGATGGTTTTTGCAAAATAGGTTTAAACATGTTAACCTGTTATAACAGGTTAACGGACCAATTTAAAAGGTTTAAGCAGTTTGGGGACTTGTAAGAAATAAAAAATGAAATGGGGACTTAATCGAAATTTTTTTGTACTTTGATGGTTTTTTGCATAATTTTCCCTTTAAAAAAATATTATTTATATCTTTACCGGCCTTTTAATTTATTATATTATATATATATATATTAAAAAATTCGCGTAATAAGCAGGTAATAAACTATTTAAAATTAAAATGGATTGTATATAGCAAGCAATCGAACCCATAATAAAATTTTCATACTTTTTTCTATATAAATAAAGATTCAAGACGCATATATATTAAATCATTATCAATTGGTTGGTCCTAGCTGAGTGGGTTTTGATGGCCAATTAGGTTGAAAAAGCTTGTGCGATCAATTCATATAATAAAAACATAAATATATGTTGCGTCTAAATTAGGACTAAAAACAAGATATATTAATCTACTTGGTTTGCATATACGTGATGGATTAATCGCGATCAAATGTTATATTAGTATGTTAATTATGTAAAGTATGTAAAGTATGTAAATTATAGTAAGTAGAAGGACCTATTTAGTATTTAGGAATACTTGAAGGGTTGCACCTTTTCATAAAGGTTGTGACTTTTCATGAAAGGGTACCACGAAGAGTTGCGACTATTCAACGCACCCTTTAGATTATTATATATAGGTCCAATGTAATCATTTGTAAGTGTGATTTCATAAAAGATTGTTAAATAAAGTTCATATTTGTAAGTAAATCCTGTGTATTTAGTGTAAGAATCCCAACAATTGGTATCAGAGCGAAGGTTATTTCGATTCTCATCATATACCGTAAGGAACAGGAAGAGTACACAATAGTCTAAGAAATTCACCGGGGACGTTTGTTTGAAACAAACATCATCAGTAAGTGTAAGAAGTTGATACAGGGCGGCCGAACACAGAGTTCTACCACCAAACCGACATCAATTCATCAAAGTAACACAAACAAACAAGCCGGTAAGCCCCATCGCAATTTCAGATAAAGCAAACCCTAGAAATCAGTCAAAGGGGATATACCAGTACGTATAAGCCTCATACCGAAAGCAATAGAAGCTAAAATCAGAAAGAATAAACCTGATTTTAGAAGCCAACCACAGAAACCCCACGGTCAGAAGTCATCAACCACCAACTGTCGCCACCAGTTGCCACCATCAGAAACCGCCCAAACGCCACCATCAAATAAGAGGCAACGATTGGGTTTTAGGGGTTGCACCGATTCAGGGAGAAAGTAAGAACAGCGTGGCACTGATTCATCAGAAAGAGGCGTCGATTCAACAGGAGAAAGCAAGAACCATCGCATCGTATCGGTTCGAAAAAAAACAAAGGGGCAGTAAGTGAAAGGAGGCATCACATCGGTTCAAAGAGTAACACCGATTGGAGGTTTCAAGAGAGGAAGACAGTAAGGGAAAAAAAGAGAAGGGCATCGGTTCACAGTATAGGAAAGCGTAACACTGATTGAGAGTTTTCAAAAGAAAAGCAGAGGTCTCAACTTTGAAACATTTAGCAGCCCAGCCCAAAACATAAGGAGGAGCCCAAGCCCAAGTAAGAGTAAGGAAAAAGAAGGCCCAAATCAGTAAGGAAGAAAATTTAACTAAAGCCCAACCAGGTTTTGTTTTCTTTTCATCTTTTATTTATTATTATTAGTATTATTTTAGACAGTAAAATTTTAATTTATTTAAGATAATAGATTAAAAATTTAATATTAGTCTGTTACAATTTTTCGTTAAAAAACGTAGAATTGTTGAATTGTTTAAAATAATAATTGTGGTTAGTATAAAAATAATAATGATAAGTAAGTAAGCAAGAAAGTAAGAAACCAAGGAGTTACAAAAATCCGTGTAACACCAAATTTGGAGTAAGTTCAGTACGAGTACGTTAGACAACCGTGACCGACCAGTTTGTCTAAAACCCGAAACTTAGTGTTGTAAGAAACCTTAGTGTTTCTAAGTAAGTAAGAAAACAACATAGTTTCACAGTAAGTAAGTAAGAGAATAACCTTAGTGTTTTTCAAGAAATCCTAGTGTTTCCAAGTAAGTAAAGAAAAAATCATAGTGTTTTTTTTCAGAAACCTAGCATTTCCCAGTAAGAAGTAAGAGAAAACCACCGTGTTTTCAGAAACCTAGAGTTTCCCAGTAAGAAGTAAGAAAAAACCACCGTGTTTTCAGAAACCTAGAGTTTCCCAGTAAGTAAGAGAAAAGCCGTTATGTTTTTCAGAAACCTAGAGTTTCCCCAGTAAGCAAGTACGTGAAAATCATAGTATTTTCAGAAACCTTCGTGTTTCACAGTAAGAGAAACCATCGTATTTCAAAGAAAGTAAGAAACTGATCATACGATCAGAAGTATGAAAGTAAGAAGTAAGGTTGGTCACATTCAGTGAACACAAGAAAGTAAGTAAGTAAGCATTAAAATCTTAAATTTCAAAACTATGGCAAAAGGAGAAGCATCTACACAAATACGTGATCAAAATGTAACACTTCAATGCCCTAAACTAGATGAAACAAATTATACTACCTGGGCAATCATAATGGAAACAATATTAAAAGCATATGATCTTTGGGAGACACTTGATGCCACAGAAGATATAGATGAAAGAAAGATGCACACAACAAAAGCAATGATACTAACAACTTTGCCACAAGATATTTTAATGCAAGTTTCACAGTATGCAAGTGCGAAAGAAGTATGGGAGTCTATCAAAGTACGATACATGGGAGAAAACCGAGTTCAACAAGCACGCCTACAAACTTTAAGGAGCGAATTGGAGGCTTTAAAAATGAAGAATAACGAGACAGTGAGCAACTTTGCAGGAAGATTAGGAAGCATAAGAGGCAAGATCAAAAGTCTTGGTTCAAATATTAAAGACAAAGTACTCGTAAGAAAGCTACTGAACTCAGTCCCAAAGAAGTTTCTACCGATCGTAGCATCAATTGAACAATACTCGGATGTTAATAGCATGTATTTGAAGAAGCAACATGAAGAATAATAACTTTTGAAGAACGCCTCAAAAGTCAAGATGAACCACAAGAATATCACCAAAGAAACCTTCTAATGGCAACTACAAGAGTTCAACACCATGGAAAAGGTCGAGGAAGAAACTTCAATAAAGAAAGAAAAGAACGTGAAAGAGGTACGAATCAAGAACGAAGCAAAAACATAATGAGATGTTATGAATGTGGAGAATTTGGTCATTTTGCATATGAATGTTCAAAATGGAAAGAGAAAGACAAGAAGCAAGAAGCACATCTCATCTATCTAAGCGAAGATGAACCTACATTGCTGTAAGACAAGAAGATCGTGATTAAGGGTGTGAATGATGGATTAATCCCGATTAAATGTTATATTAGTATGTTAATTATGTAAAGTATGTAAAGTATGATGTATGGTATGTAAATTATAGTAAGTAGAAGGACCTATTTAGTATTTAGGAATACTTGAAGGGTTGCACCTTTTCATAAAGGTTGTGACTTTTCATGAAAGGGTACCACGAAGAGTTGCGACTATTCAACACACCCTTTAGATTATTATATAGGTCCAATGTAATCATTTGTAAGTGTGATTTCATAAAAGATTGTTAAATAAAGTTCATATTTGTAAGTAAATCCTGTGTATTTAGTGTAAGAATCCAAACAATACGTACGCCTATATATATATATATATATATATATATATATATATATATATATGTGTGTGTGTGTGTGTGTGTGTGTGTGTGTGTGTGTGTGTGTGTGTGTGTGTGTGTGTGTGTGTGCTCAAGATCTATGGAAAACCATCTTTGACTGGAAAACTGGAAAACCATATTAAATGCACATGTTCATTACGGTAAAATGTTAAATTTAATGCACAACTACAATATACATATGTTCAAATGTGCATTATTATTGACTAGTTCACATAATTTACATGTTCATTAGGATAAAATGTTCCATTTCATGCAAAATAACAATATGCACATGTTCAAATGTGCAATATGCATGAACATGTGTATATTACACATTTTTGCTAGAAAATAAATATTTTGTCTTAACGAACATGTAGATGATATGAATTAGTTAATCATAATGCAATTTTGAACATATGTATATTATAGTTTACATGAAATTTAACATTTTATCATAATGAACATGCGCATTTAATATGGTTTTCCACAGGGCCGTCTCTAAGATTTCGGAGGCCCTGTGCAATAACTCTAAAAGAGGCCCTATAAACTTAAAAATTGAAATGTATTATAAACTTCACTAAGTTTAGCATTAGTATCATCAATATCGATATTAGCATTGTTAACATTCGTATCATTAAGATTAATATTAACATTATCAACACGTACTAGTCTTATTTTTAAAAAACTTATCAAGAGCTTAGATACTTTCTACATAATACATACCCAAAAAATTTTTTGAGGCCCTACACATTTAGGGGCCCTGGGCAAAGGCCCACCTTGCCCTCCCCTATCACCGGTCATAGTTTTCCATAGATCTCGACCCTATATATATATATATATAGTTTCGTGTATACAGATGCTTGGGGAGTTGGGGGCCAGGACAATTAATTAAAATATCTATATCTATATCAATCTATAGCTTTATTATATATTACTGGCCCGGCTTCTGGTGGTATATATGCTTAATATGTTAGTTCTAAAAGTAATAGGTATCTAGCGATGGTATATATGTATATATATAATATATAGCTAGTACGTAATAATAGCATTGATTTAACGCACAAAACAAACACTTGCACTTGAACGGCTGTGGACCTGCATGCATTATATATATATATATATATATATATATATATATATATATATATATATATATATATATATATATATATATATATATATATATATATATATATAGACACACACACCACAAATGCATCACAATTCCTGCATGACGCATCAAAATCCTCGCGTGATGCATCAAATTCCCGCGTGATGCATCAATTTGATCCAATGGTTATAAAGTAGTTCCTCGTTTTTGTGATACATATAGGTTTTCCATTGAATCCACCCATATATATATATATATATATATATATATATATATATATATATATATATATATATATATATATATATATATATATATATATATATATATATATATATATATATATATATATATATATATATAGGGGTGGGTTCAATGAAGAACCTCCATGCATCGAAGAACCTTGGAGAACCAAAATGCATTGCTAGAAAATCGTCATGCATCGCGTAGAAATCGATGCATCACACAGAAATTTGATGCATCACGTGAAAATAATGATGCATCACGGGGGAATTGTGATGCATTTGTTGTGGTGCATGGAGATTCTTCGATGCATGGAGGTTCTCCATTGAACCCACCTGTATGTGTATATATATATATGTCGAGATCAATGGAAAACTATATTAGACTGGAGTACTGGAAAACCATATCAGATGTACATGTTCATTATGATAAAAATTTTTAATTTCATGTAAAATTATAATATACATATGTTCAAAATTGCATTATGATTAACTAATTCATATCATTACATGTTCATTAAGACGAAATGTTCAATTACCTGCAAAAATGTGTAATATACACATGTTCATGCATATTGCACATTTGAACATGTGCATATTGTTATTTTGCATTAAATAGAACATTTTATCCTAATAAACACGTAAATGATGTGAACTAGTCAATAATAATGCACATTTGAACATATGTATATTGTAGTTGTGCATTAGATTTAACATTTTACCGTAATGAACATGTACATTTAATATGATTTTCCAGTACTGCAATCAAAGATGGTTTATATATATATATATATATATATATATATATATATATATATATATATATATATATATATATATATATATATATATATATATATATATATATATATATATATATATGGGTTCAATGGAGAACCACTATACATCGAAGAATCTTGGAGAACCACAATGCATCCCTAAAAATTATAATGTATCACGTGAAAGTCGATGCATCACACGGGAATTTGATGCATCACGTGGAAATAATGGTGCATCACGCGAGAATTGCGATGCATTTGTGGTGGTGCATGGAGGTTACTCGATGTTCTTCTATGCATGGAGGTTCTCCATTGAACCCACCACACACACACACACACACTCTCTCTCTCTCTCTCTCTCTCTCTCTATATATATATATATATATATATATATATATATATATATATATATATATATATATATATATATATATATATATATATATATATATATATATATATATATATAGAGGGGGGTTCAATGGAAAAGCACAATGCACCTGAAAACTTGTGAAAACTGCACTGCACCACCACAAATGCATCAAATTCCCCGCGTGATGCATCAAATTTCTTGCGTGATGCATCAAAATCCCGCGTTATGCATCACCTTATTTACGATCATGCCATCGCGTTTTTCATGAAATGCACCAAATCGGACGGTATGCATAGGTTTCCATAGTTTTCACGTGCATAGTGGTTTTCCATTGAACCCACCCCTATATATATATATATATATATATATATATATATATATATATATATATATATATATATATATATATATATATATATATATATATAGGTGGGTTCAATGGAAAACCACCATGCACCTGAAAACATGTGAAAACCGCATTGCACCACCACAAATGCATCAAATTCCCCGCGTGATGCATCAAAAACCCGCGTGATGCATTAAAATCTCGCGTGATGCATCACTTTATTTACGATCATGCCACCACATTTTTCATGAAATGCACCAAAGCGGACGGTATGCGTAGGTTTTATAGCTAGGCAGGCACTCGGTGAATTGAAATTGTGGCTACGGATCCCCTCATCTAAAAACAAAGGGAAAAAAACGATTTATGACAAGCAGACAACCCACATTTTATTTTCAGCTAATCCTTTTGCCATGCATTATTGGATAATATACTTTCTTTCTTTTTGACCAATTACCAAATCATCAACTATATATGTACGTACGTATATCGTATATGCAACATTCTTTTAATCTTGTACAGGTCCTATATATATATATATGTGTGTGTAACTTGAATATTCAAGGTGTTTAGAAAATGATTATTTATCCAAGTAATTATCTCGTGTTTATCAAACATTGTAATTAATTATTTTCTATATATTTTCCAAAAAGGGTATAATTAGTATGATAGGAGGAGTGGTTGATATGAAACAAGTAAGGAATTAAAAATAGATTAGATTAAGCAATACATACAATTAGTAGGATCATTTAGATGATGCATAATATAATCAACCCTAGCCTCATAACACTAAATTTATATTGACATGATGATTAAAAGAGAGAGGACCCATAAGGAGTCAAAATTTAGCCTGATTATTTGATGTAACCTGATTTGATTAAAATAATCACTAATCAAAAAGTGCTACTAAAAAGGGCATGGTATGATTATCAACAACCTAATTATGTCTTAGCTACAAGTCATGACTTTTAATTTATTGGATCAAAGCAAATCTAGCTACTCCTAGACAAAAAGAATCCTTCTTTTTGCCCTGAACCATTCTGCAAATCTAGCTAATCGATCGATCTGTTATGGCCTTTACTATTCCTTATGATGTGCATGTCACATGACAATTAATCCATTTGCGATGCCCGAGCCAATTGCTAAGACAGCCCACATGATCTTTTTCCGATCCGTTTGCTTCAATTCAGAATTTTTAGTTGGTATAATCAATCGCCTTGCGATTTTCCTGCACGTACGTTGTGGCATTGCAAATTTGGCGTAGATCTAAATGCTTCTTTCAGAGGTTGTTTGTTTAGTTCTTATATAATGGAATTGTTAAGAAGTCATTCAAAGGTAAAATGACCTCTTAACGACCACACAGAATTGAATTGAAGTACAGACTACACAGTACACTGCTTTTATTCTAATTTGTTGGTTCATGGCTCCAACTTGTTGATGGTAAAAGACATGGCACTAGCAGTCAAACTTACAGCACAAAAAAATATGAATTTAATGGTCCACAAAGGTCAAAAATCAATAAGGAGGGGTTTAATGTATGCATACTGTCGCTTCTTATTCTATCCTTCATATCAAAACAATTATAAATCTCCAACATGCATGTCCATAGTTTCTTTAGCAGGTAACATGTATATATGTCTCATTTTATAATCTTATTCAACTCTTTTTTTATAAAAATTTTCATGAAGTAGTTTAGCAGCATTGGATCCACATTTTTGAGATGGGTAATCGATCAGTGAATTAAACTTAGAGGATCAAGAATTAATTATATCTTTAGTCAAAGATGATTCAACTTAATTAACGCGTTCGAGTTGCAACTAAGATCCAAATGGAACACCAAATAAAAAGGGAAACATACCTTATGTTGACGGGCCCTTTTGATCATCATGATACGTGTTGCCATATGAACCTCCCACAATGTTAGCCCCCCTCTCACTTCCTCTATATTTTCCTAGATTTTCTATAATGTTAGTCTCATTGACGACTGTAATCTTTTGTCGTTCACTCACATATGCGTTGAACAAGTCGTGTGTCCTTTTTATCAACTCGCACCAATTAAGAATAAGAAAATGAAGGTATGTTGATGGCTAGATGCCCAAGATTTTCATACATATATGTCCGCGCGATACCTGTTAACTAATTAACATGCTTTTCAATATTGTACACAGATCTTCAACTGGGTTCACCGTCGGTTTAATCACAAAGGTGACCTTCTGATCTAGCCTGCTCCTCAGTTATATTTTTTGATCAAACAATATATATAATTTCTAAATATCATTTGTATTTGTTGTATCTTGACAGATGAAGTTGGCCTAGATGCCACCAAGGCTAAGGATACTGGAAATGGGAAAGACAAGGTAGCGTTGCTCGAAAATGCAGCCTTTGATGGTTTGTTTGATGGCTGGAAAGAAGGCATACTTGCAATTGGGACATTAGGGTTTGATCCTGCATTATTGAAAGATTTTGAGCCTGAAGAAGATGACATGTATTTGTGTGATATTGGTCATACAGAATTATTTGATAACGACGAGGATGATGGAGTAGACCATGAAGGAGAAATGGAATTCCCATTGGTGTTAAAAGCTTGCAATCATGGTTTTTTTCATGATCAGAAAGATGATAATCCACAATGTGATGAAAATTTTAAATCTACTGATCATGAAGATGGTGTGGAGGATTTGTCTGATTTGGATACTGATCAGGTGAAAAAGGCAAAGAAGACTGGAGAAAGAATCACTCTTGCTGATTTATTTTGGCCAGCTGATTCCGAAAAGAACTTGTTGAAGCAGAACAAGAAGCTGGCTGATGAAGATCATGTCAAAACCCACTACCATACTACTGAATCCAACACGAAACATGCTTCGAATGATCATGACAGGGTTTCCTTAATCTCTAAGAAGAAGACCACAAAAGATGAAGCAGCTCGCCCCATCAAGAAGATAAACCGAGTATACCCTCCTCTCTCTTTCTCACACGTACACTAATTATTCATAAGTAAAAAAAGAATTGTTAATTAATATACCATGCTTTGTTTTCTTGTTCAAAAGTTGGTGAGAAAGATGTTGAAGAAGAAGATCCATCCAGATACCGAGAATCAAAAGGAGACTGTACGCATGAAGCCCATGCGCATACCTGGATCAGTTAAGAACACACAGTAGGTATGTATTCGATCAATTCATAATATATTCTTGCCTTTATCGAAGCTGAATGATTTCTTCTGGTAGAAAACACACACCAATAGTATACACCAAGTCATTTCTAAAAGATAAGAACTAATTAACAACAATGCAAACAGAAAGTGCCAAATCGTACCGCTTTTAATTGCCTGTCTCCACAAACTTCTAACATCCGAAACCAACATGGATGAATATATTAATTACTAATTAGTACTTAAAACAGTTTATTTCGTACGGCAGGTTGGGTGGATATGTATCTTTATGAGAACAATGTAGCAAAGTATAGTAAGTAATTTGTGGTTAATTTTTTCTGGTTGCAGCTACTATGGAGCAAAGCGTTTGCAACTATATATATATATGTTACTGAAGTTTGGTTTTTTCAACTTTCAATTCCCATGTAAAAGACTGTTGTATGTATGTTGATTTCCTTCGTGTTTGAATGTTCTTTTTTGGCATTTATTTTTTAATTTCCATGGAAATGAATTGAATGAACGTTTGTATGTCATGGACTTATTGTCTTTACAGTAAACTGTTTATTTTGCTGCATATTTAGGTTCATTTGCACCTACTATACATCATCTTGACACTCTTTTCATGAAAACATATTTAAACAGTTTTCACTTTTATTATTTAATATAATAAAACAATAATAAATTAGGGTATTTATGGTGTTGCATAATACAATATGGGACCCACCTAATTAAAAAAGATTTATTTTACACAGCTCTGTATCCATGTAAAAGTTACAAATTGTAGCCTTGTAGTAAGACTCAAATCAAAGTTACAAATTGTAATAGAAAAAAAACCCTAAATTAATGCATCAAAACCTCAATGGAATAATTAAAAAAGTAACAAATAAATTATTTAGATTACAGAAATTAAGGAAGACGACAAATCTATAAAGCAAAAAAAAAAAGTGAGCAATTGATTCATTTCTAACAGTTCATGTATTTGAGTAAACATACTTTCACATAATGATCATTTCAAAGGCATGTTTATATATAAACTCATATATATAATATATATACATAGTTGATCGAGATACCAATCACGTTCTCATATTTTTACCAGTTTGATTTATCGTCCTCATTTTATTCCATTGCAATCATTATATTATTTTCGCTTTAAATATTAGATTATGAAAACTGTTACAAGCATGACTTGATTGTCGACAAGTCCACTTTTAAAGGTTTCTTTACATGTTTCATCTACGTATTTAGTTGGGACTAGGGAACACGATAAAACGGCATCATGACCCAAAGTAAAGACCATCATATTTCTATTATGAATTCAAGCAATTAACGACAAAACGTCCTAGCTAGGTCCCCTTCTACCAAATTATCCATATATGTTTAAGCCACGGATATACATGGTGAAGACAACAAATGGCCTAACCCGAAGTCAAGACCATCCCGGTAAATTTGCTTACTAACAATAGACTTATTAAATCTGACCTAGTAGTGTTTTATAGAACAGTTCTTAACATTTTATATGGTTCAGGAGATCTCAATAATCATATGGTCTCAAAAGTTATCCATTAGATGCTTTTCAAGTTACTTCGACATTACCGAACTTATAAGGTATGGATAATTGTATTTAAAAGGAGGAATATGTAATTAGTAAAGTTTGTCTTCGTAAAAATCAAGCTAGGTTCAACTATTCTTGACATGTATATTTAGAAAATGGAGGGTTTCAAACACTTGGAAATCAGAGAGTCGTGAAAAACATTTTCAGATTGAAATATTTCGATGGTACTCTCGAAATCTCAATCGGATAAAACTCAGAAATACAAACAGAAAATATGGAAAAATGCTTCTGATTTCTGTACCGCGAAAATGACCAAAAACCGTGCGAGTTTTTTGTCGGGAACCTCTAAATAAGGCCAACCGCCAAAATAACGGGATTTTAAAATGGGTCAAAAACCCGAGTTTTAAAAATCAGATTTTTAGCATTTCGTAGGGGCTCTGCCCCCTTGGATCCTGCCAAAATAACAGGATTTCAAAATGGGCCAATCGCTCGACCCCAGCAGGGGCTTTGCCCCTTGGACCCCGCCACCGCTACCACGGCTCCTGCCCTCGGACCCCTGGTAATTACTCCTAAATAATCTTGAACAAGCGTGCACTTCGCACCATCCTAACTCATGCAATATTTAATAAAATTATTTTGGTCAACAAGTTTATCTCATTACACTTAGATATTATTGGTTACAAATCACTAACATATCTTATAATTGTATTATTCTCAACGAGGACGTGCTATTTTATAAGTTTTACATACATACATACATACGTACGTACGTACGTACGTACATACATACATAGATACATACATACATACATACATACATACATACATACATACATACATACATACATACATACATACATACATACATACATACATATATATATATATATATATATATATATATATATATATATATAGGGGTGGGTTCAACAGAAAATCTATATGCATCGGAAAACCCGAGAACCACTTTATAGCCATTGGATCACGTAATGCATCACGCAGAAAGTCGATGCATCACGCGGGGAATTTGATGAATCACGCGGGAATTGTGATGCATTTATGGTGATGCATGGAAGTTTTCCATAGTTTTCCGATGCATGTTGGTTTTCCATTGAACCCCGCTCTCTCTCTCTCTCTCTCTCTCTCTCTCTATATATATATATATATATATATATATATATATATATATATATATATATATATATATATATATATATATATATATATATATATATATATATCTGTGTGTGTGGTTCGAGAGAGTGGTGTCAATATGCAGCGCACCAAAAGGTACCACCCTTAAAAAACTTTTTTTAAATTTTTTATAAACATGTATTAATTAACATTAGGAAGATAATATGTAAATTTCACATAAATTCACATCTTCTAACTCCTAAAAAATGATGTGAACGTACACTTACAAAATTTTGCATATATGTGAACTTGCATTTATGTGATGCATGATTTCATACGCTTAGCATATGTGAATGTGCGTGAATTTTATATATTATCCGTGTAATGTTAATTTAAACATGTTTATTAAAAAATTTTCAAAAAAAGTTATTTCTAAAAGTGGTTCCTTCTGGTGCGCTGCATAATAAGTGGTACTCACTATTTCATAGTTTTCTTTCATTTGATTAACCATCTAAATTCATTGTTCCTATTTGTTTTTTGAGGATTTTGTTTGAAATAAATTATTTTACAATATTTCAGGCATGCCAAAAACACATTATCAAGCCGAAGTTGTTCTTCTTAAATACATATATTAATTAATGGGAATATTGATGGTTGGTGTATGCGACATAATCACTATCATTAGATGATCAATAAACATGTTAATTTGGTAATATATATTACTAAACATGAATTATCATTTAAACTTCCAATTCATATTTGTTAAAATGATAATAAATATCTAATAATAATATTTCATTCAAGTCTATTTGTATTTCAGTTGCTTATTCTTTTAGGAAATTTAAGCAAAAACCTTTAAATTGAATATTTTTGCGATTAAAAATTCCAACCATTATTCATTGCACTAAAATTAAATCTTCAACCGGTAAAATTCTATTAAATTTAATGTGTTACCGGTTATAATAGGTGGCTATGCTTACGTGTCACATATGTGACGTCCACATCATAAACCTAACTTACGTGCGTGACATTTTATTATTAACATTAAATCAAATAAAAAACAAACCTTCCACTGATGACTTTTAACATTTAATTATAGAGATTCACAACTCATAACATACTCTCAACATTCTTTGAATATATACCACAATAAGAGAAAAAGAAATTTATATGGGAAAAAAAAAATTTAGTTCCTGAACAAAAATAATATGTAACTAGGTTATATACCCATGTACTATATGGGTTGAATTAAAAAAAAAATTAAGAATAAATATTTATAACCCATTGAAATAATTATAAAAAAATTGAGTATATATTAGATTAGTTAGATTAGATTATAATCAAATTGAATTGGATTTGATATTAATTTACATTTAAATTTAGATAACATATGGCAGATTAAAGTCTTGACACATGGCGAATTGAATGAGGAGTCGACAGGTGGCAAATTGAATGAAGAGTCGACACGTGACAAATTAGTTACTCATTTACTAGTATTTACTAGCTTATTTACCCATGTAAACATGGGTATTTTTAATAAATATTTATGTTTTTTAAAAAGTTTAGTATATTATGGATTTATTATGAAAAAAAAACAATGTGTTTTCATTTTTTGTGTTTTCGTTCATTGATATTATTTTTTTCAGACAAATCCTCAAGATAATTTTTTTCGTTTAGTGGAATTTTCACTATAAGAACTTGATTTTTTAGTCTTTAAAAACTCAGCGTACCAATTATAACCCGACTCTAATAGACAAATTTCACAAAACCAAGAAAAAAAATTAACTTGAAAATTTTTTGAAAAAAAAACATGGAGAGACTAAAACACAAAAACCGTAAAAAGTTATTGATTTTTTTCGTAATAAACCCTATAAATTAAATACAAATTTACTTATAAATAAAATTTTCTAATAAAAATAATTTTAAAATTAATATTGAAATATTTAATATTTAATTGTGTCCTTTATTGCAATTTTATGAATTAAACTGGAAAGTATTCAAAATAGATTTTTCTTATATTAATAGTAGATAAATTAGTAAATGAGATATCTAATTATGGAGAAAACAGAAAAATGAATGTTTAATGTGATGAGAAAGCGACATGTGTTCTGAA
Source organism: Centrapalus pauciflorus (assembly GCA_020465985.1). NCBI lineage: Eukaryota > Viridiplantae > Streptophyta > Magnoliopsida > Asterales > Asteraceae > Centrapalus > Centrapalus pauciflorus. The sequence goes on from JAANYP010003023.1 coordinate 1,391,847, forward strand.
TTATTTTCTTTTATTAATATATATAGATAGATGAGAAAAAAAATTATAATATCGTTTTGAATATATACAAGTGCTTGAACCAATTCAGATCCTCACAAACAAGGCCCAAGTAACCGTGCTTAATTTATTCTTTTGCCCAAAACAAAATCCATGTAGAATAAAGAGAAAATTACATGGCAATGGCTGGTTTAGTTAATATGTTTTCAGTGAAATTATCATAAAAAATAATAGTTTTGGAAAACGCGTTCGGATCCATTGTTTTTTTATGTTTTTAGTTTTTAATTTTCAGTTTTCAAATTTACAAGTAAACTTGGAAACACATTTTTGAGGTTTTCAACGTTTGCTTTCAATCTAGTCATCTAAATCTATGTTATAAAACAGAGTGTAAAATGAAAATGCAAAATCTATTTATAACACATATAAACACATTCTCATCTTTAAAATCTCTTTTTTTTTAAAACCATCATGTTTCAGTTTATTGCTTACTAAACACGCACCCTAAAATTCTTTTTGAGACTAAAATCCAGGGTACATTTTTTCTAGAGTTAATTGCATAGATGGTCCTTTAACTATCCCCAAATTGCAGTTATCGTCCTTTTTTCGAAAACGTTTCAATTTTGGTGTTTTATGTACCGAAAAGTTGCAATTAAGGTCCTTTCTAACAGAATCTGTTAAATGGTTCCGTTAAGTCAATGGTATTTTCATATTTTAAGGATTAATGACCTAATTTGTAATTTTTCTTATTATTTACTTTATTACTCTTATCATCATCATCATTCTTCAAACTTCAAACACAGGTGTGTGTGAAACCTCAAACCCACCTCCTTCTCTCTTCTCCTCTCATCGTCTTCATCATTTTCAGATTTTCTCTCTCTAGAATTGCAGAAGCTTTCTGAAACCTCAAACTTATAATTCTTAATTCAGAGAGAAAGCAATCAACAATGGCGTATTCGAGCTTGGTGATGGTGTTGACGGTTGAATTGAATGACGGATCTGCTCACCAACGGCCGCACCGGCGCCAAAGGTTTCACCAACAGCTAGTCCTACCGCCTCACCTCCTTCTCCTGTTTCTGCCGGTTCCTACATCCTCACCGACTGAATCTCTGTTAGCTTCTCCACCGACTCCTCCTACTTCTCCCGCTCCGACTTCTCCAACCGATTTTCCTCTGTCGAACTCCTCCACTCCTACTGGTTCCCCAAATTGGGTTGGGTGTTGAACCCTAAAAACAGTGACTCTCTGTAAGTGACAATGGGTTTTCGTTTTCCGTCTTCCATCCGACCAATGAAAAGTGAAAACGGGGCTTTCCGGTTGACGTCCACCGGTCATCACATTCATTCACAAAACTGCATACTCTGTCTGCCTACTACTGGGACGAGCATTAAGCAGATATAAATCTTGATTTCTTTACAGCACATTATCATATCAACTCATTATGAATTCCAATAACCCACCAATTTCTATATTCAAACCCTCCTGTTTCTTTTCACTTTTATTCATCTTCATTGCCATTTCAATCTCATTCTTCATCCCCCAAACTAATTACATCAACATCCAATGCCTAAAATCCACCATCTCCCCACTGGTGCAGGACTTTGGTCAAAGAAAACAAAGGAGATGACGTTCTTTAAAAATAAAATAGATATAATAATAATGATAATAATAATAATAATAATAATAATAATAATAATAATAGTAATAGTAATAATGCAAAAAATAAGAAAAAATTGCAAAAAAAATGTCCTTTATACTTAAAAAGACAAAAATGCCCTTGACTTAACGGCACCATTTAACGGAATCTGCTAGAAATGACCTTAATTGCAACTTTTCGATACATAAAACACTCAAATTGCAACGTTTTTGAAAAAAGGATGATAACTGCAATTTGAGGATAGTTAAAAGACCATCTATGCAATCAACTCTTTTTTCTAATTTACCGTAGGGAAAACAAACACTAAATTCTATTTTTTAAAGTGCGGCGCACCATTAATTAGCAAAGTACATTGAATATAATATGCAACAAAAGAATTATTTTGATCAATAATTTGGTGGATTAAGGCACATTCATGATCCATGAAAGCACATCCAAAACAATGATTAATTATGCTGCAGCCACCCATTCAAAAAAATTCTAAAAAACCATTTGTGATTTGTGACCACGATTTATTGTGTCCAGGGCCGTCTCATAAATATTGGAGGCCTTGTGCCATAATCATAAAAGAGACCCTTATAACAAAAACAAATGCAATACTCCAATAGTCTAGCCTATATCCACATATATAAATAAATCCAATCTTAAATCACAAATCAACAAAGTTATAATTGATTAATTGTAAAACATAAACTCAATAATCAGTCAAAGACTTAAATGAGATAATTATAGACTCATTGAGTACAAAATTTACCTCTAGTCGGTCATTATGTCAATCACTCGATCTGTCATCGCCCACTGCTGTGAAACTCTAGTAATCCAACATTCCAACTTCAATTGAGTCTATATTGTCTGTTGATCAGTTGGTTATTGCAATTTAGAGAAGTAATTGAAGAAAATAATAGATTGTTTTAATGGATAAGAAATGAAGAATAAGAAAGTATATTGATGTGGAATATGGATTACAAAATTGCAGGTTAAAGATTTCTATTTACACATCTCTAAATGGTTACTTGAACGTTGAAGAATGAAGACGACTGGACGATTGCCGATTGGAGTTCTACGGTTCCATTTAGCCGTTGCCGACTTGCCGATTCGAATGTCGTCGTTGCATGGTCCTAGATCCCAATCGATCATCGCCCATTTTCCCGTCGTTTGATTATCTTTAGGAAGTAGAAACGTCGTTTGACTATACACAAGGACAACATATGTATCTGAATATGATACTAAGAAGATGAATTATCAACAAATGTTAGGTCTTGTTTGATTTAATCTCTAATATCTTAATTGTCTCTAATCTTTAATTTGGGTCAATAGAATTCTAACATCATCTCCTTATTAAACAGATTTAATAAGACATTAGACGTCTAATCACTTAAAAAACAAACGAGCCTTTAGTTATTTATAACAATACTTATTTGTATTAACTTCATAATACTACCCATTTTCTAGTTTTTCGGTAATCCTTTTACCTACAAATCAACAATGCATTTGTGATTTGTGAGTTTGTGAGTAATAAACCTTTAAAGTGGGTCACATGTATGTCTAGTTATTTGGGCTTAGGAAATGTATGTGGGTTTCGTGTTGGGTGTTGGCCTATATCTAAATCGTAAACAATTGTTCTTTATGTTATACCCAAGTCCCAAAATAAATTTAGAGTACCGTAGAATCATAGGAAATACAATCATTTAAGTTTATAAGTTTTTTTTACCAATAATAGTTACATATAGACAAAGATAGCTATAGAATATGAAAAAAAAAAAAAAACATTAAAATCTTCATTTTTTTATGCATGTTTTGACAATATTGATAAGGAATAAAAAAATAAACTTTATGTTAAAGTCAATTCTCTACTCATTTCCATTAACGTAAATCAAGACTCTCGTCACAAGATAATAAATCTTGTAAACTTTACGTGATTTGATCTCTTGATACACCACTACCATACCAAAGGAACGCATAACTTATTCTCATTTAAATGATTATCCATTTTATAGCAAGCATATGTATTCCATCTATACATATTGATTATATAGTGACAGCAACAATGTTTAACATTGTTAAAAATTAGGGGTTTTAAAAGTTGGTATCGAACCCTCAACCGAACAATCATATTGGAAATGATATCATACAATTTGACTTTTAACTTTATAGTTTTTTGAAGCCTTCAGTTTTGTTCAATTCAGTTTACTATTGCACAACCAGTGTGTAAAAATATGAGCATCCACAAACAATGTATTGTGACTAATTATTTTTATATCTTCACATTTAAACATGTGAACAAATTGGTTGAAACTTTACGGTTAAAAGTGTGGATAATTGTCTCAATTCCACATTTTCAAGTGTGTACATTTTGATTGAACACTAGATGGTTCGTGCTTTTTTAAATGTGGAATTGTTTAAATCTTCAATTTACTATTTTTACACATTTAAATACATAAAGATTTTCTTGTATTTAATATTATATAACTTAAATTTCTTTTGCACACTTATCAATGTATTAATATTTTGTTTAAACAAAAAAATATCTTTTAAAAATAGAAACGTAATGTGGATGTTTCAAGAGAACAAAAAACTTTATGTGAAGGTTTGAAATTTCACCGAAAGAAAATTTAAGTTTTTTCCTTTCTAAATACAACATTCATACCATCATTCTTTTATATAAATACATTTTACCCAAAAAAAATCACTTATTGTAAATGTACGTGTGAAAATATTTTTTAATTCTCAAATGATCCTTCTCCTCACACACAAACGATATATTATTGTTGGTGTTCTTTACATCATATTTGAGTTTACTAATTCCAATCATTTTTGAATATTTTTTCTTCTAAAAATCAAACAAGTAATAGTTGATGTTCTTTATAGTTCACAAGTTATTTATATCATTGGGCCAAATAAGATAGAACTATATTTGTTTCGAGACATGTTCTTTTGCCTTTTGTATCTTCTTTTGTTTTGTTGCATAAAAGGGAACAATAATATCATTATGTAAATCCAAAAATTTAATTTGCATACTTTAATACTTTAACTGGTGTTGCTCCAATTAAAAGATTGTTAATGGGTTCAAGTCTCAATTGAGACATTGACGGTATTATGGGATTTGGTGAGAGTTGTTTGTAATGTAGAATTAAATTCAAAATTCAAAGGTATCAGATTTTAATTTTAGTTTTAGTGTTTGTCTCTATTGGTGAAGAAGGATAAAGGAAAACAATAAATTTAAATCCGTTAAAGATGTGAATAGTAAATTTAGTAAGAAAAATAAGAATGTTGTTATAAGACAATATAAGTACATCCACCGGCGTTAAGTTTACCAATCATAAATCACCTCACACTTAATGATATCGTTTAATGACATGAGACCAATGAATAACAAAACTTACTAACCTAATAAAACAATCCCAAAAATAATTGGAAAGTATGCAAAAAAAAAAATGGTTGATTTTTAATAGAATCTTCTACTCACTCGGTGGTACTCACACCCAAAAGTCCAAATATGAGTTCAGCCTCTCCCTATAGCCTCTAGGTTCTCAAGTTTAAATATGATTACTAGTTAGTTAATGAATTAAATTTATTTTGCCCATTTGTTTTTGTGGGTAAAGCTGAGGAAGATCCAAATTAAGATCGATCAGAAATGGCGTCCAACTCCAAAATTCTATCTTTCAAAGAGGTTGCAATGCACAATCAGAAAAATGATTGCTGGCTTATTATTTTTGGAAAGGTCATGAGATTCTAATCTTGAAACAACATATGAATTATGTGAAGTGAAATCATGCATATATATGTTTCATCTATGAATATCGTTTGAGTATTACTTTTAGCGATCGATCAAGCTTACTTGAACTGGTGCAATTCTTTCTTTTTTCTTTAGTTCTAACCAATTAATTGTACCTGATATGATTTGCATTTTAAAAGAAATTAGAATATTCTAGAGGATTTCATAACTTATATAATGTATGTGGATATAATAGCTAGATAATGGCATGCACAATGATGATTTATCGCCTGAGAATTTGCAAATTTAAACCAGAGTCTAGAGGCACAAGTTTTGGTTTGCAGGTCAGAGGTGCTGCATAAATTTCATTACACTTATGAAAGTAATTATTCTGCTTTCTTTCTTCACCAAAATGTAAGATTGATAAGTGAAGCATAATTATGCAGCTTTACTTGTGCCAAAAGCAAATGAGAGTGGTCAACCCATGGCAGTTTGGTTGACCTGATCATTCTGCAATTTTTAATGGGAATTCATGAGTAGAAATTTCAGTAGAATTAAGCAGTGTGCTCTCTGCTTATCAATAATCGCACAATTACGCTTGAGGAAACATTATGTGATTCAAATGTTATCCAAGAATTAGCACACAAATGGCATCCAAACTAATTCTTGGATGGAACATAAAGTTTAAACTCCAAATTGGATCTCCACATTAATAAACGGCATGATTCATTTTGATTGTAGTTTGAGCTATGAAATACAACAAACAAAACTGTAATTTATAATGCATCTTACACTTTGATAATTATGCATATTTATTATATATATATATTTGGTGGTTTCTTACAAAGGGGATCACACACTGACTGTAACATCTAATTATTTACCGACTCGTTGACTACTCTAAATGACATTGTCTTGCCAAATGGATCGACTTGATCTTTGATAAGCTATTAAAGGCCATTTCCTGATTTCGTTAAGATATCTTCGAATATGACGTAGGTATATGATGTAACCCACTTTCTTGATGATCATCCTGGAGGTTATGATGCCCTGCTATTAGCAACTGGTAAGATTATGAATAAAATTTTTAAGTTTCTTGCATATATTGCATCTGATTTCCTTTTATAAAATATAGTAATTATGATGATATATATGTATTATAGGTAAAGATGCAACAGAAGATTTCAAATATGTGGGCCACAGTGAGGAAGCTATATACAAGATGAAAAATTACTATATTGGTGAGATGGATACCAAATCTCTGCCTCCAAAAACTGAAATCAAGTGGCAATCAATCACAACCAACCAAGCTTATGGAAGTTCATGTTTCAACATACTAACATTTGTTTTACCAATACTAATCTTGGCCTTAGCTTATGCTCTCTATTAATTGACAAAGAAGAATTAAGTGGCGCAGCCAATCAGGTTTCGTTTGAGTCTGCTTCCAAATAAAACGTTAGTTTTCAATGGAACCATTAAGAGGCTTATTCAAAGGGTAAATGGTCTTTTTATGATTCCATTAGAAGGTAAACAAACACCACATTGTTTAGGCCCATGTTGTGTGCTACCATTTGTAATCATTTGGCATTTATTGTACTAACTATTGGTGCATATTTAGGTTTATTTTCACCTATTATACATCATGTTGTTGCATAATACAAAACGCAATTTTCACATGGTTGAAAAAGATCTTTTATACGATTTTACATCTTTGTAAATGAATGTGGTAACTGCTTTTTTAAATTTGGTTGTTTGGCTGTTTAAGTAGTTAGTATGAAAAAAGTTCATATTAACTGTTTCAGTATTCATAGTTCTGGTTTGCATGCTAGCATCAAATCTTTAGTTACTTTAGTTTGTGTAGAGGCAAAAGTATGCATAAGTTGCAATCTACTTATGCAAGTAAATAGTCTATTATAGTTATTATAGCTAGTCCTTTAATGATCTCCCCAAGCCTCTGGTGCCTTCCTCTTTTCATCGAAAGAGAAAGATTTGCCAAGTATGTCATACCTTATATGCAAATTTTCTTGTGCCAATTCAAAGCAAATGAACATGGTTAAGCACTGCCCTTTTAGTTGGTCGATCAACGCTAGGATTCATATCAATGATGGATGTTTAAGCAAAATAAGAGGGTTCATCATCATAAGCAGAATATCTTGAGTTCATGGTGATATAGTCTTGGGAATTCCAAAAGTGAAGGGCATACTTGTTTGTCTATGTTCCCTCATCCGTTCCAATCCATCTTTGGTATTATTTATTTACTTTAATAGAATCATAAAAAAAAGATCATATAACCGTTGAATAACTTAGTGATTCTGTTAAGAACTAAGCAAACAACCATTTATTTTAGTTGCCACCTATTGTTGTTCTGGTTCTATTCTTGTAATCAATCATGTTGTATATATATATTGCAAATTGGGTACAAATATGTAATGAATATATATTTCTTATCAGCATACCCAATTTTTTTCATTGGTAGGAGGGGGGTGCACACTAAATCTCCCATATATAAATGCCATGATTAATCTTGTTTGTAATCTGAGTTATGAAAACCATACAAACAAAACTGGAACCTATAATGTATCTTATTAATTTCTAGATGTATCGGCCTCAAGTAGATTCTATGCAAAAATAATAATAATAATAATAACATTTGTGTCCTTTATTCATTTTTGTGAAATTAAACAAATGATGTTAATTGTTGAAGCAACATATATATATATTTTCATTATTTATCATATATGTGGTTTCTTAATTAATTGCCTTGATCAAGAAATGAACTCTTTGATATAA